>VZRF01005076.1:0-36677 GCA_013396875.1 Vireo altiloquus | reverse complement strand
CCTCTCCGAACCTCTCCGAACCTCTCCGAACCTCTCCGAACCTCTCCGAACCTCTCCTCTCCGAACCTCTCCTCTCCGAACCTCTCCGAACCTCTCCGAACCTCTCCGAACCTCTCCTCTCCGAACCTCTCCGAACCTCTCCGAACCTCTCCGAACCTCTCCTCTCCTCTCATTTTCTTCTCACCTTCCTAGGCCACAGAGACAGTACAATACCAGCAGTTGAAAATCATTCACTAGGGTCATCAGGAGGGAGGACAGGCACAGCTCTGGCCCATGCTGAACTCCTAAGTTTGTGATTCTGGTTGGAAACAACCTATAAACTCTAGAATATTTGCTTATAAAGCAATCAAGATTGTTTATACAATAAAAGTAGTTTAACAAATTGTCTGTGGTAGCTGTTTTATAGACCAAATCATGAAGAAGACAAAATACTCCCAGCCTTGCAAGGGAGTGCTAGAGCTCCCTAAAACTGCTGCAAGAGGCAGATACTGACACATACACATCTCATTCAAAACACTAGATAATCCCCACATCCTGAGATCCTTTTATGTAAAATAGCTTGTATACTCTCTAATACTAGGCTTGATCACATTTCTCCCTCTGCTAAAGGTCTCCTTTTAGGAGTTACAGAGGGCAAGAGACCAGAGAATGGTTCCCAGTATCACACAGCATGTTGGCTGAGCCATCCTAGTGGGTTGGGAAAGAATTCAAGAGACCCAACACCACAGCAAATTCCTTAATCAGGAGAGTGCTCAGGAGAACATTAATCTCTGCACCTTTCCCCAACAAGGGCTACCCCTGCAGTGCAGCTGTAGGAGAACCAGACAGTCACATAAGATGATGGCAAATGAAATTCAGCATAGAGAAGTGCAAGACAATGAACATTAGAAAAAATAAATTGAACTACTCATGTACATTGATGGATTTCAAATGAACCGTGACGACTCAGGCTAGAGATCTGAGCATCCCCGTGGACAGCTCAAATGAAACCCTGCACTCGGTCTGCCGAGATGGGAAATGTAGCAAATTGAGTGCACTGCAAACAGGACAGAGAAAACTGAAACCATCGTGAGCAGTTATAAGAAATCAGTGACAGCTCAGCAGCTGTGGCCAGAGCACAAGCTTTGTCAGGCCTGTATCTGGAAGGAAGCTACTAGAGGATGAAGAGAAATTAGAGGTTAGGACTATTCTTTTTGGAGAGAAGATGAATTAAGTCAGAAAAAAAACTGAAGCTGGCTCATAAAATTATGCATAATACAGCCAAGGTCAGCCTGATGCTCGGATTTCCCTTTCTTACCAAACAGGAATGAGGCAAACATCTTTTCATGGGAGAAAAAAAGTGCTACTATTTTCAACACAGAGAAATTCCTTCAGCCACTGCACAACCAAGCCAATGCTTATGGATTTGCCCTGGTGTAGGACATACAGAGGCACACACCACTGGTGAGCCTGCCTCTGCTCCAGGCAGAGTGTGCCCTGCTCTGCCACTCCTTAGGGATGCTGCCGCTATCCTCTCTGCCCCTGGCAGCCACCACCACATCACCTGGGCATGGCACTGGGTTATAGGAACATCTTGGCTACTTGTATGGATGGTTCAGCCTGCTGCCTAGAATCTTCCTTGAAATTGTATTTTCAGTATGATGAGAAAATAATTACTATCATACCTCTAAAAACTGAAATGTTTTCTTTCCTTAAATCATACAAGGAATTTTGTCAAACTTAGCTTCCATTTCTCTTTTTCCTTTTGCCCTATAAAACAATGCTGATTTGCAGCAAAAGCCCAGCTTATCACACACCTTTAAATATTTTGCAGTCACTTGCCCTTTGCTACTTATCTCTTACCTCCCCAAGTCCCGTAAAAGCAACAGCTGTTTCTGGTTTATTTTGCCAGGAACATACTAGAAAATGCTGGAAATGACAATATATCTTCAGGAGACATTTTTCTCAGGACAGCCTGAGGGCTGGGTGCTCCATACGGTAGGGAGCAGGGTCTGGCAGCCAGGCACCATCCTATGCCCCAGCCAGAAGTGGGCCCTGGGGCAAGAGCAGCAGGGCAGCCCCACCCCTGGGAATCGGGCACCTCTCTGGGGAAGGACAGGATGGGAGCCACCTTGGGCTCCCATGGCTAGGCAGAGCAAGGCTACTGGGAGCTGCAGACCAGCCCTGCTGCAGCATCACTGGGGCAGGAACTGTGAGACCCTGGGGCCCTGGCCATGGGCAGGGAGGGGAGAGTCTCGGGAAGCAGGCAGGGACAGGAAGGCCCTTTATTGCCCTCAAGGCCATGACATATTTAAACTTGAACTATCAGGGGTAATTCCTCTAGATACTATGGTTCGCACATTACTTTATCAAAATTACATTTTGATAAAGTATTTATCACATTACATATATCAAAAAGCGGTAAAAGAGCACTGGGAATTGATTGTCATTAAGAGTTAAGTCCCACTTGCAGTTTGATCTCACAGTATCTCTTTGTGCTCTCTTCAAACAGGGAAAAGGGAGCATTCAGAGGATGATAGCTAGGAGGGCCTGGCTTCAGCTTCCAGAAAGGCAGCTAATCAATAGATAATCAACAAGTAACCAAACATCCATCTATGAGCACCAAGAAGCTAACAAGGTAATAAATAGGAGCTAACTGAGATCTGTCAAGACCAAATCATGTCAGACCAATCTAATTTTCTTCTGTGATGGAGTAATCAGGCTCAAGGGTATGAAGAAGCAGGAGATAGATACATCATGACTTTGATAATGTTTTTGGTAGGGTCTATTAAGATGTTGTCATTAGCAAGCTAGACAAATAATAGTCTGGATGAAACTATTGCAGAATGGGCGAAAATGTCTGGAAAGTTACTGTTGGAGCATAATTTTTAGCTGTTCACTGTCAGAGCAGAGGGGCTATGGTAAGAGCAAGTCTTAGGGGTTTGTTTTGGATCCAGCACTATCCAGTATTTTCATAAATACCTTGGATATTCAGACACAATATTTTTGTCAAATCCATAGGAAATCCAGAAAGAATGTCAGACACATTGGGTAACAGGATGAGAATTCAAAAAATTATCTCAACACGGGAAAAAAAAGTCTGAAAACAGTAAATGCAATTCAGTAAGGGCACCGCAGACCTTTATGGTTCACCAGGTCTGTGCTGACACTACACATGGCACAGACAGCATGGTAGCAACTCCTCGGAAAAGCCCTAGACATTCCAGCTCATTACAAACTACAAGACAGCAAAGTCAGGTTTAAAAAGCAGAGCAAACACAATCCAGAGAGGAGCATAGACTATGAACTAGCCTGACAAAGTGAATATAAAGCTTATCTTTAAGGACTGACTTGCTTTATCACAATTTTTTCCTAGAACATAGATGTTGGACTACAGGACGTTTACTGCTGTGAAGTCAAATGATACTTGACAGGAACAGTACAGGTTCTCTATGAAACCCTGCCAAAGCCTGTGAGAAGGGCAGACTAACGTCTACCCCTCCTCTTTTCTGTCTCTTCACATTAACACCTCTCACTTCAGGAAGAAGTCAATATAAGCAGATATTAGCTTTAGTATATTAAAGGCACAGTATGTACAGCTGAGTGCAGATCAAGACTTTTACCATACCAACAGGACAGCTCATACCCCTGTCCTCTATGCAGTTACACACCCTGTATCCCCACGCGTGGGACTGGAACTACAAGTGTGAGTTAGGGGAGCAGAAGAGCCCAGTTCCTTATGGTGCGGATAGATAAAAAAAAAACCAAACCAAAACAGTGCTACATGAAAGCTGAAATAAAGATGAACAGGCACTGGAAATGTGAGTGTCTAGACTAGGGATTAGCAAACAGTTTGCTTGAATTAAGTTTTGTCCCAAACATTGCTGAGACCTCAAAAAAAATTCACATATCAAAATTTCAGGAAATACTGTAAACTTTCTAACCTTATTTCACCATTTCTCATGTTCACATATGCTTTTCCCTTTCAGTGACAGAATGACTCAGATGCTCTTCTGCTGTTGAAAGCATGTTCTTATTTGTATTTTGACATGGTTCAAGAGGCCATAAACTATTTAAACAGCAAAATTAACTGTGTAAATTAGGGATTAAGGGAAAGGAATTAATACCATGCATGTCTATGAAAACTTGAGAGCCTCATTTCTCAACTAACACAGGGATATTCCTCTAGGCCTGATTCCTTGTGAAATTCCAAGACTATAATACAGACAGTGCCATTCATCTCTGTGCATTGTCAGAGTCTGCCATCAGACACAGGCACAGCAGCTGCCACATCCTTCTAACAGCCACTAAAATCAGAGCTGGGGAATTCAGGGTCCTAAGGTGCATTTTTTTAACAGCAGCCTTGGCCAAATTCAAAAAGAATAATCATACTCCAGGGGTCATGACGAATCATTACTTAATTAGAGTAAGGTATGTAAAACTCTCAAAGGTAAGTGCAATTAATCATTTTACAGTTATTGTGAAATTAGTCCAACAGCAGTTTTATGTGACAGGACACATACTTTGCAGCTCTTGCACTTCTTGCAAGTGTTTAGCACCAGTACAACTAATGGAACAGGGGGTGCCATGCTTCTCCTTTGTTTTAAGCTCATTTTCACAATTGCCTCAGCTCTGTCAAGCCCCAGAAGTGAAAAGCATCAATTCCAAGCCATCCCCAGTAAGTGTCTTTCCATGTAAAACCTAACTGACCAGGAAGGTCTAATTGACCAATATGAACACAAAGCAAGCCAGGGAGCTACAACTTCACTAAACTTTTTTCTCTCTTGAGGCCCCCCTTCAATTTACCCTGCTGCCACAGCCTCACACACTATCACTGCCAGGACCCCCAACCCTGCCAGCACCTCCCTCCCACCAGCTCTGCATGTCCAACTCCTCACAGCAGATTTCTCTCCTCTGGACTGGTTTAATGCCAATTTCAACCCATCGGATTGAGATACAAACTTGCTGGCTATGCAAAGCCTTATCCCTCAGAACAAAGGTCAGAGCCAAGTCACCTCTGCAAGCCCCACTGGTGCTGCTGGGGCCTGCATGGTGTGACACTTCTCTGTGGGCTCACTCCACATGTTCCATGCACTGTCCCAGTGGCCTTAAAACAAGTCCCAGAAAGGACAAGCCAGCACAGCACAACCACCAGCAGCGAGACGCTGGGAAGTAGAGCAGTGTTTGGGGATGCTATGGAGACAGGTGCTACTCAGCTCTGTAATCCATACGCTGGCATATGGATGGGCTATGAATGGAACAGATCACAGAGCAGGACTGAGAACTGCAGCAACTCCCAAAAAATTCCAAAGGAGCAAGCTACTCTCTATGGGCTGAACCTGCAAGATCACGTGAGCTAAATGCCTGTTGCCAAAAGCATTTGCTTTAGACGGTGTGTTGCTTTTCCAGCTGAGGCTAGGAATCCCAGTGTGCACACGGCTTTTGTTATGTCTCATGAAATAGTCTGTACACTTTTCCAAAAAACTGCTCTTAGTCCTCAGAGACAAAAGCCTGTGCCTGACAGCACAGGGCCTATTTTATTCATGCTTTGTTAAACTGTGTAAAGCATTTTAAATGTGGTTTGGGAACCATGCACTTATGGAACTTCTACTATGAAATTTTAATAAAAATTACCACAGTTAAATAGAACCATCACTGTTCTTTGAGAAGTGCAAGTGCTGACAGCAGAGCCCAGAGACCAATTTGAATGTTTCATCTGTAGCTTGCACAAGCCGGAGTAACACAATGGAAACAGTAAAGCAGCACGATCAGCTCCCGCAGCACCTAATTGGTCACAAAACAATTTCCACTGCCATTAACACTGGACAATCTTGAGGCCTGCTGCCAGTTCCAAACTGGAGACCAGCAGAGGATGCCAAACAGGGGCTATTTCCAATGGCCTCTGAGAAGAGCCCATGGTCACCAGCTCACAGGGCTTCTCCAGACCCTGTGACAGAGCCGTAGTTGCCATGGGATGGTGAAACTGAGAAACAGGGGTTGTCTGCTGGGGCTTGCTTTGCAGTACTGATGCTTGTCCAAAGTTCTTCTCCACCTCCCTATTCTTTTCCATAGTCTCTGGGCATTTATTGCCTTCTGTGCGAGCAGAGGCAATTCTCTGTCAACTCTGCAAGACTTGCACCTCTACTCTCTTCTGGTTTAGCCCTGAGAAGACCTTTCTCTCTATACCTGCCTCATGACTAGAAAGTCATGCCATTCCACCGAATATTTTCTGGTTTGTTCTTCTTTTCTTCCCTCACAGTTTTGCTAGACATAGAGCTGTTGACAAGGAAAGTGTCCTCAAGAATATGGCCTGCAAAGGTGGAAATTCTGTACAAGATAAGAAAGGAGAAACAAGTACATTTCTGTGTTTGGTTTCCACAGAAATGTCCTCCCCACAACCAGCAATTTTTGGATGCTACTTTCAGACCCTCCTCCAAGAGATACAGAAGATGGCACAATGTATTCCATGTTATTACCTACAGCATGGATTAGGTGAATGTCACATGCTACCATGATGTCTGTCACAAGCAGACATGGGTTGTTGGTGTGAAGAGTTTAGAAACAGGATGTTGCTGACTTAACAGGTCACAACAGTGTGTTGATGGACAAAGTTTGGTCACTTTCTAGCAGACATGCCATGGTTTGACAGCTGGTCTTTTGGGCAATTTTAGGGAAGAAAGCAACACAAGAGAGCAACAGAGTGTGTGGGAAGTTTACAGCGGGAACAGCAAAAAAAACCCCGCAAGTAATTAAATTACTGCCTCTATCATGAGCAGTGGTTCTCTGATACCCTCATCCGACTTCTTAGCACACAGAAAGGTGGTGTCTATCCTACCACACTCCCAACTCCTTGCTTCCATGTGTAAGCACTCGCAGTCTTGCTTCTGAGGCAGCCACGTGGCATCTGCCTAATCATCCTATTTAGCCATCTCTTTAGTGTCTCTGTGGAGAAGTATCCTTCCCGTAATATTTCATCCAGATCCTGCATGTCCTTGTCTATAGGAGGGAAGATATGCTTCCAGGAATATCTGGATCACTTTGCCCAACTCTCAAAGATGCACAAGGCAGAATGGGTTGACAACTGGAATACGGCCAAAAGTAACACAGAATGCGCCAAGTGCCAGCACTACAGCATGCATCAGTGTCATTCATCTCGCAAACAGCAGCCCCAAGCAGTGTGGGGTACTTGCTGCCATGCTGGTTACAGGAGCTCAGCATCACACTGCACAAACAAGTTACTTCCACATGCAGTGACTGGCTCCCACAACAACTAACCTCTCTCCATGCCCACCTAGATTAACAACCAGTGCATAAATCCTGCCAACTGGATTCCCCTCTGAGTACAGTCCTGATGTATATTCACTGTAGAATGATAACTGGAAAAGATGGAATTTATTATACAACCTCTCATGTGGCAGGTGCACAATACTACTGTTTATCCTGCTCTGCTCCTGGCCAAGGCAGATGTAGTGTATATAGATATATAGCAAGAGATGACTTCTATAAAGTGTGTCCATCTTTGACCCAGCTATTCACTCCTGAAGAGGCTTTCAGCAATTAACAAGGGTTAGACCCTAAACAGTGTTCTGGCCCAGTTGCCCAGAGGCAGGAAGACATTCCCCATAACTGGAGGGAGGGCACATGATGCCCTATCTTTTCAGTCTTTTGTTTTCAGGAGTGTCAAAGAAAGCAAAGCCGAGGGAAGCCAAAAAGGCTTCAAAGACAAATACCTGAGGGCACTCTCTTCCAAACAGTTTGGAGGAAATGAGGCTGCTCAGAACCATAGAAATCCAGATCCCAGATGAGGTAATGCAGTTGCCAAGGCCCATTCCTTCCCTCAGTTTGAAGTCTAATGCACACAGATGTCTATTATGAAAACATACAATATATTTTTTTGGTTTAATATATTTTTGATATTTACATACATTGATTTTGTATAAACACCCACACGTCCAGACTTGCATACATCTGGTTTCTGTTTGTTCAGTCTATCTCATACCCTGGAGTAAAGCCATTTGTTCCCTATTCGGCAAGCTTTGTTTTGACATGAACACTGCCACTTTCGCTCATAGAAACCTTTATGCTTTTGCATTCCACTCCAGGAGAAAAACTATGTGGAAAACCCCATGAAAAATAGTGAGTGGATGGTCTTCAAAATTGCTGACTGTCAGCTCAAGAAAGGAGTGGAAGGTCTGTAGGGTTGCTGTTCCCTGAAACAGCACTTGTTTTCCAAGCACATCTCCCTGTATCCATAAATATCCATGACAACATCTGGTGTCAGGGAGAAGACAGACAGGACAGTACACTCCTTGAATACCTAAGGGACGAGGCTGTTCATGCTGGCACCTGTGCCAAAGCAGCAGCAGTGTCAGAAAGAGATCCCACTGGGTAGCTGGGGACACAGTGCCCCTGGGTATGAAGGTTTTGCACAGAGAAGGTGGTCACATGGACACGAAGCTGTCTGCATTCAGACATCTGTTTAGTACCACACAGGAAATCTCCTCAGCAAAAGCCATCCAGGTAACTTACTGTGTGTAGGAATACTGCTCTGCTAAAGGTCATACCTGCACAATTTGCAGAAGTGTGTTTTGAGGTCCTTCTGAGTAAAAAAGGTGCTAAGTGAGGACACTTTTTTTTTGCTTTTGGAAAAATATCCCTGTTTTCATACACATTTAAATATGCAAAGAATGCCTCTGTTTTCCCAGTGATTTTGACTTAGGAAAACAAAGAATGTTTTGTTATTTGTCTTCTAAGTGTTAGATGCTCAGTGGCCACTTGGGTGTTACCTGAACCCTAATTTATAGCACCTGTATCAAGACAGACTGACCTATAGCATTCTGTATCAAGATGATGCCCCCACGGTCACCAGGTAACAGCCAAAAAGCCAACAAAACAGTTCAAATGAGGGTGGTCTATGTCTTCATACATCATCAGTCACATAAGCTGCATCTCTCTGCCCACTTCCCCACCTACGCTGTCTGCACAGACACAACATGTGTATGTGCCTGCCGTGCTGATGTACTAATCTATTCCCTTTGAACTCAAGTGACCTACATTCAGTCCTTTCCTCCCAGTGAATCACAACTGTCTGGAGTGACAGATGCCGCCACAGATATTTTCACAGTAAAGGAGAAAGCAACTTTAGGCCTCATAAGCTGCTAACATAGTAAGCAGTGAACTGGTTACCTAAGAGATGAGCAGAGGTCAGCCAGCACTGAGAAGCGGGCACCACTCACCCAAAGTATTAAAGCATTTAATTATATTAAGCTTGGGGCTCATTTTCTTTTCCTTCAAGATCACGCTGTAAGGGCTTTTTGCTAAGGCTAGAGAAAGGAAGCTAAAGTACCTTTTTAATCATTCATCCTCAAGAGTTAGAGCTTTAAATGGAGATTAGAAGATTAAGAATAAAATAGTGTGGCTTTGCAATTAGCCAACATTCGCACTCCACAGAAATACTGCGCACATGCACATGCACAGCTGAGCCAGGAAGACAAGGGGCCATCTCAGGGCATTTCACACCCCCACCAG
Organism: Vireo altiloquus; assembly: GCA_013396875.1. Classification (NCBI taxonomy): domain Eukaryota; kingdom Metazoa; phylum Chordata; class Aves; order Passeriformes; family Vireonidae; genus Vireo; species Vireo altiloquus. Next base: position 27,170 of record VZRF01005076.1, on the reverse strand, counting down.
GAACAAAGCCAGCCCCACAGCAGGAGGTGGGAATTTCTTCCTGTCTTCCAACAAGGAAAGATTTTTCCCTAATGTGTTTTTGTTAGCAGGTCTTGCTCAAACAGTCATGATTTTAAATAAAATCCAATTCTGCACCAACTCTCTCCTCTCTACCCATGTTAATCACCAGACGGATCCTGTCACACCTCTCACAGGAGCTGCACCAGGCAGGTGAGGAGCACTGCACACCCTGCAGACCAAGCCGGGTGGCAGTCTGGCCTCAGCAGCCACACTCCTTCCTGCCTTTGGGCTCACTACCATGCTGCTTCTGGAGGCTGGCCCACAGCCCCAGAGCCTGCACGGACCTTGTCTTCCCAGGAAATAACCTGAGCAGGACCTGACCTTGATGAGTCAGGTAATTTACCACAATGCTCCACACAGCATTTACAGTAATTTACCACAACTCCTCCTCACATTAGCTTTTGAGCATCACAAAGAAAGGCTTTTGGCAGGACATATTGGTAGGGAGTCAGACAGGCCCAGCATGAAAATGAAAATTGTCTGTAAACCAACAACCAAAGTGACATTTAGCAGAGTGACTTAATATAGCTCCTCATGTCGCTGCTGAATCATGACCTGGTTTCTTGGAGAATTCCAAGAATGACCTTCAGCTCACAATGTAGGCTCATATTTCAGAGGTTTGAAGCGATGAGATCTACTCCCAAAGACTGTACTGACATTTCTTCTGCGGTGACAATAGCGATGGTGCATATACATCTGCGGTTTATTACAGAAATGAGTCTTTTTGTATATGACCTTCTTCACTCAGACATCTTCTCTGCCAGGCATTCAGCCCTGCGGCATGCAACACTGTTTTCTAATAGTGGCAAAAGTCACCGCCTATCACCGCCAAGTCCATGAAGATTTGAGACTATCAGCCATTGCTATTTTGTTTAGGAGCCAAATTATATTCCATTTTAATTGATTAATTTTTCAGTTACTGCATTGCTCCAATTCCAGGACTTAGCCGTCAATGCAAACTGACAAAACCCTCCAAGCTGCACTCTGCTTCTGCTTGGGTCTCCATTTGCAAAGGCATTACATTCACCTCCCCAACAGCAAATTTAATCAAGGATGCATACCAATGAAGAATTATGCAATGGGCTCATAAATGCCTGTCAAATATGAAAAACACCTGTGTTTCGCTATGCAGGCCTCTGTCATTTTAGACTTCAATCACACGAATAATAGAGGCCTCCTCAACAGCCCCTCAGCTCTGCCATTTAATCACTGTCAACCAGGAAAGAGCTGGGCACATAAGGAAGAGCAGAAGCACTGAAGCATCACAAAAATACACTCAGGACAGGTATGGCCACAACCACTGCTCGCTGAAGTACAGTTCTGCCTGTGCACAAAGTGCCGCAGTCCCTCATGTAGCCCCCTTGTCTCATTCTGCAGGTGCAAACTGCAGCAAAACAAAGTCAATGATAGTGAAAATCCATTATTCAATCAATCCCTGTCCAATACAAAGGGCATCATCTGATTCTGCACACACAATGCTCAAAGTTCTGTATTGTAAGAACATCTTGTAAAGATACAACTCCTGGCTTAGGTTGTTAGGAGAACTCACAGCTTTTCTATGGATAGGATAAATTTTTGCTGTCATAGTTGCAAAAAAGAAAAAGGTGGATGTCTAGAAATTCAAAACCCAGAAGGTAAAAGACACAGAACTTGATTTTCAAATCAAGTAATGTTTGAATGGTTTGTGGTCAGCAACAACACCACTACAGAAACCTTGGGCTATAGCTGTGTCTTTTGGCCTGGCTTAACTATAAATCTGATCAGGCAGATTTTGGGAGCTGCTGGTTTTGAGCTCATTTATGAAAAGGCATTTCTGGCATTTTTCTCCACATATTCAACTAATGAAATTTTGCCCAAATTCCATTTTTAAAAAGCTCCCAGAGTCATGCAACCAAGTCCCACTTCCCTCTCACCCAAAAAATGCCTGACATACCCCCTTCTTCTCCCAGCCACCCAGCTGGCTCACAACCCAGTCATCAGCTCAGCAGTTTCCACTCTGTGAGCAAGTTTTCACTTTTCAAAGTTCACGTATGGGTCATAGAAAGAAATGTGGGTGTCTGTTTCTGATAGCTGGGGCTGTGATCCTAACCTTTGGCTTCCCAGAGGAGTGTTTGTGAGTATAACCAAACCTGTCAAGACGACAGCCTTCCCTTCTCAAGATCCATAGGATGCTTTTTTAAAAATTTTCCTCTTCCAAAGTATGACAGCTAAGTATAAGCAGCAGGACTGAGTGACCTCCATTCACAACCCTGGGCAACACAACAGCCTCACTTCCTTAAGGAGCACAAGGCAGATGCATTTTTCACCACATAGACCTCTTTCACCAAAGAGAGAAAACAGCTTCAAAATGCCACTGGTCAAAGAACCTTGCCCAGGCCTTCAGCAGCCTTACTAAATATGAATGAAAAATAAACATAGACACATCCAGTCCTGTCATAGCTCCATGAAACCCACAGGGTTGCTCCTGAGGATGAGCACTGCTTAATGAATTCTGCTTTCTCCTCTCCACACAAAGCTACATGAAGCACATAGGCTTTGTTTGTGTTCAGAAGAACACAATGTAAAAGTCTGACTGACTTGTAGTTAAATTCAGTGGTAAAACTGCCATTGGCATCAGCAGGATTTCAGCCACAACAAAAATGTAAACAATGATTAACAAACACACACACAGTACTCACAGAGGACCCAATTTTCCACTATCTTTCAGAACTTTGTAAAAATTAAACTGCTTAGCACACTAAAGTTCCCTTTCTTACAAGTCCTTATTTGCTCTGGAAAATGGCTCTTGTTTAGAAACCATTTTAACTATGTTGTAAATGGCCTTCGTTACCCTGAAGACAAATAATCTACAAATTTTTAGCTGGAGGTTGTGGTGGTGATGTAAAGGTTAAAAGCAAAACAGCTTGTTTGAGATATGGAGTCTGTAAAACAGCTCATTTTCCCCTAAATAGAAAAAAAAAGTTGAGACATTCTTCACATTTCTGGCTCCACAAAGGAACATGGGAGATGAACAAACATGAGCAAAGGAAATGTGCTGACAGGTTTGTTCAGAGTAGATTAAAACCAAAAACAACCCCAAAAAACCAACCAAAAGGATCCTGTCAGGATCATCCTTAGGGAGGGATGCAGGAAACAAGACTTTTTTTTTAGGAAGCAGCATTTTCACAGAATCACAGAACGGGTAAAGTTGGAAGGGACCCCAGGGGGTGATCTGGTCCAACCTCCCTGCCCAAGCAGGGTCATTCTAGAGCACATGGCACAGGATTGTGTCCAAGTGGTTCTTGAGTATCTCCACTTGAGTGAGGAAGACTTCGAAACCTCTCCGAGCAATCTGTTCCATGTGGATGGTCAACCACAGAGGACAGAAATTCTTCCTCATGTTCAGGTGCATCATTTCCTGCCCATTGCCTCTTGTCCTATTGCTCAGCACCATCGAGCAAAGCCCAGCTCCATCCTCTGACACTCTCCCTTCAAGATATTTATATATACACTGAAAAGGTCCCTTCTCAGTCATCTCTTCTAGAGACTGAGCAGGCCCAGCTCTCTCAGCATTTCCTGGCAAGAGAGATGGTCCAGTTCCCTCACTGTCTTTGTCATTTTGAGGTCTTTTCTCCTCTTCAAAGCCAGGCCTTCTCAGGACAGGTCTTTTTCTCTTCTAACATCAGCTTCTCTAATTATAGCAGGGTCCCCTACACCTCTGTAATTGCCTTTCTGGAAGTTCCTTCCCTTTTTCTACATATCTATTGCACAGCCCTGCCATATTTTCCAGCAAATGTTTGTGGAGAAGCAAATGGCTATCCAAGCTACCAAGAAACCCCATGCTGTAGGCATGCTTTGGAACGACCAGCTCCATCTCTGCCAGAAACTCAATGCGCTTTGCTACTGGCACCTTCCCTCTAGTAGGATTTTAACACTGCCCAAAACAGTGCAAAAAATGGAAAACAAGAATGAAAACAAAGCAAAAACAGAACTACTGTGCAGACAAATAAGCACCGCACCAGAGAAGAAGCTGAACTCCCTTTGCCCTCTCCCAGGCCTGCCACTGAATGTGCTACTGGGAAGCTGCAAATGATACCTGTTTTCTTCAACTAGTTTAAGCCCTCTGAATGCCTGATGAAAGACCCAGGCTGTTCTTAAACTCAAACAGCAGGGTATTCCAGTGCTGCAGAATGCATTTGGCCACTCATCTCTCATTGCCTGGATGGGTAACAAACAGGAAGTGACAGACACACACCAACAGCCTGCAACTCCTAGCCAGCCTCAAGCAGAGGGAGCAGCAGGTCTCGTATCTGGAAAGATCCCAAGGTATCATAAACCTGCTGCTGTTTCCCTTTACAGCAACATTTCTGTCTCTGATTGCATGTGCAACCACCAGGGCACAGGCTAAAAAGACCAAGCCTACAGTTAATACAGAGTTCTGCCTGCATTTCTAGATCTTTGTTACCATAGCAATACCACAGTACTTTTTAGCTTATTTTGTTGCTTTTGGTTTTTTTTAAGCTAGGTCCTTACCCAGTGCACACAGAGCTAGTTCCCAGTTATGTGCGAAGGAAACATCACAGTGTGCTGTGGCTGTGGCAGAGCCTCCTCCCTGGGAGCAGGGTGCTGAGAGGAGATGCTCAGCTCCTGCCTCAAGCCCCACTGCGATTGCAGGGCTCTGCCTACTTCATTCACCAAAGCCATTTCTGACGCCTGCACCCAGCATGGTGTTGCTTCCTACCCACGCTGATCAGCAGCACATCACTGCACTTCGTACCTCTTGGGGAGCTCTTGTGATTAACTTTTCTCAGAACACCCATCAGACTGTTAGGAGCATCCACTTTCAGCTTCTTCCCTAAACAGCTCAGCCAAAAGCAGCTTACAAGACCGGCACAAATAACGTAAAGCCAACTCCTCCTTCAACGCTAGAGTTTACTTCAGGGTCTGGTAGTGATCTACAGAAGCCTTAAAACAACTGTCATCAGACTATTTTCCAGGCCTGCCATATCAACACACAGCTTGGTCAACAGCTTGTTTTTCAGCATGTCATTCACTACTCCAAAGAATGTGAAAAAGACAAAAGAAGTTGATTGACAACTATTTACTCCTCAAATATAACTAAGTGTAGTCATGTTCAGAATCAAGGATACCCACAGGAGAATCCTTCCAGAAGAAGGAAAAAAGGTATCCTTTTGCCAGAACATTTCTTTTACCTTTTTTAAGAGTCAAACACTTGGTACATTTGGACAATTTTGGAAAGCTGACGCTTTAGCAACCAATGCCCCAAGTCGGTGGAGCAGAAGAGCCTAGCAGCACACTTCATTATGTTATAAATACATATTATAATATTGGCTTTTTGCACATATTAAAATGGCTGCTACATATGTGATGTTAGAAAACTTTACTGCATAAGTATAGTTTCTTAGAAACAGTAGTGTGATTTCTTAGGATTATAGCATGATATGTAGAATACTCCTTTTTGTTCATGTAACTAACTCAGAGAATAGCAAAGATAAGCAAGGAAGTTCCCCACAGTCCTGGATTGTCTGGATGAAGATAACAATGACAGGCCTCAGACCCTGGAAGGAAGAATTTATTGATCAGGAAGTGGAACACAGGATAACCAGAGGATTCGGTCAGCAGAACTGGACCACAATGGATTGTCAAATTTTAAACAGACCTGCAAAGGCAGGATGGGGGAGGCTTGAAACTGAAAGAACACCAAAAAAGGAATATTTGAATCATGCATAGAAAGCTATGAATATGTACGAGACTCAGGGATTTAACTGAAGAGGTCTGTTAGCTAAGGTGTGCCCCTGGCAGCATGCCAAGCACCCGGCAGTACTAACCCTTTGCTTTATTTCTGTCTCCTATTGTCCTTTTTACTAAACCCCTTATTAAACCTCTTAAATTTTACAGAGTGAAGATTGTTTTTCACCATTAGAAACCAGGGAAGTTACACAATAGAAAATTGTTTACTAACCACCATCAAACCTTTGTGAGATATATCCATCATAAAATGGAGCAATTTTTGCACACCTATCTTGCTGATGCACTTGGACTGCACCCTACCCATGTCGGTTCACAGAGGGTAACTGCCTGGTACAGATGAATAATCACTCCCTAAAAACAGGCAGCAGAGGTTTGTACTGCAACACTAAAGGCCTGAAATTGATACATACCTGTCTGTCATGCAGAACGAGAAAATGAATAATTTTGTTAGAGGATAGTAGAAAGGTATCTTTCAAAAGTTCATTGATCTTTAGTCACAGATTAGGGAAGAAATCATGTTTCTCATTGCAGAAAAGTAAGTGATTTTCCTCACGGAAGGCAAAATTGTAATATGAAAAAAACTGCTTCAGAAATGGCTGCCTTTGAGAGAGACAATTGACACAGACCATGCACCGTGGCAAAGGCAATGCAATAGCAATTTATATCTCTGCATTAAGCAGTGTCAACAGTTCAAGTCCTACTGTGCCAAGTCTAAGACTTGCTGATAGGTGTCAAGAGAAAAGAGATACCTATCTCAAGGAGGCTGATTAACTTGGGAACACTAAAAAAATCTATTAAAATCCCATGGGCTAAGATACTACAACTCACATAGCAATCACAAGTAAATGCTCATTTATTGTGGTTTTAATCAATGAAGTTGAAAGCACTTCACTAGTTTTCTGAGCCTGCTGCAAGGCTCAGAGATCACCTCCAGCTAAAGAGGGGTCTATCTGCTGCAAGTCACTGGTGACTTTATCAAAGGATGTATGTGTGAGCGATCCCATCCTGAGAAAGCCCACCCTCACACAGAAGGGTAACCTGGCCTGTCCTCAGCTCTTGGATGCCCCAAATCCTGCTTATGGGTGCCCAAGACAAGAGAAGCTTGAGAGGAAGGAAGGCAGCTGGATCCCAGAGCTGCCTGCTCCACCATCCATTTCTGCAGGATGCCTCTGGGGATTTTAAACTAAAGGCATTCAAGACAAATCTCTGCTTGGTGGGGATGAAAGCGCATCACCCAAGTTGATCGGGTTTGGATTCTTATTAGGCAAGTATGCCAATTCTTTTGGTAAATACAGGGAGACGTTCTGATCTCCAGTGCTTTTGTTCAGGTGTCCAAATGGCTTGCCAGTATTTTGTTTGTACCACTCAAAGCAGTAGGAGAAACAATAGATCTGAATTACTACTTTAAACAAAACAGGAAAGTAAGTACAAAGATGATAAAAATCCTCTATACTGAAAAAAGTCTCTGCAACAAGAACCTCAAGGCTTTCAGTACATATCCACACAAACAACAATGTACAAATCTCTCAGACAACTCAGTTCAGAAACTGCTAATGCAACCATATCTTTGGTTTCCTAAAAAAAATTAGTGTCCCTTTTTTTCCACTTTTGAAAATGAGGAATGTCTACAGGGATGTTAAATAACTGCTGTTCTCTGCAGCCTAGAGCTGGGGGAAAAGCACAAGGAAACAAAGTTGGTCCTATCTTGCCACTTGCAATATGCTTCCTGTCCAAATTAACTGTCTTTATCCATCCTGCCAGGCCACCTGAAAGCTCTTTCCATCCCATGCCACTTAGATGCACTGAGTCAGAGCCTGTGAGACTTTTCTATCTAAGTCTATCTATTCACTCTCTGAGTTATGGAGCCATTTAGGCCAGTGGCTCAAACTACAAGGATATTTCTAGCAAGGCTGCTCCAGCTGTCCTTGGAGCTGAACTGAGAGCTGCTGGTCCAACTGGCACCTTTCCACCCTGTCCTCCACTCAGTGCTCAGCTGGAGATGGGGGTGCAGCAACCATCCCAGCAAACAACCATCTCTACCCTGGTAACATCTTAACAGATGAAAGATCGTACAATTACTCCCTCACCTATCAGATATGCCTTTAACAGACTCCTCCTCTTATATAGAGCAGTATTGCCAGAACCAATTTCCAAATGACTGATCAATTTAGTAGGGAAGCAGCAAGTGGGGAAAGCATATATAGAACACCCATCCCCACCCTCTGTTTTCCTACACACATTCAGCCCTTCAATCTCTTCCCAGAGCACTGTGTTAACCAGTGTGAAGCAGTACGTTTTTAACCAAGAGCAAGAGGAACTCCCTCAACTTCTTTTAGTTAATGATGACTTTATGTTACCCTCCACTGCACACTTTCATATTACCAGGCAAGTAACAGCCATCATCCCTCCCACAAGCCCCTGGTTAATACCAGGCTAACAACAGGAATTTTCTTTGCAGTCAACCCATTTGAAGCAAAACATTACCAGAATGGCGTCTTCATTGACTCTTGGCTCTCCACCCAAGAGCTTTAACCTTGAGTATAAACATCATGGCAACAGAGCAAAAATAGTTTTCCTCAGGGACCACAGCCAGCATCTGGTGGTGGTAACTTGGCTTTTGCTTCTCCTGTTTCTCTCCCCTCTACTCCTTCCAAATACCAGTAACATCCCTCAGTGTCTTCTCAGCCCAGTTACTGGAAGAAGACTTCTGTCTCTAGACCTAGCAGGGCCCACGTGTCCTGCAGGTATGGGACTGTACTGGCTCAGCCTCTGCCTCTCTCACAGCCCAAAGAGGAGGCAGTACCCAGGGACAGGGAAATACAGGCATTATTTGCAGAGAGATGGAGGGATGTCTTGGTAAGACTAGTTCCTCCTGTGTTTCACAGCCTCCTAAGCAGTGTCCCTGCTGGCAGCTGGCAAAATCTGGTGGAATGGCATAGCTGCTCATTGTAACCTGAAGAGCAAAACTAAGATTAGTGTCTTTTCAGAGCAAGAGGAGAAGTAATATTTGCTTGCAGGCTCTCAAATCAAATATTCTTGCTTCTTTCAGCAAGCCACCACAGCTGTCTACCCCTTCTGCCATTTGCATGGTCCCAGCAAGATCTTTTGGAGGACACAATCAGTGATGTTCACAAAGACTGCAGTCACATCTTGCAGCATCCTTGAGAAGTGATTAACACTCCCTTTCCATCTCAGCTCAAAGGGAAAATTGCAAAGCACAAAACAGCTTCATCAAACATCTACTTCCAGAACTACCCAAGTCCTTCACCCAAAAGACCTTGCTAATCTAAAACCCACAGTGCTTTATTTAACTGCTTCCAGCAGTGCAAAGCAGTCACTGAAGAGCAGGTCTTCATTAAACACATGGACAAATATTCATCTCCTCTCCAGTAATACCATTGATGACCTAGCTTTTATGCTTAAAGGACAGAAGCAGCTGAAAATCCCAACTTTGGCATACTGTGAGAGCCAGAGTGGGATTTGGCCCAGTACAGTACAAGTGTGCCCACCTGCTACAACACTCACTCAAAACACACTTAACTCCGCTCTTCCTGTAAGCTGCTTATGTGGGCTTCTCCATCTGCCTCTGCCTGCCACACTGGTGTTGCTCCTCAAAGCTCCAGGGTTGAGAGCAAAGTCTTTGCCAAGTTAAAAGAGGGCTCAAAACTCATGTCTGAGACAGCTTCCATACGTTCACTTCCTTTTTAGTCAGGGAAGGAAACATTTCTCCTTAGCCATCTGTTAATACCACGATATCCATCTGGAGAGAAAGGAAGGAGACAAACCAGCTAAAAGAAAATTTCCCCAAGGAGATAAATGGAGGTTATTGGCTAAAAAACCCACCAAAATCAATTCTGCCCTAGTCCAATAGTTCCTGTCTTAGGAGGAACACCCTGCTGCATCCCTGGCAAACATTTCAAATAATACTGATGTGTTTTGCAGCCAGCAAGATGTTCGTCCTTTATTCTCTGCGAAGGACACAGACCCTTCAAAACCTGAAAGTAAGCAATAATCTCTGGTGCTGGAAGCTACGTTTCACATAGAAGAACCTAGTAAGCCATTTTAAACCTCTAATTCTTGAACTTTGCACAGACAATGCACTTTCTTTTCTTTGAATGCTTTCAAAATGGCATGCCTTGGCCACCTGAGGGAGGGCAGAGAGAGAATGCAGGGTGCAAGATTTGCCCCAAACGAAGCTGTTCATTTTGAACTTATCACAACAAATTATTTTCTTGCACTCTATTCCTTCCTTTCTAGTGGCAGTATGGGAGAAGAGAACATTGATGTTTTAGGAGAGGGCTGCTGTTAAAAATTTAAGTATGTCATGATTTTCTCCCTTTATCCCTGCAGATCTAGGTATTTTTGAATATACAAGTTTTAAGCATTTGCTGATCAAGAGATAGCAAGCCTTGTGGAACTACCTCAACTCAAAAGTCATTAGTTCATTACCTAATTAAAAGCATAATAGTGGTAGCACAGCAATATCATATGGAACCTCATCTTTCTACAGACATCCAGGATTGCCAATTTCATAAAATAGTAAACAACAGACACATTTCTGAGGAATTTCTGAGGATGTGATTAATCTCTATCCCCTGCCACAATAACAAGAGAAAGATGCCCATGTTTATGATGAATTCTTCTAATTAAGAACCTTGTGCAAATGCCATGTGTTTCACATGAGGGATTTTGTCTAAACCAGGAACCAAGTTCAAGGATAAAATTCAGTTGCATAGCTAGGTAAGCACAAATCACAGTGACACTTTTCCTTTTGTCAGGCAGGAGCCAATAAAACATTCCTGGACAACTCGTTACTGTCTGCCTCATTTGAGCCACTCATTACAAGGGCCTTAACCTCACAGCACTGCAAGATGTCCCGCTTGCAAACAGAGACCTGAGCATTCTCAATGCTGCATCCTAAAGATACCCAGTGAGGAGAGGTGTCATCCTTGGGGGGGCAAAGCATGCTGGCACTGTGCATCAGCAGGGTATATTCACTTCAATTTCCCTTATTATCCCTGACTTCCCTCCAGAAGAGACATGACTATTTAAACAAACCCTGAAGCTCTAAGGAAGGGGATGTCAGTTAAATGCCCAGCGGGAAAGACATTCAAAGAGTAAGTCAATGGAGCCTGAGCAATCAGTGTAAATCAAGACTTTAACCTTTCTGAGCCTCCTTCAGACTCTTCATCTGTAAAAGATGCTTAAACACTTACCACATTTCTGAAGAGTCAAGTGCACATGACCTGTCAATGCAAAAAATGTTTATTACCAAAAATACCCATTGAAGTGTTTCAGTCTTATTGTCTGTGGACTGTTTTCCCTGTAAAAACCATTGGGCAGAACAGATGCCACTACAAACCTGTTTAACGCAGATAGATGGATTCGCTTTCAACATGTACATCTCTAGTAGACAGATCCTTAGCTTGATGCAATATCTAAGTCCTAACTAATCTGACACTAGTAATTAAGTCATAACTATAGCAGCCAGTACCCCAGCTTCTGGTGCATAAAACAGCAATTTCTGTTTATTGACCAGCAGAGAGAAATCTGGCTGCCTGGCAGATGAATCAGATGGGAGCAGTCCCTTTCCAATGCAGCAAAGAAAACTTTCAAGGAAAATCATCCTCTATCCACTGCTCTCCGTGGTAACACAATTAGGCCATGACATACAGACAAGTCATTTAAAACAATAGGAAAAAATCCATTGATAGCATTTCCCTTGCCTGATGGAAGGCAGTCTGTTAAATTACTGCTGAAGGAGCAGACAGGCCTCTCTAACAGCAATCCTCTCCTCCCAAACCACGCATCTTTAAAGAACAGCCAGCTCCAGCCCAGTCACATTGAATTCTACTCTGTAACCCCAGCATCCTTAGATAATTTTTCCTGCTGGTTCCAGACACTGGTTCCAATCTGGCTCAATACAGACTAAAACCACAGCATTGTGCTTCCTGCATTTTATATTGTCAACCTCTTTAATGGGACAGAGGAAAGGAAGAGCTATCAGATGGTTTCTGTACCTCCTAAAGAAAGCCAGAGACTCCAGGAGCCATGGAGCCATTTCTGCAGGAGGCAGTCAACATCTGCAGGGAGGCTGCAGTTATTTTAAGGGATTATTAAGAGCCTACATTTCAGTGAACATTCAAATATTTGAAATGCATTAAAATTGTTTTCAATATATTTTAATACTTCCACACTCTCTCTATACTAGGAGAACATAATAAAGACAAAAAAAGTTCTTGCACCCCACATTTCTTCATACACCTTTCTCATCCCAAGGAAGCACCAAGCAAGCCCCTCCAATTCAGATAAGCTAGTTCAGCAAATCAAGGAGAATATTGCCGTCACACCATCATACTCTCAAAAATGTACCAAAATAGTTTAATTACAGCTTAGAGAAGTTTTTTTTAACATGTTTTTGAGAAATGCACAGTGACAAGTTCTTTCAGGTCAATACTTACTAAAGCACAGTATAAATACCTTCCTCCTTGCCAGACTTGGTGTCTGTCATGAGAACAGATAGCTGAGCTGCCCTCTAACATCAAAGACATTCCCATGCAGTTGTTTTTCACACACTCTTTGGTAACACTGGAGGTACTGAACTGGCAGAAGAATTGCACTTAGCTCTTCTGGAAGCACAGCCTACAGGGACCCTGAATGGCACTACCAAACAGGTGGGGATTTTTCACTCACTCTTTTCAGGAGCAAAAGTATTTATTTTAGATCATCAGGCTTTCGGTCTATTTGGGCCATCTTTTGCCCTTGTTATAAACAGAAGTAGGGAGTTGGCTGTCGTATGGAGAGGTTGATACATTTGTTATGAAGTTAATGATTTGAGCCTATGAGGGCGTTAATTGGGGTAACAAGTTTTGTTGTAACGGAAGCTAATGTATTGTATTGCTTTACTAGAGGTTTGTTACAGAAGTTTCTGGACATCGTTGAAAGATGAGTGGTATGGGTGCCAATCACCCTTAGCATAAGGGGAGCAAGAGGCAAACACCATTGAACCATCCCAATCGGATGCCACCCGGAATAGACTAAGGGGGTGGGGCCCAGGGAGGAGCCATATCCAGCCCCAGGCTATAAAATACATCTCCCCAGTCCTACAAGCTTGCCTCTGGCCATACCATACTGGTGGCTAAGCGCCCAGTTGTGCTCCTTTGTTTTGTAGACGGGCAAATTGCCATTTTGGGTCTCCAGTTGTTAACTTTATAATTCTGTAATAAATTCCCTGTTTTTAGCATAATTGGCTCTGGCGTTTGTAACACCCTGAAGTTAAGTCCAAAGAGCACATTTCTGCTTACAGTGCAGAGCCATTCTGAAAAACAAATTCTGCAGAACCAATTCTGTCCCACTCCCATGACCCCAATAGCACCATATGGAGATATTCAAAAAGCAATAGCAAGTCTTACCTAGGACAGACTTACCTAAGGATGTTGAGTTGCTCGCACTTGTTAGGAGCTTTTGTGAGGTGGCATAATGCTGCTGACCTAGAAACATTACCCCTCACCCCTCTGATCAGGAGAGGTGCTCTCCAGCATGCTTCACAAAGTGTGTTATCCAGCCCAGGTACAAGCTGTACCCCAGGGCCCCACACTCGGACTGCCAAGTTTCCCCTGCCTGCATTACAGAATTATTGGCAATATTACCCAGTATCACTCGCCAAAACAACAGCAGTAAAGGCCTGGCCATCTATTCGTAACTTTTAATCACCCAGCTGATGTTGTCCAGACTGCTGGAGCCTGAACTAGCTAAGTACCTCTTCTCAATCCAAAGTTGGGTGTGCAGTGGCAGCAGCAGGTGCCCGACATTCAGACTCCCACTGGAGGGAAAATTAGTATAACCAGCTCAATTCACCCTTGTAAAATTCTGTTCCTACAGAAGTAGACAATGTTGCTGTACTTGTATTTGACTATTAATAACTTGTGGGGAAAAGGCCATGTGCCCTGTCAGATGGTAGTGCCCATGACAACTTGTGCCACATGCCACTGGCCAGGCATAGAAGCACTTCAGCACCCAGCACTCCTGTTTTTACCTATCTGCACAAAGAACTGGATAGCAAGACAAGAAACGAGGACACGCTACAAACGCCAGGAACATATTCCCTGATGAAAGCACTCTTTTTTCTGCAGAGAGAATGATCAAAAGTGTTAGAGTGTATTTTCCACTTAGAAGAGCAAATTACACAGAACACTGGTTTAAGCACATGGTTAAGGATGTCATTTGGCTGAAAACAATGTAACATGGGGAACCTCACTTTACCCTGATCAAGTTGAGAATTTAAGTCTTCAAAGGCAGAATTAAGAATAAAGAAGCAGCATGAGCCCCAAGGAGCCCTGCTGGTCATCACCCCAGCCAGGTTAAGGAGTGTTTCAACACCATTCAGTATTTAGGCATAGGTGGGAGAGGCTCACGTCCACCTTCCAGAGAGCTCAGCAAACACCCTGAAATTTACTCCAATACAGCCTGGCCAGGCAGTTTATGGTGATGAGAAGTCATGTTGCTACTTGGTAACAAGTTTAATGATTAACATCACACATCACTTAGAAGTTTTCTCTAACTTGTCTCCTGTCCCAGCAGCTTTTTCTCAAATGCTACTTCTTCCCGCTAAAGGAACATGCAGAAAAAAATGCACACCAAAATCCAAGCTAGCATTTGAGGTAACTGAGGTCATCTAGCAAATTCATTAAATATGTGTTAGTACACAATTAATATCCAAGCTGTCTTGGCTTCACTGGTATTTTCACCAGAGTTAATAACCAGAGGTTAGCAGTTCTGGATAATGCTTTGCTTCCTTTCAGCAGAGCTCAAGGCTTAATCTCAGCTCTGCTGAAATCTCTGAAATGGGGGAAAGAATGCTTTCTATCCCCAGCTCTTTATCTCACTTATGTACAGAGGTTATAAACTCCAGGACAGAAACTGTCTTTTCTGTTAACATTTGTGCAAAAGAGCCCCCAGTCTGGATACCCAAAGAGATTTGCAGATAAACAGGAAGCACCCAGCAGCACAGGCCTTGGGTGAGGTCTTGGATAGGAGCAAGACAAATGGGAGATCTCACACAACTCTTACGTGCAAATTGCTTGAAAAAGCATGGCAAGGCAACTGGTAACTCCAAGCAGGCTTGTGGCAGCCCCTAATGGTTTATTATTCAACTAGTCACCCTATCTCACTCTCCCTTCACAGAAGGGCCCCAAACAAGTCTCTCACATACAGAAAGAGCCTGCTACAGAGACACACATCCAGCTGTAAGCTGTGCACCCCCCTAGTACACAGAGTTACACCTAGGGCAGGGGAAAGGAGTTTTCACAGAGAACAGCTTCTCTCCACGTCTCCTTTTGCACCCGAACCCTCAGCACACTGCCAACCCTCACCCAGCTCTGGCCAAGCAGCTCCAGGTAATGGCTGGAGTCACCCCCATCGCCACCCAGTGCAGATCTGATCTCTGCATTGCACAGCTGCTGAGCCCACCCCTGACATCTGACTCAAATGTCTCCCAACTGACAGGCACTGATCAAAATGCATCTAAATTTACCCCATCAGATATGGGACAGGGATATGGGAATTCATCTTGGGAAGAAAAATATTTTACCGAAAACTTAAAACAAATTCTGAGCTCAATGGAAATATTTTCCATTCAAATTCAACTCACCTATTTAAGACCAGAAATATGTGAATTGCCTCTAATGATTCAAAATAACCTTCTGGCAACATGCTTCATGGCTGTTCTTGCCACAGAGAATGGTGAAGACCATACTTAAAGCTCCGCACAGGGCCAAGAAATTAAATATAGCAGTGGGAGCTGTATTTGTAGTGGAATTATAAAAGCATTAACAGAAAACTGGACAAGAAAATTTCTGCTGTATTGTGGATGCTCAAAATTTACTTAGTCTTTATGAATCTGCCACAAGACTTAGTTTAGCAATTTCCTGGATATTTAATAAATACCATGTGCAGCATTACTTCCTAATTTCTCAGATTCACTGCTATATGAACTAGGGAATCCAAATGGTCACCCTGCCTTTCTGATTTGTAACACTTTTAAGTGTTCTTCCATGATGAACAGAACTGCCCAGCTACGCCCCTCTCCTCCTGTCCCTCACAAAAAACAAGTCAAGATATTTCATTTAAAGTTTAGAGTTTGGATTCTGCTGATGTCAAGCTGAAGGAACTGTGCAGAACTGTGTACTGGGTTTTCTGAAGATGCAGCCCACTGGCAGGAGCAAGTTCCTTTTGTGCACTGGTGAACTGGGGAGCCGCACAAGACTCCTACGGTACAGGAGGCACAGAAGAATAAGAAGGGAATCCCTTCATACACCCAGTTCCCATCACCACTCTCCCCTCCTGCAGCTGCTGGTCCGGCCCAACTGAGTGCCAGAAGTCCCTGCTCCTGCCTCAGGCAATCTGTAGACAGACTTATGCCGGTGTGTGGGGCAGCTGCCACAGCTCAGGAGATCACAAGCATCCTGCACAGCCTCTGCAATAAATGCAGGCACAACAGGGTAGGGAGAGTTTTCTCACCTCTTCTTCAGAACTGACAGTGGTGTTAATACCTGTTTATCCATTCTTGGCCATTCTTTATGATGTCTCTTAGGGAATATTAGGCAAAAGCAGAAGAAAAATACAGAGCATTCCAATCCCCTTTAAGCTCAATGTGACAATTTTAATCCTCTAACTAAAGGGAAAGAGGGGGAAAAATGAGATGGACTGTGACAGGTTGGAAGGACTAAATCCCCGATAACTAGGGCACCAAGATTTAAAGGGCTCAGCTTTGCACACATCAAATATCTCTCACAAGGTCCTCACAGAGCACTGTCCCCTCCAATTCCTCAGTGCAAGTGAGAGTTGGTGAGAGCCACTGCCCCAAGGACGCTGGCGGTGGGCAAGAGAACACCACTGCCATGGCACTGCCATGCCATGACTGATGCATCCAAACCCACAGGGGTGGCAGAAGCACACAGGTAGCCCTTTAGAGTCACAGATGCAAGGGGTAGCAAAGCTACCAACCAGGCAGAGCTGCACAGCACAATTAACAGCTGAACAGCAGCAGGGAGAAGAATGTAGCCATAATCTGTGTATCACATTAGTCCTGCCACACACAATGATTTCTCACCCCACCGTGTTTCCTTTAAACTCCAGCACATCTTCCCTGAAACTGAAGCTTTGGTCCCAAGAAAATTAATGAGTAAAGAATTTTCAATGCATAATTTTTAATAATGCTGTAAGGAGAGTGATGCAGGCAGATGAGCAGATTTTTCCAATTACCCAATGTGACTCAGTCTGTATCCTGTGCGGTAAGGAAAGTGTTTGCTTTCACTGTTAACCTCTCCTCGTCGCTCGCCTAACCTGTAGCATGAGATTCATGTCTGTTCAAGGATCTGACCTGAGCCAGCAGTCCAACTGCTCACTTAAAATCCTTTCACACTCAGCCAAAGGCAGCTTTTGATAGGTGCTTGGGCAGCTTCTCTAAGGCCAGACCTCACTTGACCTCATCTCATCATTGCCTGGCCTGACAGATTCATAGTTAATCCTAAAGGAATGCTGATTTCCCAGCCCTTCCCAAAATTTCTTTTGGGTTGCCTGGCCAGTGTGGTCCATTTTTCCCAGCACAGACTGGAAATGCCCCGAAATGTCCCACAGGGCCACTCAGCTAGCAGGCATGGCACAGCAATCTGGCATTCCAAGGCACAGCACAACCCAGACTCAGACTACCTAAACACGGGAAGGATACAAACAGACGCCCAGTTAATTCAGATTTGCTCCAACAGAATTTTTGAAAGGGTTACCTCACTGCAGAGCATCCATCCTTCTGCTGCCAACCCAAGCTCAGTATAAACACCACCCTGCACCCAAGCAATGAGAGAAACACCCCTGTGGTCACCCCAGCCTGCCCCTGACAGAGCAGCCAGCTCTGCAAGTGAAGCATCAACAGGGATGTGGCAACTGAGCATCCTTAGGCCAGAGATAGGGTAATGCCCCTACCTCTTTGTCAGTGCTTCTGCCAACCACCTCAGAGGTCACTGTGAGAGGCTGTTCTCTATCTTTAGGCATAAAACAGGTAGTTCAGCCAAATGGAGAAATTTCAGAAGGTTGGGAGACAAATACAGCCTACTCCATCAGCAGCCTGGTGGCTGGTAATTCCTACCACATAACCTGATCTGAATAAATCTCACTGAAAGGTACAAAGAAAGAAAACAATCCACCAAAAATGACATGCAAGTTATAGCACCTGGGAAATATAGCATGATCACATGTACCAGGACCCAGCAGTGAGCACTTGTACCATTCACAGTTTTTAACTCCAACACTTTACTATTAATTTTTACAATTTCGAAAGACTACAGGGAGCTACATAGGAAGCACACAATTGTTTCAATTTGAATTGTGTGGATGTGATGGCTCCCATTTGCACCTGTATCCAGATTCCTGCACTCAGAGACTAATTGACCAGTTACCCAAGGAGCTGCACTGCTTTTTGCAGCTCTTATATACTCTTCCATATTTATTATGCTTTTTACTTGGTACCAAAAGGCACAAAGTTACAGCATGGCATTACTGGCCATGACACTCTCTGGCACCAAATACTTTGTTCAGGGCACTCAGCATGCAAGCAGATGGAAAGCATCATTTTTCCAATTCTGTCCTGCAGAAAGATTTTTTCAGAGAACCTCTGAAGACACTTTCATTGGTTAGAAGCACTTTTCCAGCCAAGCCCTAGCTGTTTCAGGGCTGTTATCCAACACAATAAAAAAAGAAAGATAGTCCTTTTTTTTTCCTTACAGGCCCACAAAATGTCTGATGCGGATTTCAGCGCAGGTGCTTTCTCTCTCTGCTACTGTTAAACAAAGCCTCCTCAAAAGGATCATATTACAGGTTACAAGACGAAAAATTTGTTAAGTGGGAGAACTGAAAACAAGAGGTTAAAGCAGATCATTTTCTGCAGTTTTAGCCAAATGTCATCAGTGACCATGCTGGAACAATCAGAAGTTAGAGCACTTCCCCAGCCCAACCATGGCAGCCTTGAAGCCCAAACTGCAAAGTCGAGCCTCCAGCTCCACCATGGCAGGACGAACAACCAAGCATCATCTGGCCAGCCAAAACAGCTTCCCGGCCCAGGGGCAGCTGCACGTGACAGCTTCGTTCCCATCCTGGGGATGCACAGGGACACCGACAGTGCTGTGGGACCTGCGGTGGCACTGCAGAGGGAGCTGAGGCAAGTCTCTGCAGGGATGATGCCCCTGAAGGAGCCGAAAGAAAGTAGCTCCAAAGGGAGCATGTAGTTGCCTATCAAAAACCCAGTCTCTACCAACACCAAGAAATTACCCACATATCAAAGCACTTCACAACCTGGGTCATTTCTCTGCAAAGATGGGGCCCAAGAGACCCCTATTTTTTTTTAACTTTGTTTTTTATTTTGTTTTAAATGTACTGCCATGTATCTCACTGTTTCCACAGCCCCAAGCACAACTGGGACATGGAAATCTGAAGCAGTCCACCTCCAGTCCTTTATCACTTTTATTAGTTGCAAGAATATGTGCTTGTAAAGACACAGCAAAAGACAGCAGCAGGTAATAAACAGCCTTTCCTATTGTTCAGAGCATGGAGCAGCCTGTGCTGTGCTTTTAACACCTTCCTCTTGCAGCAGATCGGCCCTGACCTGATATATTTCTGCTAATCCCCTGCCTTGTTTAGAGGGTATACAAAGGGAGAACTCAACCAATATTTTGCTAAAGTTATCTCTCTCATCTCCAGCCCTTTACAAAACTTGCAAGCTAAGCTGCCCAAAATCCCTGTGAAGTAGATAAAATTTTCATTGTAGACTTTGGGGAAACTGAGGCATGTGAAGGGCCTGTAAGGAAGAAAAGTTCAGCTCAGTCAACGAGCCAGCTCAACTCCCAGTCCATGGGTCTCACTGTAGTTCAGTCTCTACCTTAATGCAGCAGTATGGGATGTGCTGTGGATCCTGGCCTCTGCGCTAGGCACCAGACACAGAGCAGCAGTGACAGCTGACAGGACAACCCCAAAGAGCCTACAACCCTACTGCAAGAGCTGGCAGATTGGGCTGGAGGGGAGCATGAGAGCAGCATACACAACCGAAACAGGAAAGAGAAAGCAAGGTCCTGGGACTCCCACTGAGGTGACATGGAATAGGAAGAGCCAGCTGGCATCCCACCTTGCCAGCAAGTAGCTGGCAAGATCCCACCTTGTCAGGCTCTGCCCAGAGACTTCCCCTGCAGAAGGGAGACAGTGCACAGGTGAGCCAGGGTCCCCCGCTGCCCCATGTGCTTCATCCCCAGCACATTTGCCTCTGCTTGTTTCATTGCCTTTGTGCTCTGCATGTTTTTCCAACAGGAATAATTAAGTCAGTTTTCAGTGCTCCAAAATGGGCAGTGCCAGTTCAGTGCCACTGAAACAAAACATCTTCTCCCCTTGCCTTTTAAGTGACTCTCAACCTGCCTGCCTTGGGATGAAGTGTCTGGACCAAGTTTCACCATGGCAAACAGCAACCTGATATGTCTATCAAGGCTTTCTGTTTCCAGAAACACTGCTAAATTTTTAGGTTTTAAATCTTAAGACAGGTTTGTATACACAAAGACAAATATACCAGAGAAAGCAGCTGCATACTAAAGAATGCTTCAGCTCGCTAAATCTTGCAACTGCTTCACCCACTGATTTAATGAAAAGGCTCTAGTAAAATAAATCATGTTCAGGAGCACTGCACTGGCACTCCCCTCATTTCTACACACTGTCCCAAGCTGCCCAAACCACCACATTCCCCAAGCCCCAGCTACCTCACTGCAGCTACAGCATCATTTTGATTAACAATTAAGGCTAGTGCTGCCAACTGGATTTTATTAATATTACTATTGTGAACCATTTCTTTTATTTTTAATGTACCACAAGGACCACTGGGACACATTAAATTTCTGCCATTTAGGCAAACAGCAGTCATTCCCACATTTTTAAAACATAAACACTGTAAATAAAATATTAAACCATCAAGCTGTCACTGAATCTTCCTCCTGCAGTAATATTCTTAGAGAAAAAGTTACCAAGTCATCCCTTCCCAGGCAGCTGGCACATGCCTCATGTGCCATAAGAGAGATGCTACAGACATCCAAAAAAAAAAAAAAATCAGTGCTGCAAAGGTCTGGCCACAGCAGGAATGGCTGTCACTAGACCCCAAGCATTGAGGGCTGTGTTCCCCACCCTGATTCAAACTGGGAAGAGCAAAGGCCATACAGGTGCTGGGCAGGGCCAGGCAGGTGCTGGATTGTGGCAGTGGAATGGGCCAGGCTGAACAGCACAGACAAACCCAGCAACTGGGAGGGGCACCTTCACCTGCAAAAGCATTGGCACTGCAACCTGAAGCTTCATTTCCATCTCATTTCCAACACCCCAGATATTTGCAGAGCCACAGGGAATGGGGCTGCTTTGCAGGCTGGTAGGACAGAGAGATGAAGTTTCCTCCTCTTTAACTTGAAAGGAAGATGTTTCAAGAAAACAAGTGCATTTAGTGAGCTGTCGAACATGGCTTGCTCACCGTACCTTCCTGGTCTCGAGCTCCTGCTGCTGCAGCCAAGGTGGTCTGGCTTACAGGCAGCATTACAGCCTTGCGGAGACCACAAAGCCTCCCTCGTGTGCTCTGTCCACACGTGTGCAAACTCAAGCACAGACAGCATAAGAGCAGAGAGAAATCTACATGCGTGATCCCTGCCCCAAAAGGCAGTAGACTCAAGAGGGACCAACATGCTATGAGTAAAATGGTAAGGAAGCTGCTGAAATGAACTGTGGTATCTCATTAAAATCAGGCCTTTTCTCTCCATGGCACAGCAGGTCACAAAATTAAGCCTGACAATATGCCAATGCAAGGAATTAGTGCTGTTCCCCCTCTTGTTGTGTTTGTTGGGTTTTTTAATTTATTTAGGATCCACCTCAGTTTCCAGAGTTACATGCCTGAGACGACAAGATCTGCCTCCGGGCAGGCACACATGCAGGAGCCTCATGAGACACAGGTCTCTGAAAAATAGTATCATTTAGCAAATCATGAAAGTTGCAGCTTATTCCAGTTGTGAGGAAAACAGATCTCCTGAAAACTGTGCACAGAGGAAATGTGATGAAGGGATGAGAACAAAATCATTCATGAATGCACGGTGAACATCAGCCAGCATCTGCTCTGTGGGATTCAGATATCCAGGAGCCAAAGGCAACACAAAACAAAAACAGCAGAGTGAGCTGTTAACTAGGTGTTCCAGGGTCTGAAGAGCATACATCAAGGTGGTCTTACTTGGTGGTGAATACAAGCATGGCTAAATGTGTCAGTTTGGCAATTCAGAGAAGCAGGTAAAGCCCAGCCACTGCCTATTTTCTGGCTAAACAAGACGTGGGAATGAAACAATTGACATCTTTCCTCGCCAACTTGTTCTTTGCCTACACACACCACCTGTTCTGAGCAAAGCGTCCCAGTGGAGTCTCCTGCTTGCTGTCTCACCACAAGCAGGTGACACTCAGTTCAGTGATGTTTGCAGAGCATTTACAAACCCTTTGCTACAAGGAAAAAAGCCGCCTTGTTCTCATCTCCCCAGTGCTCATTTTAAGCGGCTGAGCGCAGAGGTAGGGAGCAGCCAGGAGGGCTGAGCATATACATATATATATATACATATATATATATAGCATATATACTGGCAACCTGAGCCAGTATTACAATACAGGGACTCTCTGCTGCCAAACTGGCTCCAGTGGGGTCACAGAGCAACTACACAGGTCACAAAAGTTGGCAAGACAAAGACAAGAGACAACACACTGGCTCCAAAAAGCAATTGACAAAGGTAAGAGGCATCATACCTGCTCCAAAGAGCAACTGGGCATCAGCCTAATACAATTCAGAGCATTAAGGTAACAATACTCTTGTGTCTCCAACTTCCAGGCATGTTGCTGCTTTCCCATCACCCCAGAGAAGTCAGCAAACTGGAGAACCCTGTGCGCAGCTTCACATCCCACTTTTGACTAGGGAATAGGAGCAAATACTCCACACTCAGCTCAGAGTCAGCCAGCAGAAAAACTTCTCTTTCAAAGCTGCCTACCAACCATCCCTCTCGCTAACAAGCTTTGCCCACACTGCAGCAAAGGCCTCGCTCTCTTCACTGGGACACAAGTATGCTGGGTGAGCTTGCCATGCCGCAGTCTTTAGCCAGGGAAGAACAGAGCCCTGGGCTCAGTTCATCAGTGCCATACTAAAGCAGAGAAGCAGCACATGGTGAACAATTAACCACCTGTACATAGCGCAGGAATGATGCCAAAGCCTTTCCAAAGACACATTGCACAGCCTCTGGCCTTTGGAAATTTCCTGGAGACATGAGACAATATTTTGCCTAGAAGGGACAGAAAAGAGTCCAGGGAAGAAGTTCATCTTCCAAAAACACACAAATCAACTATTAGAGGTCTCAGGGCTCCTTCTAATCGATAAGAAACTATGCTGTGCTCCAGAGAAAAAATGCATTCCTAGGAGTGTGGTACTCACTTCTACTCCCCATGGTAAGTGGAAGGGGAAGCATGCAAGGCTCAGCATGCCACCAAGTGAGCTCTGCCATTTACCAATTCTAAATTTTCATTTCAAGCATCTGCAGAGCCTGTTTATGAAGAGCCTATTGCAGACAGGCCACATGTCAAGATTTCTATATATAAAGCAGGTATCTGTAGGATCACTGTTAATGCACGAGCTGTTTCTGGGACACTGATCTCTGACAGCTCCATGCCCCAGCTTAAATATTCAAAGATTTCCCTGGCTAACTCCAAGAATCAGACATCCAGATTTTAAGTTCAAAGTTGTGCTAATAAATAAAAGGTCAAAAAAAAAAAACCCAACCCAGTTTCAAGCTGAGACTTGCAACTGACTAAAGTGTTTACCTGAGGTGATTTTTATTCTTCACTTTAAGAGAAGAATAAAGAAGAACACAAGACCAGAAAGCACTTCAGTTTTTAAACTCATACAATACACCTTCACTTGCCCAGGATTTGAAATGTCATAGCATAGATGCAAGAGCAGAATGCTTGGACTTGCTCATCCAAAAGAAAGATTTTTTTATTTTTCCCAGACAGAGAAGCAGCCAATTTTAGAAAACTGAAGAAATGTTTTTCCAGAGACCCAAAAGTCACATCAGTCACCCTTATTTGCAAATGAGCCCAAAGCTGAACTCCAACACCATCACTCCTGCAGAGCAGAGGAAACCAGAAGCTGGCTCAAACTGGGCAGCTTGTCTCAGTGGCTCTGCAGAAAGTCAAGGGATAGAGAAGCAGGCGGAGCACAGGCAGGCCTCCCCTTGTACATGACTGCCATTATACATTAAGTC
Organism: Vireo altiloquus; assembly: GCA_013396875.1. Taxonomy (NCBI): domain Eukaryota; kingdom Metazoa; phylum Chordata; class Aves; order Passeriformes; family Vireonidae; genus Vireo; species Vireo altiloquus. The sequence continues at coordinate 3,012 of VZRF01005076.1, read as the reverse complement.
AAATAATCTAACTTCGAGGGGAATGAACTCAGGGTTGAGGGCTCTGCGCTGCCAAAGGACAGCTGCTTCTCTAGATTCGTTATTTCTCCAGGGGGGCACCAGAACTGGCACAGTCCCTGTGGTGGCCGGGAGCGGGCGGTGGGCTGTGCCGCAGCCCACATGCCATGCAACCAGGGACGAAACCAGCCGCATGCTGGGGTCTGTCTGCACAGCTCCTGCCCCGGCCTGACCAGCCCTCAGGCTCACACACACAGCTCAGACCACAAGACCCACTGCCCCTGCTACATGCCACACCTTGGGAGACAGTGCTGTTCCCAGACCTCCACCAACATTCCTTCACTGTGCCCACCCACAGTTGCTTTCCTGCTTCTGCCCCAGCAGCGCAGGCAGAGGCCAAGGTTGGGACAGCTCGTTGTGCACATCACTGCTAAGCCTGTTAGGCTCCCCACAGCCATAGCACTGCATAGTTACAGGAGTACACATACTGCATTTTACCACCTTGCCTCTCACAGCAACCCGTCAAACCCTTGGGAACCTGCATGCATGAGGGAAAGCCCAAGCACCACAAACCCTTCCTGTTTCCTTTCTCTATGCAAATACATCATGGCAGGTCAGGATGTGATATTTCCATCATGCCCCACTGCCAGGTGCATCAGGAGAGGGTCTTCCTTCACCTCAGAGAGCCTGAGAGCCCTACTGGGAGGGCTGGCACAGCCTGGGACCTCAGTTACATAGGCACAGGAGACACTAAAGGATTTCAGGCATGGAGCAGAGAGGGGATGATTTACACCGCTTTGAGAGCAGGACCAGATTTGGAGTGGCTGTTGCGCGGCACTGTATCTTGTAGGAGAGGCTTTGTGGTTAGTTGTGAGCACATACTGCCTCCTCCCAAACAGCAGCAATATAACAACGTAAGGCACTGCCACAGCATCCTCCTCGCCAGGATTTTAAGGTGCTTGGCAGACAGTATGGATTCATGTAACCTCACAAGCCCTCTGAGAGGGAGTAAAGTCAATGCTATAAAAAACCAGAAGGGATAAGCAGGGGAAAAAAGAAATAAAACTGCTAGAGCAGCACGTTCAAGCTCACACAAGAAATCAGAGGCTCAGAAGCAGCTTCCTTTGCCACTAAGGTGGAATCAAAAGCAGGAGTGCTCCAAATCCTCCGTTTGTTCAACTCAGCCCTGGCCAGCCCGAGAGCATTTCCCAGCGTACCCAAAGCACTACAGCAATAACAGCACTCACAAAGCTCCTCGCCAAACTCATTTCCACAGTCCTGCTCCACAGAGGGTCTCACAGCAGAGCAGCCCAAACCGCCGACAGCCCCCGGCCCTAGCGAGCAGCAAATAACCTAAGTGCTCTGCCCAAAAGCCTCAGCTTTGACTTTTGAGTTTCAGCAGCTGCAAGCAATGGCCAAGGGGCTCAGCTGAAGGATTTCCACCCTGCTGTCTGAGGGCTGGGACTGTTCTGACAGCATTTTCCAAACATTCACAAGGCTTCCCAAACACCCATACACACACCTCCCATCCCCTCTTTACAGGTGAAGAAAAGCAAGACACAGGCCAAAAAATCCCAGTGCCAGCCAACGAGGGAAGCGGGCAGCCCTGGCGCCTGGCCCCTGCTCCGACTCTGACCGGGCTGCTGCTTTTGTTCGCCTCCATGTGTGCGTAACCAGCTGACAAATGGATTCGCAGCCAAAGAGTGACACACAGTGCAGTTCCCGAACTGCTTCAGCTGGATCACTCCTGGGAATGGTATTGCTGGGCCACTTCTTGCTCCAGGGATTGATTTATTTTTCATGAAGCAATTGCCTAGAGTTGGGAGAGCTTTACTGATGCTATTTATACAGGCTGAAGGGAGGACAAATCACCCCCACGGACAGAGCAGAAAGGTCCTCATCATCCTTAAGTCAGGAGCTCAATTTTATCCCCCTGTTGAGCCCACAGATACCCAGGGAAGGCAGAGTGTGGGGCTTTCAACAAAACTGCAGTAGCACATCAAGGCATCGCTACCACCCCTCGGGTTAGGAAGGAGCCCTGGGGGCTCCCGCCATCTCCCTGCCCAAACCCTAGCCTGAGCCCCACTCAAGACTGCTGTCTCTGGCTTAAAAGAGACAAAACTCCCGAGTGGCGCCCAGGTCCCCTATGTGGCAACCAAGTGGAGGGGGCCGAGGCAGAGGTTGGTACCAGCTGTACAGTCTCCCACTGCAAGTGCCATTCGCGTCCCCCCGGCCCGATGCTCAGAGCCCGGCTGGCCGGAGGAAGGGCTTGTGAGAGGTCATGGCTCTCAGCTGGTCCTGCCGGGAAAGGGTTGTGACCACGTACATGCGTGTGTGTGTACATATCTGTATGTGTACGCCTCCTGAACGCGAACCAAAAACCTTCCAGCTGTTTCACCCACCTTTTTCCCCGGCCAAGGGCAGCCGCTCTCAGCCGGAGAAGCAGAGCCCGGGCTGAGAGCGGCGGAGACAACTCGCAAACACTTTACCCACGGCATTACTCTATTCCCCCGAGAGTGCCCACCGTGCTCCCCGATTGTAGCGGCTGCCATGGTGACAAGCACGAATGCTAAAATAAACAGAAAGCAACCCGAAGGCAAAGCGCAGCCCTTCGCCGGCGCACCCCGCGCCCGCCGCGGCGGCTCTCTCCCCGAGCATCCTCCCCGCCGCGGCAGGACGGGATGCTGGCGGCCGCCGCTCACTCACGATCAGGGGGATGGTCCGCTCCTCCCGGCGCAGCTCCAGCCTGCCGGCCGCCCTCTGCCCGCTCCGGGCGCCGCCGCTACCGCCTCCGGCGGACCTGCCGGCAGTCGCCGAGCGGGGCTTGTTGTCCTGCCATAAGTAGTAGAAAGTGCCCAGGATCCAGGCGACAGTCAGGATGGCGATGGCATTGGCCCTGATCCTCCTCATGCCGAGCGCCCCGGGGGAGCCTGGGAGCGCTGCCTCGACGGGCAGGGGAGGCTGCGGGAGGAAGGAGAGGAGAGACGGAGGAGGAGGCGGCGGCGCGGCTCCCCC
>VZRF01005075.1:32214-99439 GCA_013396875.1 Vireo altiloquus | reverse complement strand
GTGGCCAGGAGAGACCACACACAGCATGCCTGTTAACAGGTCACCGAGTTTCCCTCTCTCCTCGGTGTACCTCGGTGCAGGGCAGGCAGGCTTCTCACTCAGCAGCACGCAGCATGTGCAGCCTTGAACAATTCTACACTGTGGGGAATATTTTGCAGAAGCTACATGATAAGATTACCAAATGGCTTACTCCTTGCTGCCTTTGTCCTTGAGTTTACTCCCTCCAACTGCGGTGCAAATGCGGTGCATGGTGTAAAGGAAAGGTTACTGCCTAAGTGTCACATTTCCCACTTCGTGCTCTGATAGGAGGAGCCGTGAACCTTCATATTTCTAGGTTTAAGTACACTTTTTGCCTTTGTAGGTCTTGTGCAATCACATTACCCGATTTTTATAACCTTAATTTACCTTATACCTTAAGAAAATTGCAAACGTTCTGTGACCTGCCCTCCTGCCCTGCAACCATGACACTCAGTAAAATCTTAGTCTTGTTGATTTCCCTGGAATTTCACCCATTTTGTATGGGGTTAATTCCAGATAGCAATACAAAAAACAAGTTGTGTCTCTTGTTCTACTGTTTTCTTGTGTGACCTTGTATGAGTCATTTTACTTCAGAGGACCTCACTTTTTTCATGTGTAAAATGTTCAGAGAACAATAATAATCCTCATTTCATTGTTCTGCAAATCCCTTAAATCAAAAGAATTAAAGATGCTTCTCCAATTATCACATATATGGTGCTGACCAGAAAGGTTCTTCATTCTGTTTGGGCATTTGTAGATCTGAGCTGTGGCCCATTCAAACTGCAGTCTGGTTGTTTACTTACTTTATCTCATAGTGTCACATACAGTAGCATGTTTGAAAAAACCACTGAGGTGACTGGAACGTCCTCCCACAGGGCCAAACACTCTAATGTGAACATATATTATTCACTAGGTTGTTAGCAAGGGAAGGCAATTACAGCAGAAGAAAAGAAATGCTGCAGCAGGGGCAGCGTTCAGGGTGTTGTACAGAAAAACAGAGGAGCATTGAAAGTCAGGAATCAGATAAACTTATCATCTGTTACTATCACAGTATTGACCAAAGGCCAGCCGAGCTCCAAGGCCTTATTAAAGTTGATCTGTACATACAGTTAGTAGAAAGACAATACCTGACTTTAAGAGCTTGCAATCTAATCAAAGGCTTATTATGAGAAAGTCTTTCTGCGGGAGGATGAGAAACCACAAATGGATGTGTAGGGGCAAATAGAGACAGCTTGTCTGCTCAATTAGATGTTGATTCAACATTCTCAAAACAGCCCTGAGTGAGACAAACAATGCTGGCATGTGGCCACTCTTGCTCGTGGCCTAGAAAAAGACCAGAATGGTGAAACACAGTTTCTGAAAATGAGGTCAAAAAGGGAATGGACTTAGCAAATTTGTTGTAAGAGCAAAGCAAGTGGTCATTGGTCTTGGCCAAATGTTTTAAGTGTGAAATATCATCAAGGATCCAGTGAGCAGGTTGCTTGCTGGTACAGTGATGTTACAGAGAGTGATGATCTTGACAGATTTAGAATCTACTGTAAAAGAGACTCTGGCTTTCTTATTTTGGTACCTATGTAGTTTAGTTTTACAAATTAACTACTTTGGCCTTGAGCAACAGTTTGTCACATTTATTTCATGATAACTATCTCTGATCTGCATTGTAGAAACTTCTGATCAGTACCTGAAGCAGTGAAAATAAAAACATTATCGATTTTTCTGTACTGTGATAGAAGCTATGGCACAATTAAAGGCAATATTATTTTTAAAAATTCTCAGAAAATATATCTGTTATCAATTTATGGAGAATATTCTTTTCTTCTCTCCCTTGTTAATGATAACTACAATGAAAAAACATCAGATTTAAATTAATTAAATGTTTAAATGTTAATAGGCAGGAGGTTGACATGATAATGAAAGAAATCTGAAAATTCAGTTAGCTACTAGATGAAATATCAAGAATTTATAATTGTGCTATTTAAAATATATATTTTGCAACTGACTTTTTTAAAGGGTAAGAGTTTTTTTCAAACATATACTTGGCTACTGACATATTTGTCATAGTCACTCAAACATGTCTATCCCATCTTTTGTGGGGCTAAATGCCTAATGCTCTAGTGAATGGCAGCAGATGTTTTCTTCCTCTGTAAGCATAGTATTTTAAGCATTTCTGTGTATATATAAAAAAATTAAGCTTTTTGCTAGTCAATTATAATTCAGAACTCACCTAAGGACTAAAAAAGACAAAATTATTAGCAAAAGAACTGGGCATGCCCAAGGCTGATGTCCTGGTGAGGAGGGAATTATTTTAATAAGTGTGAGAAAGAGGTTTAAGAATCTAGCTTTCCCACTGGGAAAAGAACTGAGCACAGTATGAATCAAAGTTCTAAAGTAAACTAAGCAAGATAGACTGTTACACCATTTAGCAGGCCAGCTCTTTAAGTTATATTATCCAAGCTTTCAGAATGTAAAGGACCTTTCTTCAGGGATGAATTATGGATATCATGTTAAATTTATAACCCACTTCCATTACAAAGACCTATTTTAGCCTCTTGTCTAATTATGATTTAGAAAATTGGTTTGGCCTGAAAATTGTCTGATTTACTCTAAAGGCAAAGGAGAATGTTTCCACAGAGTGTAAAGATAATTTATGGCATAGTTTTTCAGGCAGAGGTCATTCAATTATTTTCCTGATTTAAAATTTTGCCTTTTGTCTAACATTTCTTTGGCTCCACCTAGGTCAAGAATAGCTTATTGTTATCTCTTCAAGTATACTTTTTTTTCTTTTTTTTTTTTTTCCTTGAAGTTGGGAGTGTTGGGTTTTTTTAGACTGGAAACAATTGAATACTTATGAATTATAGTTCATAAGGTGATAATAAATATTCATCATCTTTTTTTGTAACGTGTTGTTTTCTTTGACAATTCCACCTATCAGTGATAAAAAGCTCTAAGGAGAAGGGTTAGACTGAGGCTTTTGCAAAGAGCAGTGCACACCTGCATATTTTCTGTTATTGGAAACCAGGGGGACATATGAGCCAAAAATTATTTTAGTCCATATGCATCATGTAATTACAGACACTTGCCTATTTATAGCTTTAGTAAATTTAGTAACATTTTAAAGCTGCAGTAGACACAACTCTTCTGACAAACTTGTGACAAATTTAGTTATTGTCGTGTGAGAAAACTAAGCTCAGTCCTGTCTGAGGACATCAGAGCTGTGTTTAGAGTGGGAGAAAATATGGAGAAAATAGAGTGGGAGGCTTTTCAGTGCCTGCTGTTAAATGGGTTCCTCATTTGGGGGAATTTTTTTTTCTTTTCATCCAATCAAAAAGAAACACAACCAGCAGAAGAATGAGAGGTTTATCAGCAGGAGAGGGAACACTCAGATATAGCAGAAAGACTGGGTTAAAATTCCTACTTAGTAAACTGTAAATAAAAAATAAATATATACCATAAATCTAGAAACAATATACTTTCTTTCAAGCTCAGTGGCTTAACTAGATTAAAATCTCATTAATTATATATAAATATTACATTACTTTGGGAGGTGGAACAAATTCTGCTATTGTCATGGAAAGAAACATCTTAAGATACCATTGAAAGTAGATCATAACATGTTCAAGAATTTTTTCTTGTTGGTTTGGGGGTTTTTTTCCCCAGTCATGTCCAGTATAAAAGGACAACATCCACTTTTAAAATTTTGGTAGCAGCCAGTTTCTTTTTTATTGACGATAGAAAATCGTATGGATGACATATTCTCAGATATATGTATTAGAATTTTAATTTTCATAACATAAAACGAAATAGCTTGTAAAGTGGGAGGAGTACACTAGTACTATACACTTAACACAAGAATTTGGAGCAAATTCTACCGCATAAAACTGACCTCCTGTTGGTGTTTCCTACACCAGTCCTAGTGTCTTACTCCAAACATCCAGCATGAGTTTCTTCCCTCTTCCAAGTCTTCCAAATTTGGACCCCCTCTTAATGATTTCACCAACCACAAGTAAAATCCTTCTTTGTCTGGACCCTCAATACTCCACTGACAATGCTGAGACAAATATTGTCAGGGAGGCTCCCACAGAGAAATCCAGACTCTCTTAAAAGGTAAATTACAAATTGAAGACAACCACAAACTAATCAAAATGTAATAGGAAAATAATTTCACTCTGGTCTTTGTTTGTCAATGCAGTTAATCCAAGGTTGATTCACTAATGCTACTTTCTGTTTGTTATGAACTGCCCTCCTCAAATTACTATTTGAAGATTTTTGTTGGGCTAATGCTGCCAAAATTTAAAAAAAAAAAAAAGTTTTAAAAAAAGGGAAAAGGTAAAAGGTCTCTACAGGTCTGACATGTACTCTACATAGCAACCTAAAGTGAAAGGTGAAGAGCAGTCTTCCTATATATGTGAAGCCATACCATTTAACACTTATTTATACAAAGACTTTCATGATGTCAGGTCATCATGAAGTACTTTTTTAAGTATTCCCATTAAAGCCACTCCTATTAAAAATCTCACATCGAATTTCTGCTTGCAACCTCTTAGTCTGCTCTGCCTTTGACTGATATATTAGAACATAAAAGCATAAAAAACCCCCCATAAAAATTGCTCAGAGTGTCTGTAATAGGATGCGGTGAATAAAAGTTGAGACCTGCATTTACATCTTTCCCATGTTTCCCCCTAGAAGCCCATCCTTTCAACATTCCTTACTAAAGGAATTTCTTTTCAGCAATCATTGCCATTATTCATACAGCTGCTAACCGACAAATCATAAATGTTGGATACAAGGGAGTTTATTCAAGGTGTAAGTGAGGCTGATCTTGGGGTGGAGGGTTCACAGATTGAATTCATACATTATAAACATTATAAATAAAAGAATATTTACAGGAAAAATTGCCTGCTGCCAAAATTTAAAAAAAAAAACTCAGCCACGTCCCGCAGAGCAAGAATTTTTAATTATTATTTTTCCCTTGGTTTCCTTGCCTGTGGTGTCTCTGTGATAGACATGATAAAAGTTTCTTCTAAAATGCAAAGTGTGAATGCTAAACACTTTGTAGACTAAAAAGGACTGCTATACTTCCCTTTTGCAGCACAGCTGCCATCCCTTCTCTCTAGTTCTTTCTTCCTTTTCTCTTAACCCTGTGCAGCATTACTTAGTGTAGGGTCTGCCAAACAGGAGGTGAGAGATGATGGACCCCCTGAGGAATGAGAAAATGGAGAGGTTGACTGCACACATTGCACATGAATAGCAGGAGGAGATGCTATTCTACTCTGGTTACTTTCTGCCATCTAAAGGTATCCTCTAAAGTAACTTAGCATTACATAGTGCTTTGAGCAATGAACTGTGAGCCAGGAAACCTGGGTTCTATCCCTCACTGCATAATTTTGAATAAATCAGTTGCCTGGACTCAGTTTCTCAATCTGTAAGACATTCATTATGACTATCTTTAAAAACTGCTTTATGATGTGTCACTGGAAAGCAAACCAGAAGTGCAAAATTTCTTTAAATCAACTCTTCGCTAATGTAGCAATGGAAAGCCAAGATAACCAATGCAGAGGAAAAACGCAAATATTTCTAATCCTTGAAGACTAATGCTGCTCCATGTGAAAATTAGACTGGAGATGTCTCTATCCACACACAGTTGTGCACAACCTGCTTATCTCCTCATTATAAGGACAGTTGATTATAAGCTGCTATGATTATTACAAAATGAAGGGAGGAGGAAGACAGAAGAAGAACAACGATAGTTGCATTTTCTAAATCATTGGAGAAGTCACGAAGAGGAGTTTTGCTTAAATTTTGTGTCTACCTCATTGTTTCTGTACTTCCATTTCAGCAGCATATGCTGGACTTAATGACTCAGTGGTCTTTCTGATCTCTGTTTCCCTGCCCTGGATCCAAAAAACTGAGCAGCCTCCATCTACTGCTTTTATTGATAGTAAAATTCTGATACTGCGTGTTCTTCTTACAGGTTTGTAAAATTATAAGTTAGTGTAAGGGACCACAGGTCTTCTTACAAATAAATGCATATGTTAATGAATGAAGCTAGAAGTGTCTACATAGAGGCTGCACAAAATTTGGGGCTTAGGAAGCAGCAATCACTGCAGAGATGACTTAACTATTGAGTCCAATATCATTTTCATCAAGACAAAAAACCCACAAATGTAATTCTGAGTTTGTGGAAGGCATGCTCAGCACAATGATGTCTTTAATTTTATCTTGGATGTCTAGTTCATTGTTATTATTTCAGGTTGAAAATAGTACCTTCTTCACGTATTACTATTAATCTCTCTGACTACATCTGTTCCTATGTAAATCCACCACACTGATCCCTCAGCCCTGTGGTGGCCTGGCTCCTATCCATTCTACTCAAGTTTTTGTGCCCTACAGAAAAGATGGTTAAGGTTGGCTGTGTCTTTACTGCCCATCAGCAGAAGTTTGCCATGCTTTATATCTCATTATCCGTCACTTGGCAGTACAGGTCTTTCTCTATTCACTGCTCTGTGGCTTGGCTGTCAGGAGGGCAAAGTGTGTGAAAATATTGTTTAAGGAATGAGGTTCCCTCAGAGCTCTAGCCAGGGCACAGCTCATTCTCTCACCTGGCAGGCTGACCTCTGAGCCCTGGCTGGGGACTCTGCTGGATGGACTGCTCGATCCAGGCTGGGTTGGAAGGGTAGGGCAGCACACATGGAAGAAAGACACATCCACTGGAGGCTTGGGGTCCTGGTGAGCCCTGTAAAATGAACAAACTCAATGCCCATGTTTGCAGTGACCTGCTTTCCCATTTCAGGAGCAACACAGCAGTGCCTGCCTTACTCACAGCCTTGCTGAGGGATAAAACTTGGAATAGCTCTGAAATACCCCAGGGCCAATAACTTTGATTAGTAGCTTTCTTTGGATTCTGGCATGTCTGTAGATTTAAGGATCAACAGAAGACAACTGAGAAAGGCCAGCCTATTGAGAGTGTCTTCCTAACTGTTTTGAGGGGATCTAGCTCAAATCAAGAAGATTATTTTTGAAAAGACAGGAGAACAGTACATGAGATAATCTTGGAACAAACACACACATAAAAACAATATTGGTTAATTTGAAAAAAGGTGGAAATTGATAATAACTTAAAGAGGAATCAGTAAGGATAACAGCTGGTTAATTATAGATTAATATTTTGGCACATAATATGAATTTTTTAGAAAGTAGTAATAAATAAAGAATCCCCCAAAAAATAACCTAACCATAATTTTCTCACTTATACTTTTAAAAAGAGATGCAGCAGAGGTGATTATTAAACAAGGGTATTTTCATTTCTGATAAATTTAGTAAAAATATTCCAAAAAGACAAAGGAAGAAATTTAGCCTAATACATTTTTAAAACAATGAAATTACTTGTGTGTTTACCATACATACACACACACATGCACAAACAAACAAAACCACAAAAAAACCCAAAGCACATAAAAAATAGAGACAAATACAGACATGATAAAACAGATGAATATGTATGGCCTCAAAATTCAGAAAAATAAACTTTAGGGTTTTTTTCTGTAATTAATATAAATCTGAAACTCAAGGAAAATCTTAGGCTGAAAAATGATAAAATTAAATGCATAAAGACTTGTTCTTTTTCTTCCTATTTCAGATAAAGCAAATATCATTTCTACTTGTAAAGTATTTTAATACTAAAACTCCAGAGAAGGTAAAGAAAAGCATTCATTGGGCTAAATTAATTTCTTAGAAATATTTAGGTAAATGTAAACTTAATGGCGAGTTCCTTTCAAAATTTTCTTTTTCAGTCTCAGTTCCACAAACATTTTGGTTAGCAGGTTCTTGTTATTTCAGGCTATAATGAAAAATAATCAATGGTCATAATAGAAAAGGATGGGCACTGGTAGATTTTAATGTGGTAGTGATGGCAAAGGGTGGATTAGTGGATCAAGTAAGGCTGTCTATAAAGCAGAAACTTCCTAATTTCTCTGAAGAAACAAAAGGCAGACTGAGATTCTACCCAACGGGCTGATAGGGGCCAAACAATCATTTTAAAGAAGGTAAACTAATCCTTAATCCCAAAATTGTTTTGTATACAGGTGACACCTGTATTATTACTGATACACCATACTGATATTGATTATCATTGATTTTAATGTTCTGCACGATGTGCTGACTGTAGATGGAAGTCTTTCAGATTCAAACCAGATTATAAGGTATTTTATTCAGATCTTGTTTTCATTAACCTTAGGAAGTTCGATTGCCATTCATATTGTTACTGATTAAACCATATAACCAGCAAACCTGCACAAAGCAAAAATCCTACATTTGTTTCCTGCTGAGCTGTATAAGTTTTTACATGACACTTTATTGTGATGCAAAACTTTTTTGTGTATTCTTCTTGTGCATGCCAAAGTGGAACTGACTGTCTCAGTTTATCAATGAGAAACAGCTTGTTTAGCAAATGGAGCATCCTCACCTGGATTATTTTAGTATTGTACTGTGATTTGTGCTATGACATCCTTTAATTCTTATTTCATGCCTGAAATTCAAAATTAGATATGCTCAGGAAGTTGGCAAGAATTTTTCATTTTAAATATTCTCTGGATTTTTTTTCTGATAAGCATAGTAAAGTTGCAGTTGGGACTGCATCTCAAATGGTTGGAGGGCACACTTTCAACATTTGACTGAATTTGCAGCTAGGATAAGGAAAAGCCCAGCAGCAAAAATGAAAACTGCATTTCAGTATCCCAGAGAAAATGAACGTCTGGTCATCTCCATTTTTGTTGCAAATAATGAAAGTGGAGCTCTTTCCATCAGCTGGCTTATACAGGAATAGATTTATATTCTGCAACCATAATACACAGTGCAGAGAACATATAGTAGATGTTTGTATCTTCGTTTATCTTCAAATAAATAAAATATTTTTATAGTACCATCTCATGAAGTTCATTTTGTAAACTTAGTCTCTACAAAGAACTTTCAATTATATTAGTCAGTAAATGCCATTGAGGTACAAACTGAAGTTTAATTTATAAATACATTTGTTTCTTTCTCATTGTGTAGGTACTTAAGCATCACAATGGGTAAGCAAAACTTAAAAACTACCTTTTGTTCACTATTGTAAATTATGTCTAAAGAGAGGAGCCATTAATCATGATTGTCATGACAATGTTGAAACTGATTGAAACACAGATGAAGCATTTTGTTAACTATAAGTACTGATTTTTCAGTTTATGACTACAGGAAAATAATTTTTCTTGAAATAAAATATTTACTTTACAGATTTAAAAACATTACATTTCCCTGAAAGACAATTTTTTATCTTTAGTGTGTTTTGAGAACTGAAGAAATATTAACACCCAGTGAATTGCATAGCTGCACTAACATAATTATTATTAGTCTTATTCATTCGTTATTGAAGTTTAATTTTATAAGACTCATGACACAACATTTGTCCTGGAAATCAAACATCCCTGAGAACTGCCTGCAGTAGCCAAGCCTTCACTCACATCTCCTTGCATCCCCCTACACAGAAGTGCTCAATTCCCATCTGTGCTGCACAAAGGGAGGCAGGTGCTCAATGCTGGGCTCTGTGCACAACACTGCGCCAGAGCTGATCAGCCCCTTTAAAACACCAGTGCCTGAATTCATCGCCACACTGATCTAGGAAAATATTTTTTGTCAAATATGGGAGCTGAGTAGCTCTGAGGGCATCCATGCAGAGCTTTCCTGTCGGTGTGCTGTCTACAGAGATATTTGGGGAAAAAGGGAAACTTCAATCGCACTTTACATTGTTGGAGAAAATCAAGTCATCTGGACAGGCACAGACTAAGTCAATTCTCTCTGCTCCCAGGCTGGAAACATTAGGAAAGATCATTTAGTGCTGTCTGAGTTCATATAGAGTCTTGGCCTTTAGGAGTCAAGCTTTAACGAAAAGCAGTGAAATTCTGTGCACAGAATCAGAACTTTAGGCTCCAAAACCATGTGATTTCACTCTCAGTGGCATGGACAGTTAATCAGCTACTGCCCACAGCCTTTCTCCCACCTAGATGTTATCCTTTCTCCTACATAGCCAGCATAGCTGTGTGCACACCACATGGAAATGCAGAGTGAGGAAATGAGGTGAGTAAAAGAAATCTTCTGCCCCTTCACTATTTCCTTTTTGCCTTCAGCCCTCACTTCCCCCTTGCAGTTCACTGTGCTGCCTCTCACCTGTGCTCACACAGACACCAGAGGGGAGCAAGACAGGGACAACAGCTTCCCAGGCTGATTCTGCTCCTTGTGCAGGAGCAAAACAATAGTTCCTCTCATTTGATTCCCAAACATTTTTATGAATACCTTACCAGAAATGAGTTAGAAGTCAGAAATAATTGTTAACTCTTGTGGAACTCACTCCCACAGTGCAGCAGAGAGAAGTGAATAAACTGGTTTTAGAATATAAACTTCCTTTCTGTGCTTCCAGCTGGTCACAGCAGGGTTTTCTGCTCCCCGAAACTGGTTAGTAATGTCTACATTTAGAGGCCACTGGATCACATCACCTCTTTGTCTCATGGATATGAATAGTTTGTGAGTTGGAAGAATTAACTCTCTTTCAAAGCAATTGAAAAGCCTGAAGATCCCCAGTGATCCACTATGCCTGGTACATTTGTCATTGACTAATTTTGTTTTATAGACGAAGATTTGTGGTTATTATTTTAGTGAAATCATTCACTTTGTAATTAAAGCAAATGTTTACAAATATATTATCCCAATTGTTATACTTTTTAACAAAATGGAAGTCATCACTTTACCTTGCACTGGTATGTGTAATTTATCCTGTTTAAACTGAGAAATTATAAATCAAATCTGATGAGGCAACACTATTTTTTTTTTCTATTTACATTTCTAAATCTGTTTGCACTAGCAGGAGGTTGGTTTTGGTTTAGATTTTGGGGGTTTTTTTTCCATATCTGGAAATAACACAAAAATAAGCTAAAATCACACACAAACAAGAAAAGGAAACAATCAAAGGACTTACAGAAAACTTCTTCTAAATACATTATTCTTATAGTATATAGAGCCTTCTTTTCTCCTTCACTTGTGCTGTATGTCACCTCTTGAAACATTCTCCCCAGAGTATTGAAAGTGCTTTAATGTTTTCATATGGCAATCAATAATTATCAATTATACACTTAGTCATATAGTGCCAAACCCTTTCATTTAATACTTGGTTCATCAATTGTTCATATATACGTTCTGTCAAGCAGCTTAATGGTATGATTGAATTGTGTGCTATTGATTTTCTATCTGTCAAGTTTATGCAGTGATTTGGAAATACTGGGCCTATACACTGATGTAATTTCCTTGACTTCAATAGAGTCATTATTCTATTGGTGTAAGGGACCTGATAATCAGATTGCCAAACATCTGGAGTGAAGGACCTTTCTGGTGAGGGTATAACACTGCCCTCTACAGTCTTTTTGCCTAGCAAGGTTAGGTTCTAGTTCCTTTTAAAATGTAAGGGATTACTTAGTTTGGATACACTTGATTACATTTACTCTTATTGTACCTGTAAGTAACTGTAAACTCATCTATATGAGCCTTCATTTTTTAGAAACATATAGGCTAATCATGAGGAGATGAGCATGTCAAAATTCTGTTAAAAAGATGCCATGGTCTTTAAAAAATCAAAATAAATCAAAACTGTGACAGGCAACTGAAAATGTGCAGAGCATTGAGCTTACACAGGATATTTGCAGTGGACCTGGGATACACTGGAGTAAACACAGTCAGTTCACTTATTTGATACCTATTACAATAAAATCAGCTAGGTCATTTTAGACACTAGCGAGACAGCAAACATAAGACTAATGAGAATTTGGAATAGTCAACACCTCTGACAGCACAGTATTCCTTGTGCTGGTGTATTTCCTTTTCTGAATGCTCTGAAATAATACTTTTCCAGAATAATATAATGCCTTTTTCCTTTCTGCAACTTGAATTTTTCTTAAGAGAAGACAAAGACTAACAATAAACTCGAAAACAAAGGCTAACAATAAACTCAAATAACTGAAAAATTTAAATACTAAAAACAACAGGTGAAAAAACACTGAATATCACAGCTGTTTTATGGTGTCTTGAACACATAGATATTCTAGGAAACCTGAAAATAATTTCTCTACTTTATTTCCTAATGTGTTAATCTTCCTAGTTCCTCCTGCCAGGAGGAAAACCACCAGAACAAAAAGAAAAAAAACCAAAACTCTCATACAAATATGAAAAGAACCCTCAACCTCTATATAACTGACAACAACTTTGAATGACAGCATGTGGAGCAAAGGATATATATTCCATCACCTCACTCTCATAATGGGTTGTTTTTCATATTCAAATAAATGCCCACTAATAAATACCAGAATCATAACTACATCCCACAAGGAAATCTCATTAAAACTTATTCTTTCCAACCTTGTATGTCCTCTCCAAATGTCAGAGATAAAATCGTCTTTTTAGTACTCCTGGAAGATTAAAAAATATAAAACTTTTTTGAAGCAAATGAACAACTAAATCTTAGTAAAGAGCCTTTTCTAACAAGATCTCCCTCATATTTAAATTATAGAAACCAGAACTTAACTAAGAGCTCAAGTATTCCCATCTTCTTAGTATGGTATATACAGAAATGAGATCACTCATCCTGATAACAAACTCTATAGGGTTGCTATGTAGTTTTGAGTTGATTATATTTTACAATGGAAAAACATGGAGGAGGTTACTCCTGATACTGACTAGAAGAAGAAATTTGTAGAATCTCCACGGATTTTATATACCAGGGAGACCAATTTAAGGATTAAGGGATATATTCTGACCTTATAACCTTTTAAACAGCTGAAGGGGAAGTTTTATGGAATAGGTGCAGTTCCATTGACATCAACAAAAATAATATCAACCCATATGTATCTGAAGGCAGAATTTCTCTATGAGACGAAATTATAAAATGGTGAAATCTTAAAAATTGTGGGAATTTATACCAGGCCCTCTAAGTTCACTTCCTTTTTTTCCTCACATCAGATTAGAAAGCAGAATCCAAATTTTTTTAAAGACTAGTACCACTAACCCTGCCTTTATTTTAATTTATCTTATAAAATGGATACCATATCTGCATGAGAAAGGGATATCATGGGGGATATGAGACTAGAGGTGGACTCCCAAATCTTATATGCTAAATTTCCCTTGAGATATGAGTACACAAGACACATTTCTAAAGAAAGTCAGTTTAAAATGGGTAGTACAATACAGCAGCACCAAATAGATCAATAAGGATTGAAGGGATTTTAAAAGTGAACATTTTCATTGACCTGTGGAAATGTATTACTGAATCAGAACTTTTTATTTTCTGTAATCATCTAATTTATGACACTGGTGTTTTACTAGTCACGGCCTACAGTAAACATATACACCCAGGAAAAAGGGCATTCCTAAATTGCTGTCAGCATTGTAAATTAAATTATATATTTTACTTCGAAATTTAGTAAACAAAACTGTAAAACGTAACTAAAAATGGGTCTACATCCAACTTTCAGCTGAGCCTGCAACTATTAAGGTTATTCCAAAATATCTGTATCTCTTTGGTCTTAGACTTCAAATCTCCAAACAAAAGTCCATCCTACTGTTAGGAGTATCTCCTAATAGCAGCTGGATCAAGAGGAAAAATTTCTTGCTATTTTTTGCTCCCAGCTGTGTCCTAAACCAAGATTTGTAGTCATGGGGAAAAGATAAATAAATGAGCTTTTCAGAAAAGGGGAATAACAGTTATGAAAGGCATTGACTTGACAGATCTAAAGATTGATATGCCTTACTTTTGTGAAACAGATCACTGTGCCTTTTAAGATTCTAAATTCATTGCAGGTAGGTAACAGATCACTTTATGAATCCAGGCCTATGTGCATAGGAATTCATCCATGCAGTTTAGCAGTTTTTTACCTTAATTCTGAATCAGAAAGGGCCACGTCCAGACCAAGTCTGCTTCACTGTGATAGGAATTCTGTAACAGAGACGCAGCACTGTGGCATCTCTGAGTTGATGCTACAATAAGCAGCAGAATATTTTGGTCTCTAGCAGCTCAGGAACAATTTAATATCAAAGATCTTCTAATCCCATATCATCTCCATGCTATCACTTGATTCCTTGTTGTATAATGTAGAATAATTTAATTCCTTCTAGAAATGGCATGTCCTGTTGTGAGAAATACAGAAAAACTACGTCAGTTCCAATCCTGGTCTTTCCCTAAACTTTCTGACACTTTCAATAAAGTTTTGCTTGGTTTCATCTTTTCTCCCTCATGTCTAAAATATCTTACTACAGAGTATCATCTAAATTGCAACTCTCTAAAGTCAGTCTAGTCAGTGTTTATTCATAATTAGGTGCCAACAGAACTTGTATCATGTTAGAATTAGAGAACAAACCATGCTAAAGCTGCAGAAGTCCTAGAAATTTTAATTAAAATTTAATATCGCGTCATATTACTTGAAATATTTACAGCAAACATCTATATGTGTCCATTGAAATGCATGTTAACATCTCTCATTTCTTTTATAGCATTGCAAGCATAAAACAGGTTTCTAATTACGCTTAGAGGATGACTTTGCTTGTGATAGGCATCTCAATTTTTAATATCCCTGGGAATTCAGCAGGGATTTTGAAATACTATCTGAAAAATATGTGTGGAAATCTAGAAAAAAACATCTAGACTGCTCACACTGTAGATAACTTGAATACATCTCATCATTACCACACACACAATGTATATCCACTAGTGTTCTCCTTTAATGTATCTGGAGAACATCTCACATATTAAAAGCTCCAAAAGGTTGTAATTTACTAGTTTCGTAAAAGCAGCTTATCTCTTGCTCAAAATAAAAGTGTAAATTTTAGCCAAATTTTGTGAGAATGATGGAATGCTTAAAAACTTCAGTCTGTGAAGAACATAGCCCTGAGTAAACAAAAAGGCTGGCCTTTTTACTAGTATATTCTCACTTAAAATATTTGAAGTGATTACTAGACGGAATTTGAGTATTTGGGAATGTTTTGTCCTGAAAATTCTATTCAGATCCCTTTTAAAGGGATATAGAAACAGTTAAATCCAATATAGATATTTCTGAAAGTTGATTAACTGTCTCTGTAGCTGCAATACAATATTTATCTCTGGTACTACTGCATTTAATCCTTGTCTGAGTCTATCTATAGGCTTATTTTGTTCATTAAAGAATTTCTGGTAACATAGGCATGAGATATATGAATTAGAGACAGTTTTCTGCAGATATGGGACTGTTATTTTTTTCCAAGTACGTTGTAAGAACCAGCAAAATTTACGTGGAATTCTTATTCATAAGGACAAGAACAAGAAAGTAAAAAATTACTAATAATATAGATGAAGTAACTCCACATGATTTAGGGATTCTTCAAACCTTTTTTATTTTATTCTGATAGTCTTGTAGCTCAATGTGTAGAAAACAATTTCTAGAGTCCTTTTGTCTTCAAAGTGCTTGGACTAAAGATGATGCTGAGAATTTAAGCAGAAGGATGGACTGATCCCTTGCCCTAAGGTTACACAACAGTATTACACTGTTCCATCCATTTACAGCAGAATATCTTTAGAAGTGTTTGCCATGCACTGAGCCATGCTTGCAGCTTTACCTGGAGCTGTATAAGTACAGATCCAGCCCAGAGATTTTTTTGATCATGGCTATTGAAATGCAAATAATATGGTAGGAAATGGCTCTGGAGTACTCACATACAGAAGAGGTTGTTCTTTATTTTGAAAGAATAGGCAACATTTCCATGGATTGGCATACTTGGATTAGACAGTTGGTCACAACAGGCAAGTTAATGAAATAGCTGCTCTCCACTTTGCCTTGGCTTTGCTGCTGCCTATGGAGGAAGTGGGAACTGAAGAGTCATCTCTCTCTGATTCTTTCCCAGGTGTTACACTGCCCTACTCTCTGGTTTCTCTTATTTTTCTTTGTAACAAGGACATCATTTTATCCCAATCACATTTACTCACCTCGTGCTGAAGGTTACACTAGTTCAAGGTTACTCTCAGGACATAACCTTCTGCAGAAGGTGCTAGGTTATCTTATCAAGGCTGATCCCTGCTTCCACTCAGTACCAAATTTCTTTGAAAAGTGGCATATTTCTTTTTTCTAGATTGTGTAATTTGAGTGTATGTAATTTCTGAATCAGAACAGACAGGACAACAAAAAACCAAAATGCAAAGCTATTCTCTTGTGGTAGTGGTTTTGATTAGCTTATTTCTTTAGTGAATTGCAGAACAATAACCACTATCTATGTGCAATATTGTGGGAAAGATGAAGCCTTAATTCTAGGGCTTGTCCATGAAACGTCTCCATCTTCATAGAATTTTCAGAAGGCTTTATTTATTATCAAGAACAGAGATTTATTATCAAAAAAGAGAGCAAGATTTCCTCTCTCCAGCTATGTTAGCTGGGAGGGGTCATCTGTCTGATCATGTCTGTCTGTGTCTGCAGCACAGTCTCACAAATATTAAAACAAAATCCAAAATAGAAATCCTCATTGGCCAAGGAGAATGCATTGTCAAAACAACCCTCACGTTTACGTTCTTCTCTGCTTGAGTACAACTCTGACTGACTTGGTGCTGTAAGAATCTTGTCAGGCAGAAAATGTCTAAAAAATCCTTCCTGGGTTTCCACACAATACCAATTGAAACTTGATAATTGGATCTTTTTCCTTCCTAATACTTACTTCATGATTCAGCACAGAAGTGATAATTCTTATATGACAGAACCTTTTCTCTTTTCATTTCAGATCCCTCAGTGTCATTGAAGTGCCATGGTGAAAATAATTTTTCTGTTGGTGTTTTAAGTCGCAATTATGAACATTCAGTTTAATGCTTTAAGTTATTTTATTTCCTGTGATTTTAAATAAAGGTTTATTAAAGTATGAAAGTGTAACATAAAAGTTATTTACATAACAGTGAGAACCATTGGTGATTTTTCTCCGAATTAATATCTGCTCAACCCAGAACTGTGAATTGTAAATTAGTTTTTATCCAGATCTTTCTCTAGTATCAGTGAATACACTATATTTTCCTCAGATTTCAAGTTTAAAAAAAATGTAACCAAAGTACCAGAAAAGCTGTAAACAAAATACAACATAATAATATAATTACAACCATTTTCAATAAGTCAGCACTTCTTTTAGTTTTTGTTTTCCCTTCTGAAAAGCAATGCAGGCAATTATTTTAAATTAGGTTACATGAGAATATTATTTGTGTAACAGAAATAGGTTTCTTATTGTAATTAAGTTTAATGGATCTTGCTCTGGAGACGAACAGAATCAGCCTTGGAAACACTGGGCATCTCCAACTGCAGGTATGTAGTACAACTCTCTAAAAATGTCCTTCCTTAGATACAATGCATATAAATCTTTCAGAATTTGGCTTTATTTTTATCGAGTGTCTCAGTTTTGTTCAATCACTCAGATTCTAGTTCTTTTCTTTGCTATGAAAATATGTTTCTGCATAGTACCTGTTGCTGCATCAAAGAATATTAACTGGAAAATTGCTGCCCTGACAAGGAACAAAGAGTTCTGTGTGAGAATCAGATCACTGATGTGTGGTGAGTCATGGGCAGCTGTAACAGTACCTACATTGGAAATCTAAGTAAGAGGAAATGGGCATTTTCTACCTAAGTGGGATAAAATGCAAAGGTCTACCAAAAACAATAAATTGGACAGAGGAAATGCAATTCCCTTTATAGAAAGTGTCAGTAATGTTAAGGGACCAGGATTAAGATTTAAAAATAAGACACTAGGAACCAGATTTGACAACTTACTATTTTTACTGTGATACTACTGATATCTGATATCTTCTTTCAACTCAATCTTCTTTTACTGAGAAGCAGTTGGCATATTTCTTGACACCAGGTAAAAATAAATATAAATAACTGAAACAGAAAAAACCCTCTTAACCCCAAAAATTAAACAATCCCAGATATATTGATTTTAAAATTTATTTTATCTTCAAATAATCTTATAATAGGAATGCTTGTGGCTTTTTAAAGTTTGCATTTGGTAGTCCTAGTATAAGTAAAATACAAAAAACGAACCTCATGCTAAAAGAAATATTAGAGGAAAAAGTTGTGTACAAACAAAAATAATATTGGAAATGTTTAAAAAAGGGAGAAATCCATTGACAAAAACAGTGTGAGTTTTGGTGTGAAATAGTATAAAATGGTCCAGAGGCTTAACAAATATAAGAAAGAAATAGAGAAACCATAAAAATAAGTAGATGAGTTTAAGTAGGCAAATGTGGTTTGGGCTAAGAAGGAAAGAACCAATCTGCATTTCTGGCAACATTCTCTTCTCCCTTTACAAAAATTTTGTGGGGTGAAAACTACAAAAATAGAAAAATAGCTTAAAATTTCATCAGGCATACAGGAGAAAAAGCACTGTTTCGTACCTGATATAACCAGTATAACTGATTAATCTAAATAGCATGTAAACTTGCTCCAGCCTGAGCAAAGGCAAAATAATATTGACACAAAAGTAACTTTAAAGTTAGGCAGAAGTTAAAAGAGCTGTGTTCAGAAAGTGCCTTTGGGAGTTATTGCTGAAAATTTCTTTCTTATTGCTAAGCATTATTGTGCTTCTGTGCATAGATACACCCACCTCTCTTTCACCTGAGAGATTTAGGCTAAATCTTCGAGATGATAACCAGCACTGGGTGCAGCGAAACAGAGACACTCACTATCAGTGATCGGTCTCACGAAGCAGAAGCACAGTCACATCATCTCAGAACACCCAGCCACGCTGTATTAGCCTGGAAGGAGCCAGGGTTTGTTCCTGGCAGCACCCACACTGTGCAGTTAAAGCCAAAAAGTGTATTTAGTGTCTGTGTCCTGGCCATGTGCATCTGCCCTCCCAAAGCCCCTCCCAGCCCCAGGCAGCATCGTTGCCATTAATCGCAGCTGTCACTGATTTCGTGTCGATGATGAAGCATCTTGCAGGACACTTCAGTAACACTTGCAAGGGTCATAATTTTTCTTATTCTGACCTAACTTTATCGATCCTCTCCTGAGAGGAACAGCACCCCTTGCAGCTTTATGGGACCATTCAAACAATCTAAGAATGATTTATATTACCCTTAAGGAAAAAGACATCAGGACTTGTTACTCTCTTGCTGAGATTTCCCCGAGATCTCAAGTTATCAAAATACTAAACACAAGTCAGAATACACTTGAGCGGTGGAAAGCACTGCAAAACTTTATAACATTATTAGGCTTCGTGTTATAATTGGGTGATGCCTCCACTTAACACGCAATTTATTTTATTCAATATTGATAAGATTTAATGGATGATGTATTTGATTCGAGGCTTTGATACAAATGTAGAGTCTTAATTAACAAGTGATATATTTGATGCAGTGAATAATGCATCTGATTTAATAGAGGATGCACTCTATCTGCAGCTGAAGGTGATTGGTCTTTTTAGTGAGAGATTAATTCATTTCAGAAGATGATGTATCACTTTCAATATGAACTAAATCAAATTTTTAATACATATTTTTTTTTCAGTGTGCAAAGTAGCACAAGGAACAAGTTTGCCCTCAAGTGGACTTCAAAGGCAGATCATACCTCCAAGGCACTAGGCAGGTTGAATCGGTGGTTAATTCATTCATATTATGATAGGGGTGGAACCAAGTTCTAAGAAGCTACTGCCTTCTCAATCAACCTTTGCATTATTCCTAAGAAAAATTATGTTAAACTTATTTAATTAGAGATCCAACAAAGTGTAATAATCTATTAAGAAGGATTGAAAATAATACCTGAAATATTCAAGGTACAAAATGTATTTGAATTTGAGACACTGAAGAGGTAAAACAAAAAGACATATTTTAGCATGCATTTTTCTTAGGTCACAGAAAAAACTGGTAAATTTGACAATATGTACCTTAACTTTATAAATTTATCTCATCAATGCCAGTGCCTTTACATCTTTTAATTTTGAGAAACTGTTATTTATTTCCTAAGTCATCAGGAAGAGTCAATGGAAGATCTTCAGTTTACAGCACTGGAGTTTTCAGCTCCTGTATATAGAAAACTAGCCAAGTTTATCACATTCAAAACACAGGAAGATTACATGGACTCAATATTTCCTTTGTACTTTCTGTGATGTGAAACCTCTGTGTTCACTTATTATTCTATCAAGCCTTATTTTTTCTGTTCACAGCTCCATAAATTCAATACTCTATGCTTTTAACCTAATTTGTTGACAAGTGAAAATGACCTAGGTTCAAGAAAACTCCAGCTATTTTTTTTTTATTTTTTTTAAATTACATATTTAGAACTAAAGAAGTATTAGGACATGCATATATAACCCAATGAGTATATAATGGCTGTCATGCTAGTACATAATATTCCTAGGAATTTAATTATAAACATCTGACTCTTTGGTATTTAAACAGGAAAATAACTGTTAAGTACAATGCAGTTGAAGAATAATAAACCTCCTGACATATTCTTCATTCAGATGTTGCACTCAAAAATAGAATTAAAAGAGATTCACCAGCAATGAAAACTATTTTGAGGGAAACTGATTTTATCATTCTAAATATTTGACAAATCTTATCATTGTCTTGGATGCATACATTCAGTTTAGTGTGTACTAAAATTACAACCTAGAAGTAAACAAACAAACAAACAAAATTTTTCTAGTCCTTTTTTCCACGTTTTACCCAAAAGTAAAATCTTCCCATTGAACCACAGAACAAAGAGTAGCATTGAAAAAGGATTATAGTAACGTTTAAAAAAGCCACTTAATTTAAATAAAAAAAAATTAATCATATAGAATTAAGTATTTCACAACATAAAAAAACAATATACACATCTAAATGGTGCTAGATAACAATGGGTAGTGTATGGAGTAGGACAAGATTTACAGGTCACATTTTTTGACAGATCATCATGACATCTGTTTCTGCAGCCCAGAGACTTACTGTGCGAGATAAATAATTGAGAAATAATTACAAAATTGCATGTCTATGACCCATATTAACCCTTCATAGGGGATTTCAGTTCATAATAAATTGTGAGGTATCCAAAACTTACTTGCCTATAAGTATAGATTCAAGCTATTAGGCTTTTCAGTCATCAAAAAATGTTAACCACAAAATTCTGAAGACAAGAATATTATGCAAAGGCAAGTGTAAAGATTATTTATATCATACATAAAAATTATTCAAGCTGGTAAAAATCTAGAGGTAACCATGCAACATGGTCTAGTTGAAGGTGTCTCTTCCAGGGCAGAGGGTTTGGAACTAGATGGTCTTTAAGGTCCCTTCTGACCCAAAGCATTTTGTGATTCTGTCTTCTTCCATCCCTAGCTCATGGTGGCAAAATGCCACTGCAAGATTAAAAATAAGAAAAGAGGAGCCAGGATTTATTTTCCACTTTCAGTTATATGAGATACAGAATAGGAAAATGTAATTAAATTAAGAATATTTACATGGACTGTAAATTGCTCTTTCAGTTTTGCACTAAGTACTCTTTGACTTGATGTGGCTGTGGAGGCAAGGATATACAAATATTCACAATATTGCAGAGGATGTAGCCTAGTTTTGTTGATTTCCACATGCCTTTTACATAACTGCTCTTCCTTTAAGTAGTAAGTACTACACTGTAGTAAAACTACAGTGTTTTACTTTGGCGTTGGATTAGAAAAGGTTAAAAAAAAACAAAAATGGGAAAGAAACAAAACCAAAAAAAAAAAACCAAAAACCAAAAAATCAACCAACCGAAAAAGAAAATGGTAAAAAAAAGACAAAAGCTTCACAACACTAAATCTGTATGAAAAATTATATAACACGGTACAACACATTCTTTCAGTGAGGATGAAATGCAAAGAAATGTGCATAACCATAAAGAATGAAGGGGCTGATTTTAGTTCCAAAATCACAGGAGCAGGAAAATGAGTTCGGAAGTCGGAGCAAAGACCACCAGTTGTGGAGACTGGAAAGAAAGAAGCCCCATATCTACCAGAAAGGAAATGGGCTGTGGCAAGGAAAGTTGGCAGCAGAAGACTACAAGTGCTTTTGTTGTTTTTCCAACCTTTACAGTTCTTGTGCAAAGAACTAAGCAGTGCTGGAATTTTTGAAGAGTAACTGATTTCTCTGTCAGGTTTTTGAGGAGAAAAATAAAAAATGGCCTCAGGTCAGAGCTTTGAAAAAGATGCGTTTAAGTTACTGAGGTATCTCATGAAGTCACTTGTGATGTTGAAGACATAGGAAAGATGCAAACTGAGCTAGATTCTACCCTCCTGAATGTGTAAAAACCCAAAAAAGACTAGAAAACAAACTGTACCAGAGAGGATGAAGCCAAAAGTCTTGGATGCTGCTCACTGACCTCCATCAAAACTTCTCAAATACAGGACATGGTGTGCTGGATCTGCAGAAAATCAGTAGCCTCAGAAACACCCAGCAGGGGAAGTTCTACATAGTTTTGTGTGCTTTGTTTAGTTTTTTTCCTTAAATTGCTAACCAAACTATAAGTATTAAAACCAAACCAAAACAATCCCATTCCTCACTACACCTCCCTGTAGATCTCCTTTTATTGAGATTTTTAATTCCTAAAAGAGTAGTCAAGATTTGTGTTATGCTCATAGTCACCAAGGATGTATTTCTTTTCAGAAATAATTTTTCAATTAATTTATTTTCATAAGTACTATAATGAGGTTAAGAAAATTCATTAAATTAATGACATAGAAAAATGGCTTCAAATATACAGAGGTGTAAAGGTATGGACACTCACTGCAGTATGAATTAAATACTTTTTCTGTGTGCCTGGATATGTTCTATTCAGTAGAATTCTGTTGTTTTGGAATGGCAGATGAATGTTCCCCACAGCTTTCCAACAGCTGTTTCTCCATTATATTACTCAACACCTCGAATGTAATCTGATGAGAGGGAAGATGATCTGGGATATCTACAAGTTGGTCGTTTGAGGAAATTTCCAATGGTTGTATGTAATATTTTAATATTCATTTGAAATTAATCAGATCTTATATTCATTACAAATCAATGCATAATTTTTTATTAATAATTTAAGAAAATTTTCTGATTTTTGTTCAATTAAAGTAGAAATACCAAAAAACACACCACCATGTGGAAATACCAAAATAATGCCATGTTCTCCTTGCTGAAAATCAGATAAGAAAATTGCCTGCACCATGGAAGTTAAGAAAAGTATCTTAAAAAGAGGTTTGTGATTAGTGATACAAGCTTTATGACTTTTGGTGTCTTCAGTGGAGCCATCAGCAGAGGCTTGAAGGTACACAGGAATCCTGTTTGATAAAAGGGAGTTGAAGTTGAAGCTAACAGAAAATAAGAAAAATAATTGTTAAACCTATTAACAATTAGGCTCAAGGAGAATTAGGGTGGAAAAGATGGTCAGAATGACCTGATGTTACACAGGAAGCAAGAATAAGGTTTACTTTCATTAATGTCATGCTTTCTTTAAAATAAAGGTTATACAATGCCATTAACTACTAATCCATAATTGTTGAATAAAAATGTCAAGAAAACTGTTTTACTACAATTTTTATGGAGTTCAGTTGGTGTATTTTGTTCTGACCTCAGTTTCCTCACTCAACTCCTAAGCAAAATTACAAAAGCTGACACATTCTGCTTAGTCATTCTTCTGCATTTAAATAGTTGAAGGACTACAATTACTATCCCAAACAAATGGGGGAAACTTGTTGCTGCAGTAAATCATGATTTCTTGGCAATCAGAAAATTGATCACCTCTCTGTAATTTTTTTTTATTTGTTGAATAAACATAAAAAAGACTTTTTCTTTTGTTTTGCCAGCACAATTCATTAAAATTTGTCTAATCATAAAAGCTCTCTCTCCTCATAAATTCCACTGTTTTCAGTATAATTTTTTCAAGGACTGCAGGTTTGACATATTTTAAATTCTAATAAAACAGTAAAAACAGAGTAATATTTTTTTTTGTTCATATGAACCATCTTGGATATTACAGTCTAGTCAGAATAAATATTAAACATATGCCTTTTTTCCACATTTTCTGGAAAATTCCAGTCCAGTTGTAGATATTTTAATATTCTTTGATTCATTGGTAGATAACTGCATGGTACAAAATACTCAATTCTAAGTGTTACTAGCCACAATTTAAGTATTGTACTTCAGTCTTGAGGAAAAAGACAAAACTTTCCTCTTTTGATATTGCAAGAATATTTTCCCCTCTTCCACATGCAGTTGCTATATTTCATTTGGTTTACAGTTTATGGCGTGAGAAGTGATACAATAAGTGAGGCTTTCTCACTGTTTAATTATGCTAAAGTTGGTCTAAGATGCTTCAGTCTTTCAGGTTTCAGCATGTGTTCCACATTACAACAATTTTAATCTCACAAGCATTCATTTAATTATAAATTATCTAGTAATATTATTATTTCCAATATTTATTATCCTGCTAATTACAGTTATGTTAATAAAAAGAAGATATTAAATTTTTTACTTTAAAATTGTAGCAAAGTCCTTCTTATGAAAGAAATGAGGGATTTTATAAGGAAGGACATTTCATTGTTAATGATTTCATAGCTACAAAGGATAAAGCTGTGTTCTTCTTCCATTAACTTTTTTATTCAATTTCCCCAAACTTTATGTCTACGCTAGTGACCTGAACTAGGAGAGGTTATTTACAATAAAATTATCAGTACTCCTGAAATTTAAAAAATTCAGATCTCAGTGAATGGCAGTCTTATGATCTCATGATACGTTTTATATGGTATGTTTTACTGGATGCTATAGAATTTCCAGACACAAAGATTTAAGCTGAAATTAAGACTTTGACTTATACCAAGAATCAGAAGAAAAATTATAGAAACGCTACAGTTTGAAGACAGAAAAATGGTCTTTCAGTAGACAGTGGACTACTGCTCCCAACTGTCTCACTGATTTCTTGCACAAGCCAGTTTGATCATCACTTTTTCCAAGTAGAATAATCAATACAGTAAGGCATTAGGCTAAGATTCTTACATTAACATCATGATTTGTATTCATGGGTATTATAAGGGAAATTTGGGAACTTCTGGCTTTTCCTCCATTATTTTAGGGGAATAATTCTGACAGACAAATTATGTAATCAATTTTCATTTTAAAGGAAAATACACGGACTTTGGAATTGTGTTTTGATTCCAAAAGCACTGGACATCCTCTTCTTTTGTGAAATTATTTGTGGGTATTGGAAAAACTGCCAGGCCAGGCTCTGACATCTTCCAGTCTGTCCAAGATCTTGTTCTTTCATCTCCAGGACTCTAACTTAACAAGATCTTTGCCTGTCTGGTCTACTGGGGTGATGTAGTTAAGTAATTCAGTGACTTCCCAGCTGTGAGGAATGAGGAAACTTGTTGAGAATTTCCACTGCCAAAGGTAAAATCACCCAACAGGCTAATTCTGGACAAAGGCAGAAAACCACTAAAAATACTGGTGATTACAAATGAAAAACCCAGATAATTCCAGAGGCAAGCAGCCACCTATAAAAATCCTTGATCTTCTGACCAGGAAACCAGCAGTAATTACTCATCGGATATAGTTTGTTCCTTACAAACAGTTGAGGATTCCTCTCTAAAGACAAAGTGAGTCTCATGTTACAATGAGAGGTCTCCTTTTCTGCTCTTGGTCATGAATAAATCACATTACGCTATCCTCTTTGAGAAGACTCAATTGACTGGCCAGGTCAGAGGCTGGAAGGTAGCAGAGATGCTTCATGATTCAGTATGTTTTGTAAACACATCTAGGAGAATTGATTTCCCAGTGATCCACATAAAGTTCGTAAGATGCTTTTCATGTTTCCAATAGGGAGAACAAAAGTCTCTCATTCATTTTAATTAATCTATATTCTACAGAGAAAAAGAAAGAGAGCATTGTATCAATTCAAGATCACATCATTTTACGAAGACTCAGAAGAATTAATATGTTTTATGGCCCAGTTTATCATCTATGACTTTGACTGTTACCTTCTTTGAACTTTAGGTTTACAGTGTAATAATAAATTATTAATTTCAGACATGTCTAGATGAGCATGAAAGCTTCATACCATGGCTGAAAAACACCCAATGAAAGATGAGCAAAGTAAGAGTTTTTCAAGTTCCAATTCTCAATACATGTTCCCTGATAGAATTTCCCAAAATAATTACTTGCTCAAAAATTAATCCTTGTTAGGCATGATAGCAAGAAACAGAAACTGACAGCACAATATAGAGGTCACCACTCATGTTATCACTGTGGTGTGTTCAACTGCTGGGACAAGCAATGCTTTGAAAGTATTTGTAAATCCTGTGCACTATTACTTCTCAGTGTGACAGGTTTGTATCAATTATATATTAAATGAAAAAAAAAAAAACAACTTACTTGTGGTTAAGAGTAGCCTTGATGGTTTCAGTGACTTGTTAAATCATTGAAAATATTTTCATGTTATATTCAGATTAAAATACAAGAAGACTAATTTTTCCTTATCATAATCTCTTATGGTATGTATCCAAATGTACCTTCTAGACAGTCTGTTAGCTTGGTTTTTAGCTAAGATTAATATTTTCTCCTCATTGTCTTCCAGCAATATCTCTATCCTGCCTTTCTGTTCCTTCATACATGAAAAGACCCCACAGTATTCCCCAGGCATCCTTTACTTTAAGACCTAGAAGCTCCTGCTGAACAGAGGAAAGGATTCCTACTTGACTGGCAGCATTGGGTATTATTTCCCACTCTCTGAATTTTAATGCAACCATGTCCAGGTGGAACGAGAAGGTTCACTGTTACAAAGTCTGATAATTGACAAGTGTGGGTAATGTTTGCCTGATTTGATGAATAAAAAAGAAAAGGGTTTTATTTAAAAAAAAATTAGTTTAACCATAATCAGAACAATTATAAGCTTCCCTTGATGATAACCAAGAGAGGACAGTAACAAAACCCATACTTTACATAAATTTAATCGCATTTGGACAAATGTGTAAATTTTCAAAGAAAAAAACACTCTAGGTTTTATATAAGATAATCTTTGCTTTTCCTTTGAAATTCCAGTCCTTGGAAATTTCTAAAGTCCTAATATTTACTAAATGTTTACAATTTTTAAAATGAATACCTGATGAATTGCTGCTATAAAACTTACCTGTCTGCCCTGAACTAAATATTATCAGCATTTCCAGTTGTTCTTTACTGCTGCTAATTATACTTCAAATCGATAATGGACTCTGTTACTATCTGAAACAAAAAGACCTCTGGATTAGCAAATGTGACTATCTATTTAGATGCAGCATATTCAGAAATAGGGGTTTTCCTCACTTGAACTTACTCATTTATGAGTTTTCTTCTCTATATCACACCAAAATATTGGGTCAGGATGGGGAGGTATGTTCAGTGGTATTCAGCCAGAGCTGAAAACATAAACCAAGCCCTGTAGAATTACAAGCTGTGCCAGACAGTTAAAAGTCAAATGCAACCTCAGTTCCTTCACAGTTTTCCAAAACTTTTACTGGAGGCAGAGGGAGCCTGCTATCTTACCAGTTTGGTTTTTTTTTTTAAATAGGATATTCAATTATTCCTCTTTGCAGTCTACTGTTACATGAAAACAACTTAAAACATCTAAATTAGACTGCTTTGGAAAACCAAATCTCCAGTGTTCTGGCTATAATAACCAAACCCTGTGTTCAGTCTTGTTCAACCTAATAGAGAAAAGGTAGCATATTGTTTGGATAACAAATTCCCTTCTTAGTCACTGCCAGCTTTAAAAATCAAGCACACCTACTTTTTTTTCCCCTTGAACACCCCCTCTGTTCCTCTGCTAGCTTTAACATCTTTTCTCACCAGCAGAGTGTGGCTGCAGCCTGGGCCGGACGGTCCTGGGGCAAAGGGCTCTGGGCCCATGGCCGGACGGTGCTGAGGGGGCCCAGGGAAGTGTCCGGCACTGCGGCCACTGTGTCCAGGGCACAGGAGGGGGTGGGAGATGGGAATCACCCATTCTGTGCCCAATCCTGTAAATGGGCTGGGCACCAGGAGGGGCTGCCACAGCCCCTGAGGGCTTCAGTAGGGCCAGCCCAGCAGGCCTGGGACAGGCAGGACAGAGGGTTTTCTTCTCTATTGCAAGACAGAGGTTTTTTGTCTATTGTTTTGCTTTTCCCCAGAATGGATTACCTTTTGTGACCTTTCACAGAGGTTATACAGCAGCACCATCCTTGAGATTTTAGTTCCCTGAGGTGTGCAGTTCTTTCCCCAGTGCAGCAAAGGAGGGAGGTCTCTTAGGAAACTTATTTCCTTCACCTATGAATAATTTTAATATTAATGCTTGAAACCAGAATCTACCAAAAGCTGCCACCATCTTCAAGTCTCATGTGGGTGCTGGTGAAGTTTGAAACCCTGATTCAGGTTACTCCTCCCTTGTTTTCGGCCACTAACAAGATCGTGCTTTACCCAGGTGTATCCAGGTGGAGTTGGCTGGGATAATTGCCTGAGTTGGGGTCTCACTGCTATCCCACTCCCTCCTCTCATCAGGATGCCTGTGGCAGTGGGGAGCCCCTGCTGTGTTCAGCAGCTCTAACCCAACAATCCAAGGCAGGCTCCTCCACGGCTGTGACAATGCTTTGAGAGCTCCCTTTGAGTCACTCGTCTCTGAGCTCAGGGATTTTGCACAGAGTAACTTCCCTCGAGTGACTTCAGTGACTCTAGTTATGAAAAGTGAGCAGTGGGGCTCTGTCAAAATGTGGGCTTGGACTAGAATGAAGCAATACTTTAAGTAGCATTACTTTAATAAATCCTTTTTCTGCCTGCACTGTTCTTACGGAGACTAAATTTTGTATCCTTGCATGAAAGCATCATTTGTATCTATTAAATAGATCAAAGTCTTTACAAATTCTTTATTTTATTTATTAAGACAGTAGAGTTTATTGCTATAAAATTATGCTTTTATGGCTGCCAGACTGTGTGTTCTCATGATGTGCCCTGCTGTGCAGTCAGAGGATTAGGTCAATGTTTCTCCAGACATCTCTCATCACTCCAGGAGCTTAGTTAAAATCCTACAGAGTCATAAGATTGTGTTCTCCTTTGTATGTTTTTTAATGCTTGATAATTTCTGTGAAGATAAGTTTCTGGGACTATCACTACAGAGAATATTATTTGTGAATACAGAAATCATGGGTTCATTTCTTCAAGCTTCTGGTTTATCTTCATGTTGTAAATTAAAGCTGTATGTTCCTGAAAGCATTATCTGAGGAATGAGATCCGTTTCTCTTTGTTTGGGTGTTAAACAATATATTATTCATATACTGATCAACTTATTTTCTCTTGATCAGATTGGGCAGGGAGGGGAGGGAATTATTTTTCTGGGTTGCATGGCAGTCTGAAAAAAGAGTAAACTTTTGTTGATAATTTCTTTGTAATTGTGATGCCACAGGTACCTGCTATACACACTGTGTCAGTAGTGATATTCCCAAAAATGGTTTTGATTTGTTTGATGTTTGATATTTTATATCTTTTAAAGAGCATTAATCACCAGTTGGTATTAATGCAGAGGTCCCAGGTTCTTCATTTGGATTTCTGTTGTAGCTATTAATTACTTTAACTAGACATTTTTGCTAAAGTCTTGCCTGGTGTGCATGCATAGAGGAGCAACACAAATAATGAGAAGCAGAATACTTTCATGTAGAAGTAAAACAATTTTTGCTTTAAGAGTTAGACATTATTAATAAAGATGTAATAATTCTAAAAATGAACCTGGAAAATTTATCTTCATGTAAGCACATGGCAAGTATCTAACCCTTTCTCTTGTCATGTGTGGTGAAAATAAAAAAAAAATAAGTCTCATGAGGAAGAGCACAAGAGAAGAAAGACACACAAAAATCCAGCATTTACAGTGAGGCACTTTGAAAGCTTTATTGAATTTGGGTCATATATTGTGATTGCCTTCTCCTAAGTACTTTTGCTACTTGAATTGATTCAGTACTTTGGAAAAGTCACTTTCCTTTTGATATTAGAATATTGTTAGGCCACCACAAACACTTTAAAGTGAAGTAAGCACCTGCACTGATTTAGGCTGACAACACTCATACATTTCTTTAGTTTTTGTGTGTTCCGTACCTATACATATTGAGCACAAGAATTTTTGGCAAAAAAGTTTTAGAAAATTAGCAATTTTCATGGACTTGTAGAAGATATTCAAGGTGATCAAATTCTGAGCTTGTAAATGTAAATATTCATCCTGAAAACCTGATTTTTAAGGGCTCCAATCAGAGAACAAACATCCTGTGTAATTCATGTATCTAATCAAAGCTAACCAACACAGCCTGAATTTCAAATGTCAAATGTTTGCAGTAGGCAAACAACACATAATTCTTCATCTGTGTATATTCAAAGAATCTCTGTGTGAATCAAACACAAGTTACAAAAAGAAGTTGTATTTATCAAAGTATTTACTCAGCTCTTGTGAGCAACACAGACATCTGTAATACAAAGTTTGTGATGGAGTTTTTTGCGATTGATCAACAATATATTAAAAATTTAAAAAAATATTTTTATTGTTTTCTCATAGAGAATATTGTTCTCATGGACCCAAGTATATGAATAGAAAAATCTTTCTCTTGAAAAAATTTTTGTCAATTCTCCATGGTTCATATAATCATGCTTTCCAGCCTTCTTTTTAAATGTATTTTGGCTCTCATCTAATAAATTGAAATTTTAAGGTACTGGTTATTTTTGATGGTTTTAAGGTTTTTTTTCCACCTCATTATAGTTTAGCTAACCTAGTTTGCCTGTATTATTTCTGCAGTGCTTTTTATCCATTTCTAGTCTAATTTTGATGTCAAACTATATCATTATTATACCACCCCATAAATCTTTCTATTGGTTCTTGTTAAAACACCTCATTGATTTAAAGATCTCAGTGCCTACCAAAGTATGTTCTGATCCTCTGACCTCTTCACACCCCTTCGTAGTGACTTCAGTTAATTGCAAGATTATCAGACGATAATGTGGTAGCATTAAAATGAATTAGCATGTAATTACTGTTGTTCCCAAGGGAGATAGGGTATGTAAAATAAAGCAGTGCATGTTATATCATGAAAAGCATGGAGCAGTGTATTTCTCCTGGTGCTCAGATATCCACAACTCTTGCTTTGTACAGTGCGTTCATGGTACAAAATCCTAGAGGATATCTGGAGACAGCTGATCAACTTCTTGTTTTGCATCTTGGGTTATCCTTGTCAATTTCAAATTCTTTAATTTTTACAAGTACGTGACAAAATGATTTTCCATTATCTCATTTGAGCTGTCTCATTCTCACAGGCATTTGTTTTCTACAAATATTATCAATTATAGCCCACAATAATGAGTCGCCATAAAATTGTTTTAACTTATTAAAATTAAATAATTTAATTTAAAAATGAAACAATATTTTAAAAATAATAATGTGTCAGGATTGTTTCAGAACTTAGGCTATTAATACAAAGCTGTTACTAGCAGAAACAGTGCTTAGGTTATGGGATATATTATTAATTACATCTAGCTTCTTAATCTGAAGAATTTAACTTTTAGCAGTCCCAGTGTCAAGGTGTTCTTACGCAGGACTATATGAATGGAATTTTTTCTGTCTCCAGAGTATTTACCTCTGTTGCACTGGAGGGTCTGGACACCAAAGGAAACTAAATGGAAAAACTGTTTGTGTTTCAGTATTGATTCATTTTCTAAATATGACATTTTACCGCTCCCAGTGCATTGTCAAGAATATTTTTCTCTTCCAGTTGGCGACAACATTTAGGATTTTAAAATCTACATAAATTGGAAAATTACATCATTGATAGGAATACATCTAACCCTAATTATCTCCTTTTTGAGATAAGATACAAAGAATCATAACAGTAGGTTCTATAACAAGGGGCAAAGAATAGAAAGAAAGTGAGAAACGAAAAAGTACTCACTTGCACTAGGTTGTTGTGCAATGATTCCCTGGGGAAGCACTAGAGATTAGGCTCCCAAATCCCATGGCTTCAGGGTCGACTCTCTACTTGAGTAGGGGATGCTCAAGTAGGGGATGAGACCTGACACCGACACATCTAACTCACATTTCTTGGAGCATAAAAAGTTGAATGTTTTCAGCACCTAATTTGAAACTGTTATTACCCAGAAAATCTGAACCCTTAGGTTTTTGAGGTGCTGTTGTGGATATTATAGGAAGATATAAATTCTAGGCTGTGAGCAGCACTGTGTGCTGTTACAGATAACGTGTGTGAAATGTAGAGTGTTAAACTGTTAGTGATAATGGAACAATCTTCTCTCTGACATGCTTTTAGTTACATTGCAATTGTTTTTTGTTATTTTAAACCATTTTTTTGAATTTGTACTAACATATCCAAAGGGAAGGTTTTTTTGGGAGGGTTTTTTCTGGTGGTTTTTCTGGGTGTTTTTTTCCATGTGTAAACTTACACAAATACGATCGAGGAGAGGGAATAATGAAAATAGCAGAATGCATTCCATCTCAGAAAACAAAATCCACTGAAAATGCTTACATGCTTGAAGGAGAAGTTAAACTTAATCATAATTTCCTTTCTAGCAAAAAAAATCCGTGACCAACCAACATTTGTTACCAGGAGAACAAAAAGAGGGAACAATAATTGTATCTTATCTACATGTGTTGCTTGCATCTTTAACTGAATTACAGATCAGATTGATTAAACTGCTTTAGCAGTGAGTGTAGAAACAACTACATGGGCATCTGCTTATACCTGTTCAGGATTTAATTGTTCAATATTTATAAAAAAAAAAACAAAAATTATTTTGGAAGAACTAAGAAGTGTATTAACTTTCTCTTATTTTGTTTCTGTCTTTTTGTAAAAAGATGGGTTGATGACTTTTAGAAACTTGGTATTCCCAGATAACAGATTGCATCTTCTAGGGTTCATTAATTCACCTGATGATGACTTTGACTATTTAGAATCTATGGTCTTAAAACAAAGACTACAACTATGATTCTGCTGATGATCTGAGGTTTTTTCCTTTATATTTTTTCGTGCTTTCTGAAAGAATTTCTTCTTAGTTTTTCTTCTTTTATGCCACATTTTTTATTTCACAGAGCTTCTCATATTCCTCCTCTTTCCTACCTTGCCTGTATTAATGAGTTCCCTTCCTTTTTCTTTTATTTTGTCTATAATTATAAACATACACTTGTGAAATATTACTGATTTTACTTTTCACAAAGTGTATTATTGACTACTTACAGGGTCCACAGCATAACAGTATGCCTTTACCCTTTCATAAAAAATACTGTACAAGTTACACCATTCTACTTTAAGATTTATAGGATTCCTAAATACCAATGTTTGTTGCCTATCAGAAGCAATGTTTATAAGGAAAAGATTAAGGGGGAAAATGTCCTGTTTTTCCTTGTCTGTATCCAAGAGCAGAGAGAAGTGGAAAGTTTACAGCAGACATGTCTGATTTCACTGTAAATTGTAATAGGTCCAGTCACATCAGTAATTTTATAAAGTTACCACTGGAGCATTGTCCATTGCTTCACTGAAAATGGGTTTCGAGCATGTTTCAGTCCCTCATCCTCACTGGGCCATAGGTCACAACTCTCACCAGCACCATCTGGGTAGGTAATAATACTCATTTTTGCTTACTGTTGGTTGCACAGCTGAGTGATATTATGGTCTGCTTGATATTGACTGAATTCTGATATTCTAACTTAAAGCTTTTCAGAAGGTTTTCCAATATCCATTTCCTTATGCTTTGTAAATTTTACTGACAAACATCTACAGGTTTCTCTTTTCATTCCTGTATTCTTGACCTTCTATCCCTCAGAGCAGTACAGAGTTTAAAAACTTTGAGATTACCCCTGGAATATACATTTTTCAGACATCTTTGTCCTCAAGGATTCTTAGAAAATTTTCATTTTCTTACTAGTTTTGCTGAGGGTTTTTGTCTCTGGTAGACCAGAAATGCTTAAAAAAACCTGCATAGAAAAAAAACCAAAGCCCCAAAATTGTAGCAATTTGCATTTCATTTAAATACTTGGCTTGTTTTCTATCTTCAAATTTAAAGAAAATGTGTCTTGTTTCTGTTTGATACTCTTGTATGTGTATGTATGTTATATGCATGCGTGTTTGTACGCCTTATACTACTTCATCTGACTTCAAGAAAGCAACTCTGTCAGAGTGCCATGCAATTTTCATAATTATTAGAGCAGGGCAGTTTGGGAGAATTTTGTTTTACAATAAACACAGTCTTTTAGGTTCTTATCACAAACAGCACAGCTAATGCCGAAATAGTGTATGTATGCCAGAGTGATGTATCATTTTTATCAGTCTAAATACATCAAGAGACAGAGTTTGAATGTATTTTAGGAGCAGCACAGGTGGGAATCAGCAAACAAGTGTTTAGAGTAATATCATAGTGCTTTCTAGGTATAGATTCTTCTATCATGTCAGACTCTCCCTGGTCTGGTTTTCTCTCCCCACAGCATAATGATCAGAACAGTCATGCAGACTGAAAGGGCTTTGAAAGTAGAAAAGAACAGAGTGGTGTGTTCAGAAGTTGCATCTCTAGCCTCCAGATCTGTCACTGAACCCACCTGGGATGAACCAGATACCAAACATTGAAAGCTTTGTTAACTACACAGAACTCAATAGCTGCGCCTGTACCTTAAGGATGCTACGAATCAACCATCAAAGGACAATCTTGAGAAGAGAATCAATGGAAAATGTCCTGCTTGCCAAGTGTTTATTCCTAGCAAACAAGATTGCTTTGATGACAGAGCTGTTTATGTTGCCACTTTAAAAAACAGTAAGTGTGATTTTGCTTTTATGTCTCTGTTGGACATTTAGATGCCCAAAATAAAATGTGAGCTGAGACATCACTACTGTTCTGAGACCATTTGGTTCTGGCAATAAGTAAGTTTCCCAGTGAAGTCTAAAAGTCTGATGGAGGGAGTCAAGGGAGTTTTTTGTTAGGTCAAATTCACATGGATGCTTATGTACAGCATTCAGCTGTAATGGTGGTGATAAAACAAGTCTGGATGATGTTTTCCCATGCTCACTTTTTTCTTCAACTTCTTGCCTTGTCATAGAAAAACACACCTGTCTCAGTGTAGATAATCTCAAACATATGGAAGATGTGTGTGCTGTAAGAACATTCCATGAGGAACAGAGCTGTCCAGTTTGACAGAACTGATAATGTTCTAAAAATATTCAGTACATCCTTCAGGGTTTGCGAGAAAGGTCAGTGTTGCTATAAAGTTGTTTTAAGTACATACACCAGAAACATAATTCTCAACTAAACGTTTTGGCACAAACTTGAAAACTGTTGTCTAATTCCAGGAGCATCTAATTATTTTGGGTCAAAACTCCTAAGCAAGTGAGTAAATATTTCATATGCTTAGTATTAGGTGAATATAACATGATGGAACCCTACAGGACTCTTTGACAGTGTGTCCAGAGACCATCTGCCAAATTCTCTGGATGTTTGCATGAGGTCTTACCCAGTTTATACACCAAACCTTCAGTGACTTTGCAGACACAGCAGTGAATGTTTTTTGTGTCAGTTGAGACTTTCTTGCTGAAATAGATCCAGGAACTTGCAGTTACCTAGCGGGTCTGGGGTGTGAAGAAGCAAATACTGTTATAGGTTCATTATATCTGCAGTAAGAGGCATATGAAGGCCATGTAATGTGTGCTTTCTTCTCTGAGGGATTTTTTCCAATGCAGTCTATTTTCCCAGTGTTGTATTCTGTTAGTTTAAAATGCCACTACAAAGTAGATTTATACTATAAAAGGGGAAAAAAGGTAAGAACTTAATGACAACAACACTGAGATGGAAATTCATTTTTGATCAAAGAAGCAGAGAAAGAAATCAACTGAGTACCTAGTACAGACAAGCAGTAATGTGAAGTTCAAAAAATTTGTAGTTAATATATCTCCAGGTAGTAGCCCACTTACAGATTTTGAAGATTGGCAGGCCCAAATGCTGATGCTCATAATAGTAACTACCAGCGAGAAAGTCAGAAATCTGTAACAAGCGCTGAATAGGAAAAAAAACCCTAGAAATCAGATATAAGAAAGATAAAATTGCTTTACAGTTTCAAAGGTTGCATTCTACCTTACAAAAATAAAATAATTTTTCACATTGGTACCTGTATTGTGCTTCTGCAATATAAAATTTCAATGACAGAATGATTAAAAGAAGATATCTGTTTCAGATAGAGACACCAAAGTGTTACTCTTTCTTTTCCTTGATTTTAATCTATTAATTGGTTTAACATGCTGCCCAGCACTCTGCTTATTTTATGACTTATTTCATTAAGAAGGAGAAAGTGGAGGAAAAGAGAGAAAGATCAGAAAATTCTTTTCAGAGCCAGGTCTGAAATTACTTTGTACTCAAAACTAGGTGACGGGTTCAGCTTTCTGGTTATGGCACCCCTTGGCAGTATTTTTTCTTAATAGTCACTTTGCAGCAGTATTTCTCTTTCTCTGTTCTAAACAAGCTTAACAGGAATCTTGTTAGATCTTTAGTTTCTTGAGGACGCTCAGATAGCAGATTAGGCCAAGGTGACCTTTTTCGTTTGTGCTTCCCTAGAAATTATCATTCTATTTTTATTATTTTCTTCCTCCTTCCCTAGACATACTAACAGCAAGATATTTTCCTTTCTTGTTTTTTTTTAAATCTCATTATATCATGTTAGACTGCTACCAGCCATACAACGCTGGTTTAAATTCACGGGAGGCTCACATAGTAAAGAATGATTTACATGTTCATTAGGTGACATTTGACATCGTGTTTTGCTAGCATCAAATGAGTTTCCTAAAGGTTGTGTCTGCTAACAGAGTGATGACAAGCCCATCAAGGCTTATAGCCCTGGTTTGCCTTGCTGAGCATCCCTGTGTGCCATCCTCTGAGCAGCAGGATGGGGATAATTGTGCAGCTGGGACCTCTGTTCCAGTCTTGGTCCTGAACTGCACTTTAATTAGGTTCAGTCAAATAGACCCTGGGATAAAACACCTTACACTAGAGCACTATTAATCAAGATTTCAAGCTGGCTTGAAATTATCTGGTTAATTTTTTCTCTCAAATTTGAGAATCTGCTTTATCTAGTGTTTTGATCGCAAGCTGGAGATTACTTGGAACTGGGAATTTTTGGTAAGATTTCCTGATTTTGTGGGCTTTCCTGATTTTTCAACTCCATTCTGGCACTTTACAGCTCAAACTTCTTGAATTTTAATTATTCTTCTATTATTGTCTCCCCTTTGGATACTTGTTGAGTTATTAAAAGGATACATCAAAATGTTTCTATAAAACTCATTTCATTCGGAATTGTTTTTCCATAGGCCAAATGCCGAGATATGAAAGGATTTTTAATGAGATTATAAATACTTCTGTTATTCTGTACACTTTCAAAATGCCTGGATCTACTTTGAACTTGACATAATGACAACGCTTACTTTTTTTATATCCTTCTTTTTATTCCTTTCATCTGGTAGAAGGATTACATTTTATACATCTGCTATTATACAAAAAGAATGCGAAGAAGATGCAAACAAGTAAAACTTTAATAAAAAATATCTGTATCAAGTTGTTTTCCCATGATCTGTATCAGATCTCAAACAGTACTTTTTAATACTTTTAGGCTTGCATGTGGATAAAACTGACACTTTCTTTGTCTGTATACCTAGAAAAGACAGGGCTCAGTCCCCCGAAGTAAAGCCAGGATGCAGATGATTGCTTATATTCCAGTTCTCAATTTTTTAAAGCTTGGTTTTCTCATTACAGTCTCCTAGCAGTTTCCTTATTCCAATCAGTAGTCAAATTTAAAACCATCAGATTCCATGCTGTTTGTGCTGGGTTTAGCATCCATTGCCAGGGAAAAGCTGATAATATATTTAGGACTGAACCCACTGCTGTAAGGAGTGTTTTTCAGCAAACGCTTAATGCTTCCTGAGGTATCTGCTTCTTTTTGAGTAAGCGGCAACAACTGTTGCCACATATCTAAGTCATGCTCAGTTATTAGAATAAAAATATCCATGAGGAAGGATATGCATGTGAGATACTAGAGGACCATGGAAAGATTTATAACCATTAAAGATTGATAAGTGTGTTTTCCATCAAAATGAAAGTGGATTGGATTCATTCCTAGAAGCATTTTCTGCTGATAGGCTGCATTTCTTTCCTAAATGAAAAATTCTGAAGCCCGTAGATCTTCTGATCACCTAAATTCTGTCAAGCATTTGACTATTTGAGAAATTATTTCTCTCTGTCTATGAAATAACCCTCTCAAGCTCCACTGTCACCCTCAGATCTGTGAGAAATATTATGAATGTCATTATTGCATGCATCGTCTGCATGGAAATATGAAAACCACAACAAAAGGATCTTTTTGTCTTTTAATGATGTTTGTCTTAGTAACAGAGAAGGGAATTCCAATAGCAAGGCGTGGGTTCCTGACTGAAAACTGAATTGGTAAAGGAATTCTCCAGCCATATGTACTTGATTGTCATGAATACTAAAGGAAATTAAAATTCCTGATGAGAAGCTCTTAGGAGAAGAGCCTTGAAGAAAGTGTCTCATGAGATAGAGACCAAAACTATTTGGGTCACTAGTTACAGCTAGTAATGCCAAAACCCACTCTGTGAGGGAAATGTAGCCCTGGTTTGTGACTCCTTCAGGAAGTGGCCAGGCAAGGGATGCTAGAATTTGACATCTGATGAATGAGTCCCAGAATAGGAGAGTAGTGACACAGGAAACAAAAAAAAATCATCCAGGATAATGAGTGTCCTCTGCTGAAATCCTTTTGATAAAATACATTGCAACGCAATAAATATATTTGTAATTTGTTTTTTCCAAAACTATGGCATAAAAGAGAAGAACGCGTTTTAGTGTCAATTGGTTTGAACACAAACTGGTTTTGGAAACCTAGGAAATCTTGAATCACTGCCAAAGGTTACTTTTTTTTGAAAATCCAAGGAAAGTCTTCTTTTTGAAGAAGTAGTATTGAGAGGTTTGTGTAGGACCAATCTTTCAGAGCTTTACCTTAACTGTTGGTAATTACAGGTTAGCTCTGTCACTCCCAACAGAAAGGATTTTATTTTTCTGCTAGGATTCAAATACCTCACCAGCAGATCTAGAAAGAGATAAACACTGATACAGCTCTATCCTCTGAGCCATTGAAAATAACTGTGTGTCTGCAATCATCAAGGAGGTTTCTACTTTTTCAGCACTTCAATTTTTTCACTTCTTCTCTTATCTTTCACTATCTCTTATCAATTATTAGTAATTCCTGAGAAGTGAAAACCATGTTGCAAACATGAAATAGGTAATAAAACTCTAATTTTAGCAGGAAAAACATTGATGTTGAATACAAATAAATTAGGAAAATCATTTACTTTAAACATATTTAATCTAATTACAATAATTGCAGATAGAATCTGTGGTAGCTTGGTGCTGCTTTCTTTCTCTTCTTTTAAAAGAGGAAAGACTGTTCAATGGTTTTTGCTTCTAAATTTATTATGACAATCTGGTTTTCCAAAGTATTTTACTTTTCATTCCTGATATATGTTCATTATTAACATACTGCAGTGAAATTTTATAAAAAAAATAGTAATACATCTGCTTCTATAACACCTGTCACTTGGAATTGTATAATATAAATTCTAGAGATTCTGATAGAAACCAAATAGAATAAAAATTTGCAAATGCACCAGGCATCTTTAATAATTTGTAGGTTTTGTAGCTTTTGTTACCAAAATGTCTTTCAGCCTTTTAAGAGAGAAGAAACTTTTGGAAAAAAAATCAGTTGAAAGTCGAAATTGAAATATTTCCCTGGAATGTAGCCCCTCAAAACAAAATATATTAGGCCCTTATTCACCAAATAACCTTGATTTTTAACATTCATACTAATGCTAAAAATCTGCAAAATTCAAGCTTCTTTCCATTTTATCACTATGACTATGATTTAATTCAGTCTTGACCACTCTGACTCCTAAATCATAAAGAAATCAATTATGCCTCCTGCAAAACGAACTGAGAAAAGTTTTCCGTTTTATGAGCTCACTACATGTTCAAGACATCTCGTTTAGAACACTTAGGAAACTCTTCTCTAATGAAATTTAGCATTTGAAGCCTGCACTGGCTGTTAATGGTCCAAGAATAGACCAGTCCCTTCCAGAGTATATTTGCCTACAAAATGCAATCTATTGAAGTTTTCTCGAAGCATCTGCTTGTCTTTGTCTATCAAGAATATCAGATGTCAGTTTGTGACGATTAATTATAAGAAAGCTTGCATTTAGTGTTAACCCTGTAAATTAACTGTCAATGTATACATTCTAAACCTGTGTCAAATAAGCTTTAATAGGATATATGCAAATTCTCTGAATGCAAATCTAAAACTGTCAGATTGCTGATGTTATTTCAAACCTTCTTCCTTTTCTTTCGTAATTTCCAGTCAAGGGGAAACAGTTCTTTGCAAATTGAGGCAGTCTCAAGGGGCATATGGGGGGATAAAACACAGCTGGCAGTTACATGGCACCACAGTGAAACATCTTTTCTGTGCCAGTGTATTACATAAGTGATGTCTAAAAATAATGAAGCAGAGAGAAGGTGACATTAAAGGGGAAACCATGTCCTGTAGGCTTATGAAATAAAGATAATATTGCAGAAAGAGGATAGGGACTGCTTATACCCTAACGTGGTAAACCAAGCAGGATTCCAAAAAGTGCTGGTTTTTATGAAATTCTTAAGGTGCAAAGCATGCACAGCACTGAGACAACTTTTGTGGTAGAACAATTTAGAATTTTTTAGTGAATATAAGCATCCTATGCTTAAACTCATCTGGAGAAGCACTCTTTTTTTTTTCCTTCCATGAACTGATGAGATTTCAAATGTAATAGGCCAACTGGTAAGCTGGTTTAAGCCACAGAATTATGTTTTCAAAAAGTTGCAGTAGTTCAAGGGTATAGCTAAAATAGTAGAGAGTTGCAGTAGTTCAAGAGTATAGCTAAAACAGTATACCTCTGTCTCTCAGCAAACTTGAGATGAAGAATCAGTGTTCCCTCGTAGTAGTGTATTTTGAAGAGTGTTTTAGGGAAAGGTGGGACAATATTGAAATCTTCATTGTCCTGACTTTGCTCTGACTTACCCAGTCATATATCTGAGATGCTTTGTGTCTAAATTAAG
This sequence comes from Vireo altiloquus, assembly GCA_013396875.1. Lineage (NCBI taxonomy): Eukaryota > Metazoa > Chordata > Aves > Passeriformes > Vireonidae > Vireo > Vireo altiloquus. Next base: position 58,206 of record VZRF01005075.1, on the reverse strand, counting down.
AGGGTGAACCAAAATGTTACTCTCAAAGCAACATATGCTGATTACATATGCCATAAACCTCTCAGCTTAATTTCTAGAAGCCATGTATCCTGACTGAAGCTTTGCTGAATGTCTGCATATGAATTTTCCATTATTTACAACAAAGAATGCTTTATTTTAAGAGTACCATGCATCAGACCTTACCTGGACATTGAAGTCTGGAAGAGGTGTTTCGCTGTTCCCTATTTCTTCCCTATTTCTGATTTTGCAGACATTTTACATACTACTAAATACTACTTTTTCATACATAAATGGAAGCAAATAACGCAAAGGCCTCTGCCTGTAACTGGCTGCTCAAAGGACTGTAGATCACTCTCAGAAAACTATGTAGAAAGCTGGTTTTGGGGCAGGTTTCCAAGTATAAAACTGGAGTGGAAGGAAAGATTGTACAGTAACATATAGCCTTAGAATCAGCCCTAAACTGTGTGAATTTGACCAAAATGGTAATTTCATAGTTGAATTCTTGACTAATATAATATATCTAAAAAATGTCCCAGATGATCATCATCTGGCATAAAACCTTGACCGTGTATCTGTAGACTAGTCCCTCATCAATGCAATGTTTTTATGATCATCCATGTCTGTAAATTCTTGTTCTCAAGGGCTTTTTAAGTTAGTAGAGCATACTGGACTGGAGAATGTCTTCTTGGATTATTGCTACATAATATTATTTAATATTTTGAAATGTTTCTTACGTGGAGAAAAATTCTTATTCTTACCCTGGTAACTACCTAGCATCTCATCAGCTTTTAAATAGTAATACCAATATATGGTTGAGTTATTGCTGCACGGATACCAGATTTACCAAGCTACTTATTAACAGTTGTGAAGAAAAAAACCAGTCTGAACAGACGGCAACTTTCTATGAAAACCTTGTTAAACTTTCCACTGTTAAACTCTCTCCACTGTAAACTTCCTGTAAGGTCAGATTTTGAAGAATAAGGAGCTGTTTCATTACCAAAATTTCCAGTAAAAAGTTAAGCCTCAGAAAACTGAGAGCAGTTTTTCTTGAAAACTGTAAGAATGTCTCTCTAATGGTACTTTGGTCTAACTTAAAATAATAATAAATTAAAATCTACCCTTTGAGATTTAAACTTGGATTTCAAGTTTCTTGAACAGTTCAGGTTTGCTGGTATACCTTGAATTTTCAAGACAATCTACTTTAATTTGAACCCTTCTAATTCCATCTTTTCAGTGACTATTAGTGGAATTTTTATGAGCTTGAAAACTTCTATTTTAAATTAACTCTATTGATAAAATTAAATTATGTAAAGCTCAAGGTGCAATTATTTGTGTAGTCTATTGGTTTGTGAAAACTAAATGTTCGACTTGCAAGTCATTGGATTTAATCTTCACTATAGAGACATTCAATTACTCTGAATATTAAAAGCAGGACATTCAGCATATTGCATATTCTGGTATGAAAAGAGAGAAAAAAATTCATGCTTAGTAAAGACTTCATACTCTTTTTCTTGAAATACAGGTCAGATTTGACCCTATATTTTTCTCATATATATTTCATATTGAGATAAATATTTTTCTACTTAAAAAACAATTTTGGAGAAGAGTGGTTATCAACGCCAATAACATGCCAATTAACATTTTTGTCTCCAGATCAATCCACCTTTGAAGATTCTTGGTATTCCTTTTAAAAGCTATTGTTTGCTTGTAAGGATGTGCAGTTGGATTCTTCAATAAGCATGTATTTTCATGTATAAATATTCCTAATTCCTGCTTTCAGCAAACACTTAAATTCCTTTTGTGTAAATATTACCATTTATTTTGCACGCACTTGCATGTTTTTGAGGACTTTTAAATATAGCTTCTATTTAAAACTGTCTGTTAGAAGGAAAATTCCATGTTATACTTCAGAATGTTAGTGAGTTAAAATCCTGAAGTGTTCTATATTTATAAAAATATAATAATTATTTTCTCTTTTAAAATGTTACTTGTTGATATTTAAATATGCTGCTAATGTATCCTCTCACCATTACAATTTCCGATATATTTGAAATCAAGGAGAATTAATCTGTGGCTTTTAAAACACCATCAAGCCAATTCTATTCTTCTTTTAAAAGGCTTTTCAAAATATGAATGTTCCAATGTTTGATTGGAAACATCTGGACTTTTCACATAGATTTAACAATTACAAGATCCCATATTTTATCCCAGTCCTAGCTGTATATCTTTTGTCTCCTTTTTCTTTATTTACAATGCTCATCAGACAGCTGGAATTGCCCAGTTTCATCAAGGTTTAGACTTTACAAAGAGAAAAGTATCAAAATGTGAAAAAGAAAGCAAGGCAGATACAGGATTACAACAGTCAACAGGATTTGATAAAAGCCTGTGATTTGAGGAAGAACTTCACCTGCTCAAGAGCAGGAGTGAGGTTAAAGAAAGTTATTCTGTCCTGCCCAAAACACAACCAAAGAAACATTGGAATATTCATCTGCCTTTCATATGTTTTACAGAACTGGTATGTCTTCCTTACTGTATCTCTTGAATAGTTTGTGCAAAGTTTAGGTGTCTGTTGACTAAATAATCATTTGTGGATCCTCCATAGCATCTCAACACGGCTGCAGTTGTCGTACATATGGATACATTTACAGACTAATCCTGCTCTTGAATTTTGTTTTTTCTGGGATAAAAAGCAGGTAAAAGCACAGCTTTTTATCTGCTATTTCAGGTTATACACAACCATACAAGAGGTGTACACAGGAATATTAAAATTCTTAACACTGAGTAGTAGGGAATGATTCTTTTATATAGGTGTAAATCCTATCTCTCAGACACAGAAACATTTTATGTGCTATTCTTAAATTACAACCTAATTTAACTGCAGCTACAATTGAACTTTAGTTGCATTTTAAATGCAACTATGTTTTTCACATTCTCTTGAAAATCCTAAACCAACTCAATGCCACTCAAGCTGATGAACTTTTTACACACGGATTTGTACTTTGCAAGCCCTAAGAATCTTGCAAGGACTGTGTTTAAAGAGTAATTAAATGCCACTCGTAGCTTGTGGTTCTGTGCACCATTATGCACACTCTTTGACACATAATAAAATTTTTTTCCTATCAAACTATAACTGTAAGCAATTGTGCTCTCTGACTTACACATGATAGGATATGGTACCATAAGAGTACACAGGCTGCTGTACATCTCTCTGTTCTGCTGTCATTGCAAACTGCTGTTCTTGGGAACAATATGAACAATTTCATATCATTACATGGGATTCTTTATTTTAAACAGGTACTGCATTTCCATTGTCCAACAGGAACTGACACCTGTTGAAAGATTCAATTTACTGGCACAGGAATATCAGTGTTTTCTGTTGCTGCCAGCCTTAGTTTGGACACATGCAAAAAACATCTGCCATGAAACAAGTCAAAACAAAGTGTCTCACAAGGTGGCTTGTCCAAACGCATGCTAAGAGAAGAGACTTTTTTTCAGTTCAGTCCTGTGTGCTGTGCAATACTAGCTTATATATAGCATTAATTCAGAATATGTTATCCATCTGTTTCCTGTAATTGTTCTAGGATGCTTGGCTTTGGAAAAGTGCCAACTATTGCAGCAGCTTGATAACATACAAACATAAGTGTATTCCCAGACTGAAGGTACTTCAGGTACTTGAATGTGATCAAATAACTTTAATTTTTCAAGTAATCAGTGACAGAGACAGAAATAAAATGAGGGATTCTGTGATTCTAACTCCCTACTACAACTTCTGAAATGCATTCATGAAAATGACTTTACTGGCAGGATATTTTCTTGCATAAGTTCATAAAGGAAATAGTTAACCATCTTTAAAAACACAGTTTATATGTCAGGTGTTTGCTGCTCATCTTTCCACAGGACATTAAGATGTGAACTGAAAGAAGTCCTCCTTTCCTCATCTCTGTTTTTCTTTTCTCTATTCCAACTCCCCTTCTTTGATGACTAACTTTTGAGATTGTCTCTGGAGGTATCATGCGGAATGCAGTTTTTGTAAAGTTCCTAGAAAATTAATGAAAGCATTCTGCAATCTGCAGGACTCTAGATATACTTAGAAATGTTTTTATATCTTTTTTTTCTTTTGAATACTCATGACTTTGATTGTTGGCACCGACGTGAAGAAATACACTTTATAGGTCTCTAGATCCCATGTCTCTAAATTGCACTTTCTGAAAAACTGGCAATTTCTGTGCACAGCACAAAGATTGAATGCAAGGCTGTAATTCAGCTTTGGTTTTCTGCTGATGATATAAACCACAAAACCTTGTTGGTTTATGAACAGCAGTAACAACAATACAGAGAGACTATTATTGCCTGTGTATTCAATTAGATATAAAGAGGTATTTCCCACAATCCAAAAGTAATACGTATTTGCAATTTCCAATTTAATTGTAAATAGATAAATGGAGACTACTTAAAGCATAAGAAATTAATGTAATTGGCTGACTAGTCTGTGACATGCTGCCTAAAACAAATATGTGGCTAGTTTAGGAAAAAAAACATAATCAAATTATATTTAATAAATTTCTGTTGGCACCTTCTTTCCTTCTGTTCTGTCTTCAGCTGGAAGAGACACTTCCAAACCAGGGATTCCATTAAAAGGGACTAATACTGCATGTGGCTGGTGCCAAGATATCCTTCCTCTAAATATCTTTGAGACAATTGTTGACATCACTGCAGCACTAGCTAAAATTAGAGCCATCTCTGTAGCTGTGTGAGATGATATAATATAACACCTCCTTGGGAATACTCTTTTCCAAGTCCTTCATGCTCCTGCACAGATTTCTGAACCACTAGGTAGGAAATAAGTGACATTTGCCAAATACAATCTAATTCTTACCCAAGTTTTCTTTTATACATACTGGCAACAGTGAGGGGAAAAAATCACTTTTTTTTGATTGAATCTTATTATGTTTTACTTAGGTGGCAAGTCTGCAACAGGATTAGCATAGTGGTCCTAGCAGAAAATCATCTTGTAGAAGAATTTCAGGAGAAAATTTTTTTTATGTGATTAATGCATCTTATCCCTTAATTCTCTCAGTATGTGACTGTTACTGTAGTCTCTATTTGGGCATGAAAGTCTCTTCTTTCATCATTAGTTGCGTGACTACACAGTAAAAAAATATTCTTTCATAAAATACCATTTATATTTTCTGTGCTACAGTGCTCATTTGCCACTAGTCCCTGTGATATTAGCCACTAAACAAGCAACAAAATCTATCTGGGAACCTTTTGCCACCCAGTATGGATGCTGAAGGAGCTGAGCATTTCAGTCACCAGAGCACAGGTTCATGACATGCTTGATTAGTAATGCCAGGGCATCATCTGCTTGTATTGAAACCCACCTCTAGTCAAATTAGTGCATGGAAAAATTAATATATTTATAATATGTAAAATATACTAAGTTAAGAAAAATTTATGAAAGGTAATTGAAGAAATAAAAAACAAACAAACACACAAAAGGAACCATGCTGTTACCACTTAAGCATACATCTATATCACTCTTTTTACTCCTTTTCTCAAGCTGACTTTTCTGCAGAATCTGGACTCATGATCCCATATCCTGTACTTTTTCCTGCCTACATTGCATTCTTTAGAGAAGAGTATCTTCTGTAGAAACCCTTTGACTATTATAACTAATGATCTTCTTGGACTCCTCCAGGAAGCCTGGATTTCTTCCCTCTAAAGTTATTTATTTCTTTATTATTCAGCTAGTAGTCTGGAAACTTAAATAAGCATTCTTTTGATTGCTTGGGTGCTGCAAACCACATTTTGCTAGACAAGTTGTCATGTCATGAATCTGACCATTTATAATTTTCTTCAAAGGGCAGCAGTACTCTCCCTGCATGCCCTGATGAGTCACAATGAAGTGTCTCACTCAGTTTTAGATTTTATACCAGCAGTTACATTAAAAGACACAGTTGAAAGGAATATTTAAATGGAATAATGCATATGGTTCACTCTTCCCTGAAACTAGACATGACAGTAATCAACAACTTCTGAGGCAGTCACAAGCTTTAAGTGCTTTGCCCTCAGAGACCTTTCTTCTAGTCATTGTAACACCTATAAGCCACAGCCATGAAGAAGGTGGCGTGTGAGAAGCTATAAACATCAGCAAAGAAGGATAGCAATCCAAATAGAAATTATTATCTTTTTGGATACTGTCAGGAAGATATGCTCGATGAAACAGGGCTATAGCTCTTAAGGATAGGAAGTGTTATAGTTAATAAAAGCTCCTGACAGTGTTTGATGTCTCAGAATCTTAGAGATTTAGGGATTACAGTGAGGTGCTTTGGTTCAGTAGCTTTTTGGGGTTATGCAGACAGTGAGGAACAACAAAGGAGAAAGCCAGCAAGGCAGAAAGTCTGAAAGTGAAATTTAAAAAAATCTAGTGATGGAGACAAGTATGTTGTAATAAGGGCAGGAAGTTAAGGAGAGAAAGGGAGGTAGTGGAAGTGTGGTAGGAGAGCTGACATGCTCACAGCAGCAAAACATTAAAATGATCTTTGTACAATATAAAATTGTATTTTTCAAGAGTACAGGGAAAAGGATAAAGCTGTAATTGACATGAAAACTGTTGAACATCTGAATGGAACTATTGCCTGTTTAAATTGAAAGGCCATACCTTAAAAATGTTATGCAGAAAACACAGCCTAGATATTCCACTGTCAGACAATATTGTGCTGTTATAAATGAAAAGGGAGGGAGTGGGGAAATGAGTTTTAGCAACAGAGAGAAGCACAGAGGCATTAAAAGTTTTTGTTTATGCACAGGGATACAGCCTGGTGAATGTGGGGAAAAATGTGTGTAGTTGTTAACAGCACCACGTAAGAGGGGAAAGCTCTATGCTTGAAGAAGGCCCTTCATTTCCAGGCTGCCTCTCCTTCATTGAATTCACACGTGACAAGAACAGGTGTGTTAAAATGTGCTTTTCAGCATTATATAAACTAATTATGTGGGCGGGTTTGTGGACCAACCAAAAATATTACATGAAAAAGATAGCAGATAAATATCAATGTGTCTACATAGGAGAGAGATAGGTGTATGTCCCCTGTCAACTGCAAGCTGAATATGTTCCCTGGGGTAAAAAAGCTGCTTCGTTCTTTCTGAGATTTCACGTAATAATCATGCAACACTAATTTAAGGTCTTGCTTGCCAAAAGAACAAAAATTTATTAAATTGGAGAAGATTTTCTCCTCTTTACTTTTCCTGTAATTGTTGAATTTTTTTAGTGTATTTGGAACACCAGTCTCTACCCAGAAAGTGGGGAAATACTTTCTGCTTCTGTTAATGTCATACTAAATAATTTAGAACCAGAATTTATGGTGAGGATGCTTAGAAATATTGTGGTTGTCATGCACAAATTAAGTCATTAAAGTCACATTTTCCCCAACACTCACCATCAAATGTAACTTGCTGAAAGTGACTCTTGAATAAAATGATTCAAAAAATTTTAAAAATTGAGAAAACATTGTCTGTTTAAGAGTGAACTATGTCACTGTCTTACAAAAGCCTGCAACACATAAGAGACATAGCTTACAGAGAAGCAAGGGTCAGGGACTCAGTGCCTGAAATCTGAGAGAAACAGCATGCCTCATTTTTATTTGAAATCTTTTAAATAGACTTTCTCATGGCACTCACACTAATTTAACTAAATGCAGACGTTGGTAGCATTGTATTGCTGAACTTTGCGCAAAAGGGTGAATTCATATAATTGTGAGTCCAACAAAATTTTCCCAATATATTTCAATCAGTGTTAGCTCTCTATCTCAGATTATTAGTTACAGCAATTCATAGCTAATTAATAATATTTCCACAATGCATAGAGAAGGAAAAAATAGTTTTGTTTGTTTGGTTTGTTGTGTGCTTGGTTTGGTTTTTTTTTGTTGTGGAACCTTTAGAAAATTCTGGATTTATGTGAAACAACTTTCATAATTTGTTTTAAGAAATCTGTAATTTTGGCACTGATCTCTTTAGTGTTTAACAAGGCAGCTTATTTACAGGGCCTGTAAATTAGATGTTTTGGAAATGTCAAAATACACTTGCAAATGCAACCAGATTGGTTCCTGCTAGAAAGGGTGAGAATAATCAAGAAACACTCAGATTTAGCTTTTTGTAAGAAAATGGTTTGAACTTGTTCTAGGAAAAAGCTGTGGTGCAGCACCCACTTGTGAGGTAAATCTCACATTTGCAGAGTTTGCAAGTGCTTAGCTTACCTTTTTATGTAAAGGCATTCTGGAGAGCGTGCCATTTTCCTTGAGATTCCTCTAAGCTCTCAAGAGGCAACTTCTCAATCTCCTCTTCCATCAAGAGCCAGTCATAGAAGAGTATTTTAGACATAAACACAAATAACAGAAAGAATATTAAATCTCAGTGGGTATTATTGAACTGCAATTCCTTCCAAGGCACATGGAAAGTCATATATTATAGGAACCAGCTTAGGAAGTTTGGTCATAGGAATTCTGACTTGAAATGATGAAATGACAGATTTTACAATCCAAAAGGATTTTCTTTATGTGTTGTAGGGATATATCGTTTTAGCCATTTCCTTCCTTTTATCCCACGTCAGGAAATCTCAGTGCTATTAGAAAACTGAAAAGCATTATGCAAGTGTTTGGAAAATGAATGAAAAGTAGGGAAGGAGAAAACATGATATTGTACCAAAGCTATTATAGCATCAGCTAAGCAAGGCACTTTTGATCAAGTCCAGACTTAAAGCAAATGCTTTCATTATCTGAACCATGAGATAGCTTTTTGGAAGAGTGAATAAAAAGCTTCTAAAACATAGATTAGTAGAACCTAGTCATCATCCCTTTAAGTATGTGGTAGACCTTTCTAATTAGATGTATAAGATATATTTCTTGCATTAAATGTCACAGTAGCTAAACAAGCTAATGCAACTGAATAACAGAGAATAAAAGTAAATGTCAAGGGATACTGTAAAACTGCTATTTATTTTTTTCCCAGGGCTTCTGTAATGTCATAATTGTAAAAGTAAACTTGAGAAGGTTAGTTGATAAAAACCCTAAGGAAAAATAAGAGCTCTTAAAATATTCTTTAGTGTGTATGAATTATACATAACATGCTATTGTCCTTTAGCCTAAAATAACTTGAAATAACCTATTAATCATTAAAATACTGAAAACTACCACAGAGTTTTAGTTCCATTTTTCCTTCTAAAAATCTAATACTTTATATTAATTGTACATAAAATACTGTTATACATTGGCATTTATATAAAGGTTCTGTATCAGGTGACTTTGGCTAAAAAAACATCTGAAGTGGACATTTTATAGGTTGTTTAGAAAGGTAATCTTCACAATAGTCTCCTAAAACCTCTGTTAGATTAATATTTGCAAGAAATAGCATTTTTTAAAGTGGCTTTCATCTTCTACTCATTCTGTAAATATTAATTGATGAAGACATATATTTATGATGAATGCTGTTGAGTCTGGTTGACTGTTTCCTCACTATAGAAGGGTTTTCTTATCACTGGATTGCCAAATTAATGAGTTGCCACAGTTGAACAGAAATTCTCTCCAAAGGCAACCTAACTGGGCTTAAATACGAATTTATAGACTTCAAGATTTGATCTTTTAGAAGTAGAAGTTTTTGGAAAATTCTTTCTCCTTCAATTTTGGTTAAAATTTTTAGTCCACGTTTTTTAGTTGTCTGCAGTTAATTAACAGTAGACTGAATGACCACTAAATCCACTGGATTGTCATTTATTTGAAACATCTGTTTCAGTGCTATCGGAAAACTTGAATCTTTGTCTAACATCAGAAAGATTGTTTATGCAGTACCTGCTGCTTCCTCAAATTGCTGAGTGCAAGGCATAGCATTGTGGAACAGACATGCAATGTCAGATACGATGAATGAACACAACTGCAATGAACACAACTATGAGAGGAAGGAACTGGACAAAGTGCTATTCTTGGGGTTAATACCTGCTTTTCATTTCAGGAGACTAAAAGATTTTTTTTGTTGTTGTTTTTTTGAGAAATATGATGGATCATAGAACTAACAGTTATTCCTCCAACACTGACATAAGATTTAAATACTTTCCCATGTGTTATATTGCAGCACAATTTTTCATTGAGCAGTTTCCTTTCAAATATTTGAAATGTTAGCAATTGTTTTAATAAATCTGTTTTGAATTGTTTATTTAGGGTTTGATGCAGAGTCATTATATTACTAATTTTATATGAAGTATTCACTGCAAAAGGATGGATACATGTTTTTCTGTCAAAGATTTTAAAGTATTGAAGGTAATTAGCTGACATTATGATATACTATAATGGAAACTCAGTTGCCCTTTCTGGGGCAGATCCATTTTAAAGTTCATGCTGAACTAATGTTTCTATTTGAAATATTTCTATAGAAACTAATGTTTCTATAATGTCTTTGTGGACATTACTCACTGCATTGGCATTAGCAAATACATTGTAGATCTTCTAGTCACTGCTCCAACAGCAAAAAACTAAGAAGTTACTAATGATCTGCAGATCATCTAAAGGATAATTATTATCCACTGAATGTCCAGTAGTAAACTTCCTTCTTCTTAAAGGATGACATGTATAATTAAAATACAATTAAAAAGATGTAATTGTTATAAATATTTTCATGTACCCCATGCTAAAGAAAAAGTGCATTTCAGGGATGCTTAGACAAAGCACTTATTTCATCACTGCTTTAATTTTCACTGGCAAGTGTTAACCAGAAATCAGTATTTTCACTGCAGCTTCAAAAGGTATTAAGGAAACAGCAATTGAATTGCTACTTGCCAGTTTGCTGCAAGGACTCCAGCAGTACAAATTAAAATCTGTTGGGCCAGAAATGTAATACATCATCAGAGAATTTCTAAGATCATTTGAGAGGACTGATCTGGATAATGGCGGGATAGAATAAGGAATTTCTTTTTGTATAAGCTCTATATGAATTGCATATGGTTCAATATTTTGAATCCAGCAAGTTACTTAAGCACATGAATAACTTCAGCTACAGTCATATTGATTTAACAAATTAATATGCTTCCTTCAACAGGTTTATGTATCTGACCACCTCCTGTGGAATAAAAGTTCTAAAGGAAGTTGAAATATCCTGAAAATACTCAACCTTCTCTTATACTTATGTAAGTTCATATTGATTTATGAATAATGTGGCACCAGTTCATCTAATTCATTGTGATTTATTTCCTATTTTCTATAAGTGATGTATTTAATATAGTAATTCTGGTTTTGTCTATTGGAAAATCTGGTTTCCTGTTGGTGTTAATTTCCAAACTGTTAATTTTCTGAAATTAGAGGAAAACAACACTCAATAAGACAGATGTTAAAATGAAGTTTTTCATTGACTTATTCTACAATACTAAAGATTTCATTTCTTTATAGTTCATAAACATTTAATATATGATACATAGGATTTTAAGTAGTAGACAGACAAATAGTAGGTACTGCAAAAGTCAGGGAAATTACAGGGAATAACTGATTCATATATTGTTATAACTGATTAACACTGACATACAAAAAATATTTTTAAATACATGGGTAAAATTAAGAAATGTATATTGTGTTTAGTAGAAAGAGTTTTACGCAAATGATCAATTGAATGATAGAGAGTTAAATTCTCTAAATTACTACAGTGGTCACAGACATCTAATGTTATTTACTCCAAAGATAACCTTAAGTTATGAATCCTTTTTCAAAGACAAAAGATATTCTTTTTTTTTCTCTCTGAATAAGTCAATGTTAGATGCTTTCAGACTGGGAATACTACTTTCTTCACTGCATTCATTTTTGTCCTTGTATACCCTTCAAGTTCCAGACAGATTATTGCTTCCATCAGAAAAGGGATTTGATTAATCACCAGATCATATGTTTTATTCAAAACCAGTGCCCTCCGTCCTTCATTCAGAGTAAATTAATGAAAAATTCACATAATTTGTGCAGAATATTTTATTAACTGCTGGGTTGGTTTTTTTTCTTAGTTTTGTTTGCAGCCTCAGAATAAAATCTAAAAATCAGGAAAGACAAGAACTACACTTAGGATCTTGATTTTTAAATAGTGAGTTGAAATGAAGTTACATTTCATCAGATTCTCTTAGATAATTAACTGAATACATAAATTAACCTTCACTAGCAAAGCACTTAGGGATTTGAAACACCCCTGACTTGATTTTTTCATCTCACATACAGCTATGTCTTTTACCGAACAATCTGTCTTTTGGGGTGCAAGGATTATGCACTAACAAGCTGGTAAAGCACAGCATTGAGCCTTCATGTCTCAGTGTTCTGGATGTTCTCATCTTATAACTGCAAAAAGTACGAATTTTGAGTCCTTAGCAGGTCAAATATTGAACATTAGGACAAATACAGGAAAAGGTAAAAATTCTCCTTTGTAGCTATGTGCTACTGCTTAGTTTATTTAACATACTGACTTTTTAATTTAGAAACGTCAAGAGACATCTACTACTATAGAGAAAAACTAAATATTACCGTAAATATCTAAGAAAAAAATTGCTCTTAAATAACAGCAATACCTCTCATCTTAATTTCTCATAATTTTTCCTTTTGATAAATTATTGAGATAGATATTTAATCCATCCATGTTCAACTTATCTGTATCCTGAAATGAAGAAATTCAATCATATTGTGACATCTGAATCAGCCAGCAGCCTGCCTTAAAAGGAGCAGAAAGGACTTAATCTGTCGCTGTTCTTGATATCCACCTTCAAACTTCATCTATCCAACACAATCAACAGCAAACACCTGCTCCAGAGAAACTCGAGGCTGTGCCTTATTGCGCCAAATCCATTTGATTTGCTCCTAGATGGTCAAATAAGCCATAGCTTTTAAGATCATCCACAATTTGCTAAGGTGTGTATATGATAAATGCCCAGGATTCAAGGCCATCAAAACCAGGTGAACTGCCCAAAGCTCTCTTAAAAAATCTGTTAAAGATGTTCCTAAGTGGGCAGATACACTTTACCAGAGGAAAAAAAGGGTGACCCTTGTACTATGACAAAGACTGAATATTGTTTTGAAAAAAATGTAGTAGATTAATTATTGCTCACCACAGATGATTTTGAACAAAACATCTTCACTGGGCTACATCACAGTTTTGTCTATCATTGAATAGGAAAATAATTGTTTCCTACATAAAACATTGTCATTCATGAGTTAAAAGAATCTATATGAAAAGTAAGTATTCTTTGTAAATCAATGTTTAGCATCCTGACTTTCCAAATGCTCTCTCCCTAACTTGGAATTTATTGAGCGTTTTATCTAGAACATGCAGCTGTTGGGAACAGAATGATTGCTCCTAGTGTTGTAACTCAAGGTAGTGAGGGAAATTCCTGTCCAGCCCACAGAAGAGGAACTGTGACCCCAAGAAGTGGTTTGTTCACATCTGCACAGCTGCAGAGATTGGTCTGTTGCATTAAGAGTCATCGAAACATCCTGAGTCAGAAGGGACCCACAGGGATCCTCAAAGTGTCACCATGCTTTGACTTAAAATGAGTCACATCTTTTACCTTTGTGTCGGCTTTTGAAATAATACCTTTCTGAACATGGAAAAATATGAGCAAATCTTTTGAATATGATCAGCCAGTACAGGTGGCTAAATGTGATGCTAAATGTGTGATAATGGTATTTTTTGAATGTTTTATGAAAGACTGTAAATTATTTTCCTAACTCTGTTGGACTGGAGCTATTTCCTTGACTGGAATATTGAATGGTTAATAAGAGCTACTAACAAACCTTTCCTTCACATTACACAGTTGTCTTGAGACTGAGAAGAAAAAAATGTCCCTGAAACCAGTTATGGATCTCCCCACCAGGAGTTATGGATTGAAGGGATTTTTTTGTATTATAAGCCAGAACAATTGGAAAGACACCTTGGTGGGGAAGTATGATATGACAGGCATATCAAAAGAGCGAATTCCTGGTTTGGGCTTGAAAGATAGGGCCTAGGGGAAGGAGAAAAAGACAGAAAAGAGTCAGAAGGGAGAAGCCATCTCTGGGTGTGCTGACAAAGGAGGGTCAAAAAATTGATTGATTTCAGGAGACAGATGTTTTCCTTTATATTTTAACGTAATTAAATATTATATGTTATTGATTATATTGTTTGAATTTATGATTTTTACCCAAGTGTTTTTTATTATTTCTGCATTTTCTGTATTGTTTTAAAGACTTTGATATGTGCATTTTTGAAGAGTGCATACTAAAAGAAGGAAAAACACTTCCCATATCCCAAGAAGAGATAAAAAGAAGTTATATTTTAATACAAAATCTCAATTTACTAAGTTGAGGGGAATCAGAGAAGACTTATTTGTAAATAGGAGGCTAAAAGGATGACATCCAGTCTGAGGAACATCAGGGCTCATTTTCCATGGACATTTGTAGGTGAATAGTAGAAAATGAAGGTGTGTTGAACAAAAATTCTGTTTAGGTGGCTAATTTTCCATGGTTAAGGTTTTTTAAAATACCTTTTTAAAATAGCACAATAAGATGCAAAATAAACTGTGCATAATAACACCTCTATGCTTGAAATGAAACTTCCGTTTGCAAATAATTTTATAATGGATCTGTATCCAAATTGAAAGAAAAGTTTTCTTCAAAATACAGATGAATATTTGAGGTCTGTACATTTGAGGGTTTGAATTATCACATATAAAGATATGAAGATTTTTAAAAATCAAGTTTAAAGATCATTTTAAACTTAAAGAAATTAAATAATTACATTTAGTAAGCATTTGAAATTAATGTGTCAACCTTATTACTATTTGGAGTTCTATTTTACCGGAAAATATCAAAGAAAATGTATTAATTTTGTCATGGGGTTTCATTTAAATATAATTTAGTAATATTAGATATGGTTATAATTTCACTTATTGTCATTTACTCACTGTGGTTGCATTGCTTTGAATGTTCTTAAGCATTTCCAAAACTGATCTAAAGGAATCTTTGCGACAGTTTCGTAAATTGCAGCAAGAAGAATGGAAGACTTTTAGGGAACCAACACCAAGAGGAAAGTTTACACCTGAATTTGATGTCCTTCTTGGGAAAGAGACCAGGCATGCAGAGCCAGTCCTACAGTATTTCTGTGCAGAGATCTTGTGAATGTCACCCAGCAGTCACTCTACAGATCCTAAGTCAGCCTTTTCGCCCTTTGGGGAAGTCACTCTTCTCTTCTGTCAGTGCACATTAATAAGACAGAAACAAAAAGCAGTAATTGAAATGAACACGGCACTGACCAATTAGTAACTTCAAGATAATGTGACGCAAATTCACTCCATCAGTTCTGCCAAATCATTTCCATCCTGATTGCTACAAATGATATGACCACAAGTCTCCTTTTATTACTAAGAGTCAGAATTATGAGCAGCCAGAGGCATGGTCTGTTTGGACTAGGTACCAGAGAAATATCTCTTTCTCTCTAAATCTTGTTATAATTAGTACCCCAATGAGAGAGACCAAAGAAATCAGTTAGTAGACATTAGATAATAGATATTTCCTCCAGAATGTACAAAAGATGCTTCTCTGCAAGGCTATCAACAATTTTCTCTAAAAACAACTCTAAATTTGATAACTCTTTAATAAAATTAATAAATATTTAGTGATTAGTCTTCGTAACAGAAAAAAGTAAACTGTTCTATTCCTTCTATTCCTAGGGTGTCAATTTTACCTGAGTCTTTAGAATCCATCACTAAAGTCTGCCCACCCGTGGATTCGTGTGTCTTTTCTCAAGGACTTAGAAAGTATGGCTGTAAATGAGACACTTTATTTTTCTGTTGTGTTCTGGTTTTGTGGTAGTGGTGTGTATATGTGTATAGTTTGTTGGTTTTCTTTGAATAAAAGTCCTAGGTCATGTGAAGAACAACAATGGTTTTCCAAATACATATGCTTTTTACTTTTCATTAGTTAAGTTTGCATCTTCAAGATTTAAAAGTCTTTTAGCTAAGAAAAGATACAGTTTCAGACAAGCAAAGATGCTGTTGTTCTCATTAAATTAGGAATAAGATTATATTTGGTTTCATTAATGCAGAAGTAGTTCCATGTTTATCCAGATGATCAGCTGAAAACCAACTAGCACCCACACAGATAACTGTCTTCTATCTGTTAGCAAACCATAGATAAATTACAGCATCAAATCTTTGCTCTCTATCCTATGTACTTCTGTCTTCATATATCTGAGTACTACCACCTATTCTGCCTCCCTGAACCCTTCACACCCAATGAAAAGTGACTGTCCTTGACAGTGAAAGACGTTAAGAAGCAATATCATTTTTAGTTAAAAATTAAACTTAAAAGTCCCTAACATTTCAAACCAGTAGAAGCTGACAAAATGCTTTGATCAGGAGTGGTTTTTTAACTCTTAAAAGTCAAAGAAGATGTAAAAAAAAAAAACCAAAGAAAAAAACAAAAAAAAAAAAAAAAAAAAACAAACCAAACTTCAGCTATTTCGAATAAAA
The DNA here is from genome assembly GCA_013396875.1 of Vireo altiloquus. Classification (NCBI taxonomy): domain Eukaryota; kingdom Metazoa; phylum Chordata; class Aves; order Passeriformes; family Vireonidae; genus Vireo; species Vireo altiloquus. The sequence goes on along the minus strand of VZRF01005075.1, from coordinate 41,699 downwards.
AAATAGTAATAATAATACCCAAATCCATCATTTAGGAAATGTTAGAATTAATATTTCAACCAAAAAAGACACAATATGGGAACACAACACACATGAGAATCATTTCAGTGCTGCCTAGTCTTGAGCAGTGTGTTGAAAGCTTTGCCCTGTTCTATTCTGAGATCCCCTCCAAAATAATATTCCCGCATGCTCTAACTCTTACTATACCTTTACTCAAACACTTTCTCTCTTTCACTTTGAATACATTTCCTAGACTGATCTTCATATTCTCATCCATAAATGAAAAGCTGGGGAACCTGCTTCTTTGAGAAGCTAAAAGAAGACAGAAACTTAGTATTTTCTACAGCTCTGAAGGAAATAAAATGATAAAGTTTAGGGATTAGTCTTTGTCCGTCTGCAAAGGAGTACAGAAACATGGGTTTGCAGGACACCCTTCTCCCTTTTGCATGTCTCCTCTCCCAGGGGAGATCGTGTGCAATTTATCCATGTTGCACAGGCAGGAAAAAACCAAAACTCTTGGTGGCTGTGGATCACTTTGGCCTGAAGTACTTTTGATGAATTCTGTCTGTACTCAATCAGAATGAATTCTAAATATGCCAGCTTGTTATTGTGTTTCTGCTGAGCACAACTCTGTGTCAGAGAGGAAATATCATTTGGAGTCCAACAATATTTTATGTCTTATATTCATGTATACAATATTACACTTTTTTTTTTTAAGGGGTTTCAGAATGCAGACATAAAACCTCTTCTTTATGGTAGTTATGGTGGGTTGCCTTCATAAATTTTCATTTTTAGTTCTTATCTAGTGTTTTACAGAACTTATCCCAACTAAATAATGTTTCTAAACAAGTAATCCAGTTATTTGTGAGGTGCCAATCTAGTATTTTCTGAAGCAAAGTTATTATTAAAAATATTCCTAACTTCTCTTTTTTGGTATCCTTTCATTTTTCCAGGCTTCTCCACATGTCTGTCATTAAGATTATGTCAAAAAATATTAATCTGGTGGCAAGGAAGGACCATATTCACCACAGAGTTAAGACACATCCCACAGAATTATGTGTGGAAGTTCGTATCTGTGCGAGGCAGCACCTTCCCATTCATCTTGAATCCGGAGCTGCAAGTGCTCTGTCTGCACAGCTGGGTGCAGCAGAAGAGCTGCACAAGATGCTTCCCATGCAAATTCTTGCAGTTTGCCACCCTGGTGACATCATGACTGCATGTCAGCCTCAGTACCTGGTTGAATATAAATATATTTCCAGGAAGAACAGCTTGAGTATATTTCTGCACTTTTCCCCAGCATGCAAAAACATTTTAAGCAACTTGCTTCAAACATGGATGAATCATGCAAAAACTGTCTTCATGTAAATCTGTTCTGATTATCCTGTTACACTCCAGCTCTACCTTCCTAAACTGAAATTTTGGTATAATGTTTCTTTTTCTTGAAATAAGTAAGGAAACCACTTTTTACTCCTAATCTACTCTTCCAGTTCCTTTGTTTCCCTGGTTTGGTGCTTTGTCTTGATTTTCACTGCTTGTTCTTCCAGCCTGGTATCTCCTTGTTTGGAACCATGCTGGTTTTTCTCATGGCAAGATTCCTTTGATGTGTACAGTGGAAGTTAATGAGCTCTCCCAGTACATGCTGGTCTTCTGAGAAATCTTTCTAGAACACGAGGAAGTTGATTTTACTTAAAAGTCCAGCCACATGTAGAGTGAGAATCTTCTGAAGACATAAAACAAACATTATGTATATATCTTCCTTTTTCTATTTGTAACCTTGGAAACTGTTATACAGCATTATCTTTTGAAAGTGGCATTTCTACACAAGCAGTTCTGTACAGTAGTTTCTTCTCTGTCCCTATCTGAAGCTGACAGAATACATACCTTTGGTCTATGCCAAGGAACTGAAGTTTCTTTCCTCACAGAAAAGGAATTTTTCTTTGATTTCACCATGATCTTCCTTATCTTCTCATAGCTGTTGTTTTTCCTGGCTTACTTTAGTGTAAATGCTACTTTTCATTGTCTAAAATCTTTTACTGGTTTACTTTCCTCAGTTCCTGTTTCCCTGTCTTATTCTTGTTTTATTACTCTTTTGCTGCTATGTTTCCTGCTGCTTAGCTTTTGTAGCAGTTGGTTTTCTAAATTATTCTCGTCTCATTGCTATTTGTGAGTTTTCTTAAAAGTCTCCTACTGTTTAATTTTTTCAAGCAATTTTTTCTAGGTTTGTTTTTTCACTTCTTGAATTTGTTTTAAAAGCCACCTGTTATTCATCATCTTCTAAGTGTTGCTTCTGTACAGCATTCTCTTCTCCCAAACATCCAGTACATCCTATTTCCACGCCAGATGCAGGTGTGAATTCAGACAAATTCTAGATAGCCAGGTTGATCTGAGCATGAGAGAGAGATCATGTACAGTTCTTATGTGTTCTCTAGCACGTACGTTTTTAAATACAATAAAAATAGCTTCAAGTTAGTTCCATGCAATGGAATGTAGCTGTTCTTCTGCTTCAAGGTTGAGTCTAGAAAATAATTTTCTATTGACAGGCTTTTCATCCTTAATAAAGTACATGCTTACTCTTTCTAAAACATCTTAGATATGAGTCTTGAAGATAGGAATTACAAACTTTCAGAATTTCAAATCACAACCGTTGTTTTATTTCTGAGATTTAAAATAATTCTGAACTCTCACTGACCCAACAGAAGAACATTCTTGCAGGGTGAAATGTGCACTCATCACTTTACCAGAGCGCTGGAGAGACACTGAGAGTGAGACTTTATTAACAACTCTTTCTGGTGCTATTCCATCTTTAGTAACTTACTCACTCGGCCAAAGACAGCAGCAATATTCAACTGACAATATTCAAGGCACTCACTTGGAGAGAGGAAGTCACTAGTTCACGTCTTTGCTCCAATAAACATTTAATTATTGATATGAAGTGGAACAGTTCCAGATGGAAATGCTGAGAAACATTCGTCTCAGAATACCTTGTAACCCACAACCTTATGAAGTGCAGATTGAAATTCACCTGGAGTTTTCACATCTGAAGCGATTAACAACTTAGGTATTCTGAATTAGTCTTTATTGTCATTTATTTTGCAAAGTATTTCAAAAAGTCCTGATTCAATCCCAGCGGGTAATGAGGTATGAGAAATATCCAGATTTTTAGAGAATATTTCATACTCACTCCAGTTGGCTTTATTATAGATTCTAGTCTCTTCTTGACCTAGCTGGCTTACCATTAGTTTGTTATGTGGCTTGTAAAAAACAAATTTCTAAATGAGTACTTGATGAGTTTGATACCTTACTAAATTAAGGACCTCTTGAAATGTCTTATATTTCAAGGATCTTTATGGAATTTTAATAAAATAAAGTGCTTTATGTGACAGTATTTATTTCTTGCATCTTTCCAGTATGAATGACAATCTCTTGCCTAACATATTATAAAATCCTTATTCTAACAAAGATTCAAAAACTTATTTGGATTACAGTCACATACACTACAAAATAGTTGAACACGTTGCTAAATATGTCTGGAAATTAATGTAACCACATGATTATAATACAAAAGTGAAAAATTTAAAAATTAATTATATCAAAATTTATTAAATGCTTTTGAAAGTAACACAAGATAGAATCGCATTATACTTATACACGCTTTTCATTATTAAAACATTCTCTCTGCAGCCCTAAAATACTTTTTTTATCATCACTAGAACTTCACCAAAATCATAAATGACAATCTTGTTGGATGCTTACAGATTTATCATATTCATTCATACAGATTTTTTGGTCGTTCTGGTGTAGTTTACTGTGACCATAAGTGGAAGACACTGAACTGAGGGAAATGGTACCTCCCGCTTGCTTTCTGTGCAACACCAGACACTGTTTCAATTTTAAGGTGTGGTAGCTGAGCAGAGCAATTTTCACTCCCATCCCATTCCAGCTTATGCTCCCCTTCTTTGGCTTTGAGGTGCAAACCTGGCCAAGCAAGCACCTGCTGCTTTTGCAAATGACCAATCTTTTGAGTCCTGAACCTTTAACATTTCAGTCTATCACAGTATAACTTCTAAATTCCACTCAGTAGCCCCCTGCCTTCAAGTTTGCAAATATTGTTTTTCTCACAGGGAAATTTATTCATTACTCTTTTTTCCCTAAGGTGTATCTCAGTTTTGTTGGCAAAGCCTTCATTTGCTCTCCCAAAGAAACCATCTTTAGAGATTGACATTTCTGGCAGACCACTGACAAAGTGAGAGAAGTTCCATAGCAGAAGCAATAGCTTGGATAGCATCATCCTCATGAGAGCTGACCAGAAGAAGCTCTTTTTGATGTCTTTTTATTTATTTATTTTCCTCACAATGATCTCAAAACTCTCTGACATTTTTTCCTTTATCAAAATATAAAATAAAAAACTGAGGTAGTGTTGGGGTAGTGAGGAACAGAAAGAGAGATATTCAGGACAACTATCTTATTATTTTTAATAAAATCTTTTTCAACAAAATCAGTTTTGTTATGTTTTTTGGGTTTTTGCTTGTTTTTAATTAAAATGCTTTTTTTTTCCTATAGGGAAAAACAGGTTTTAAATTAAAAAATGCCATCTCACAGTATCAACACTGCTAACATGCCTCTCCTGTAAAGAAAATCTGTATTTAAGACTTTTTGAGCCAGTTGCACCTTGTAGGAGAAAGAGAAGAGATTTCACAGATTCAGAGTGTCATAGAATGGTTTTGGTTAGAAGAGACCTTAAATATCATCCAGTTCCTGCTCACTGCATGGTCAGGGACACCTTCCACTAAACCAGGTTGCCCAGAGCTCACCACCAACCTGGCCTTGAGCTCATCAGGGACAGGGCAATGACAGCCCTGGACAATCTGATCCATTCTCTCAGTAAAATACCACCCTCACAGTAAAGAACTCCTTCCTGATATCTAATCTAAATCTACCCTCTTTCAGTTTAAAGCCATCACTCCTTGTCCTGTCAGTCATGACCTTGTAAAAGGTCTCTCTTTGTTCTTCTCATAGCCCCTTTTAGGTACTCGAACGCTGTTGCGAGACCTCCTCAGAGACCTTTGTCAGTAGCTTAGCTCTCAGTAGCTTATAATTTACTAATGCCAGAATACAAGAACTCATTGGTTTCAGAATTCAGGCCTGCCTTCTGAGATACTTGCCTTCCAATTCCAACAATGTATGCCTGAGGCATTCACAAAGGCTATTTGCATAATCAATGTGGCACTGGATCCAGCCTATAAAAGGGAGGCTTTTACTCACTTGCAACTAACAGCAGAAATGAATCCACACTTCCAAAGATGAATTCTTTAGCTGTCAAGATTTTAGACAGCATCACAAACAAAATGTGTATATATTTTCTTGACAAAGGCACAACCACACATCCTGATACAGTTATGGCTTGAAAGCATATTCTTAACTATTGAAAAGGTCTTTGAATGAGAAAATTGTGAAGCTTTCAGTTTTAATAATGCCCTGGTTAAGAATGAAACAAGAAACTAAAATAACTCAAAAAACCGAGTTTCTTATAACCTTAGATGTCAAGGGCATTCATTGTGTTCTTGATAACCACAAACATTGACATCACTAGTATTCCAGATCAACAGCAGTATATTTACTTGCTATGCTATTTCCTCTTATATGAGTGAAAGCAGAGTGAAAAGGTCATATAAAGTAAGCTGCAGCAGATGTTGACTGTTTTTTCAATTTCAGAAAATTAGAAAAAGTCCCCTTTTTTTACTCTCATTGCTTCAAATGGTTTTTTTTTCCTACTTCTGTACTAAGAAAAAAAATTGTCCAAAGGAAATGGAGCCTAAAGTTATGGGAAGAGGGAATGAAATGACATAAAAAAGGTCAAGGACCCAACTTCTATGGACTTTGAAGAGCAACTGGGTCCTCAATTGCCCTTACTCCCCTTGAAAATCTCTCAGTTCACTTTCTGTAGTATTTCTGTGACTTTAATGAGTGAGAAATAATGGGAATGTCGTCATGTTGAACAGAAGGATAAATTAGAATGGGGAAGAAGTTGTAAAGGAAACTGAAGATGAATAGTGTGGGGCTTAAAAGTTACCTTGGGGCAGGAAAGAAAACATTGCAACTGTCTAAATTTATGTCCTGGGTTCAAAAATGTTTTTCAGACTATTTCTGGTAACTTCAGAATTCCTTATTTCTAGTTATCGTGTTCATTTAGCATTTCTGGTCTGGTCCTGGATATTCCTGATACCTTTTATCTTCCTCAAGTCATTAGCAAGGAAAAGGAGCAAATTCAAATTTAAGGAAACATCTAAACACCACTGTAAGCCCTGACCTTAAAACCGGAGACTTTCTGATGTTCGGCAGACCACAACTCAAAACTTAAATGAAATTTGAAAAAAAAAAAAAACAAACCAAGAAGCTATATTAACAGGAATAACTTAAAAATACAGCTGAATTCTGCATTTTTAAGTCTGCTTTCCTGAATTTAGCTGAGCAGATACTGGGCCACCTGGTTGCTTTTCCCCCTTCTGCAGCAACATCTTATTCACAGCATGCGATTGTCAAGTCTGGAGGTCCTGTCACTTTTCCTGCTGGGTGGCGAGGCACAGTTCCAGCTGCCACTGATCTTGTAAAATCAGCTGCTTCCTCATTTCACTAGCCACTCATTGCTCTGCTTCATCAGAGCACGTTTTTTAACGTTTGGATCATTTCATTTTTATGACTAGCTCATGGTGTAAACTAACATAGTTGTAAGATTCTTAAGATATTTCTTCATCCCTCCACATAATAGAATCCTCTGAAAGTATTCTTTCCATTCAGTTTCTAGGTCTTACCTTTGCAATGTGAGGTTGAGGTTCTTGGATACAGCAACCATTGAGCCTAGGTGTAGACTTACTATTAACAATTTTTTTGCTGTTTTTGTTGTGCCTCTTGCCTTCAGTTGAAATTCTTCCCCAAAAAAACCAGTTAGCTATGTCAAAACAGGAGAAATGTCCAGGTTCCATATTTTTGAAGGAGCTGGATAAAAGCTTACAAATGGCTAGCAACTGTAAAAGTCCAACAGTAAGAGTGATTCCTCAGTTCACACTCTGTTGATTTTCACAACAATGATAACATCTCTTGGGGAAACTTTCTTATGAGTGATTTCAGGTCCTAAAAAATCTACATTCTAGATTCTGTACAGTCTCAGCAATTCAAACATGTCTCTTATTTTTGAAATAGAGACATAACTGTAAGCCAACAATAAAAGAACTATGCACGGACATACCTCCAAGCCCCCTTCTTAAAACTAAGGAGCTCTACAACTGAGCATGAAATGTTTCACCACCTAGGGAAGCAAGTCAAATTCTCTGACATAAATGTTAAATTATTCATCCAGAAAAGCTTTATTTCTGGTTTAGTGGGCTCCTTATTCATCTTCCATTAGATGGATATTTAATATGAAACCCAAACAAGACAGCTGACAGGAGCCCGCTCTCCCCTCTTCCATAAGGCAAAGTAGCAAAGCAGTCACCTGAGGTGAGATCTTGTTCCGACTGGAATGAATTTACACTAACTGGAATAGTTTAGCAATAGAATTTCAGCGTTAGCTGCAATAATTTCTCAGGAGGTGAGAGGCTCGGATATGTCCAGATGATGGAGAATGAGAATCCAAAAGGCATCTGTCAATATTTCAAGTCAGTTTTTCAAGGTCTGAACTATCAGAGGGACTTTTCCCCTGGAGATAAATGCTCAATGAGCAGAGTCAGGAGTCTTACAGGGTTTGAGATTAGCTTGGCTTTTCAGCTTTTAAAGTCTGTTTAGGGATATTTCCTCTCTTCATATAATTTTTTGAGCCTTCCTGTAGGTCTTATTATCAGGAAAGGGACAAAAAGCATAAGTATTCCCATGTGAAGTTCCTCAGGGCATACAGTACATGTATATCTTTAAAATACTCTGGTCTAAGTGTGTCTGCAAGATCTACATGGACCTTTCAGAATTAATATAACAGGTTAGGCAACCTGTGGGCTATTTGTTTTTTTGGTGTGATTATAAAAGTCACCCTCATGTATAGAGGCAGTGGTAGCTGAAGTTTTATTTTAGAGAGGTAGGTGTTAGGAGCAATTTTGTTAAGAACTTTTGACTGAGGAGTATTTTTTCAGCACTTTTTTTTTACTGTATGGTGACTTGTATAGATGTGATCTATGGAGATGGTCTTCAATGGCTTTATTAATCTACATGAGTTGCAAGTAATCTTATGACCATTAAAAGTAAGAAATTATGGATAATTCTTACCACAGCAAAATTGCTATTCACCAGGATGACTCTATAACCCTACCATTCACAGTTTTGGACAGGCTTAGTTTAACAGGAGCTTTTAAACTCAAGGAGTAAACTTGCCTAACCTGTCCAACAGGTAACACAGTCTTTGGAGTTTTCTTGGTGGGTTTTGTTTTTTTTTTTCTCATTTTCTCTAAGAATTAAGAGTTTATGAAATAATAAAGATCTATTTATTTATTCTGAAAATTCTGTCTCTAGTGAGAAAAACCAACACTGTTCTTTTTAAATCTCTACCTCAAGTAATCCATATAATGTGGAGTTTAGTCTTTTCTTTATTGTAAACAAAGTAATTTACTGAAGTCCTGTTAGTTACACTGTGATTATCTGGAGATTTTGATATCAACATAAACAGATACATAAAATTTTTCCAAGCCATTTTTACCAATGTTTTTCTTGAAATTCATCCTTCAAACAGCAGAACTTTTAAATCTAATAGACAAATAACCAAATATTTAAAATTAATTAAATATAAATGGAATAAAATTCTTTCCCTATCTGGTAATTTGTTAAATAAATTAGTCTATAACTGAAATAGATATATCTGAGATCTGTGCTTCTGTAGAACTCCTTTATTTTTTTTTTAGGCTATCATTTCTGCAACTAAACATTTAGTTAATCATTTTCATGTGGCTGAAATAGAAAACCCGCCTCAGAAAATTTATTTTAGAGTGGAGATATAACCATAGGTTAAGATTGATTCATCAGGTAAGTAAAGTTCAGTTTGTTCTAGAGCACAGAGAAAGAAAAAAGTTGCAGTGTTTGGTTTTGTTTAGTTGTTGCTGTTTGTAGGGTTTTTTAGGGGGGGGTTGGGTTTTTTTGATTCAGGAGTGAAAATGTATTTTTAAAGTGCTTGAGAAGAACTATGCCTGAATTGTATTTCCTTTTGGTTTCTACTATTACAGGGCTACTATGAAGTTTAGTTGATGTATTTAAGCCATTCTTCTAGGAAAGGATCTATGAAAAAATAATCACCTCTCAGGAGAAAAACCATCTGCACTTTGATTGGCATTTCTATTTTGTCTTAAAAGAGCTTGCAACTCTGCCCTTGAGGGTTATCCTTCACCTTGTCTTCTGAAAAAGATGCTACTCCAAAATGTGTTCACACTGCAGAGAGTACACATAAGTTTCAATATACTTTCTGCTTACAGGTACCCAAAGTTAACAGGCTTGTGACTGACTTTTTTTTTTTT
>VZRF01005075.1:0-32191 GCA_013396875.1 Vireo altiloquus | reverse complement strand
TTTTTTTTTTTTTTTTTTTTTTTTTTTTTTGCTACTCATCTACTGGAGAATCTCTTTCTTAATCAGAAAATTATTTGCATGAGCCTAGTTGTTATTTTAGTTTGATTAGTCCTTGCTTAGACAAATCTCATACTGGTGAGAGAACTCACTAAGACTGTTTTGTTTATGGTATGTTCCAAGTAACTATTAATTCCCATTGGAGTCTATACATGAGGTAATGTTGTCTACTGATCACTTAAACCCAGATGCTTTTCAAAGACTGATAGATTATGTTAATATCTGATCCTGAGAGGTGTAAATTGTTAAAAGCTATCCTAGTTCTCCTCAGCTGCATGGGTTTGGGAAGCAGCTCAGTTGCTTTATCGTGTGAATGAATGTGCAGGGACAGCACGAGAGCTAAAGGTAACCTTCTTTTGGTGAAGCATTGCTGAGGGAAGTTACATTAAAGCAGAGATGGAAGGGTGCATTACTGGGGGCTGACAGTCAAATTGCTCTGAATCCACAGCACAGCCATTCTGTCCAAAGAGTCTTGGACCTTTTCCTTATTTATTAGTGTGATAGGTCTTTAGGTCAAAGACCATAAAACTGTTTTATAAGGCAGATAATTTTGTTGCATGGCCACAATAAGATGATTTTAGCTCTTTGAAAACTTTTTGAGTCAATGACCATGCCAATAAAAAATCCTTGATATTGCTGTTGGGTGAAATAGGAACTTCTAGGCTTTAAAGGGGATTCAAAAAGAAAGCTCATGCTTTTAGTTTTTGGCAAAATAGACCCCAGAGCAAACTTCCATACAAGTTTAATTGTAGCACATATATTAGGATGGTTGCATCATTATATCTAACAGACACTGCAGGAAAAAAAAAAAATTGTGAAAACATTCAAATTGCATCATAGCAGTAACTTTTTTATTCTTCTTATTTCTACTGAAAAGATAGGCACAATCAGCATAACCAGTGCTGTGTGATTCCTCTAATGTGCCTTTTAAAAGACAATTGATTTGTGCATGTGCACATCCCTAATCTGATTAGTGAACACCCCAGCCAAATTAATGTAGATTGATTATCCATAAAAAGGGGATTAATTGTATAATAGACAATAATATAAATGGCTAGTAGATATTTTACTACATGTATGTGTGAAGTTGACATATTTTGCTGTTAAATAAAATATAGTGAAAACAAGTATATTGATTCACATTAAAGCTGATTAATCTATTCATTAGCGTAATTTAATTGTCTGTAAAATTAGTTGCTAAACAGTAGGGAAAAAAATCTATTATTATAATTATCTGTGTTACAGTAAAGGAATGATTTTATTGAGTGTTACACAAGTAAATCCAAATTTCCCAACTATATGTATTAGAACAAAGGTTGGTGTCATTTGCAATTACAGGAAATGCTATGAAATTATAACATACAGCTATTCACATTATCAGCTTAGTTACTTGTCAGACTCACTATATTGAGCAGTCCATGTTATAGAACAGCTTAAAATGAAAGCCATATAAAAGAATTCATTATCAATAGGAAAAAAAGAGGACCTAATTGAGGAATGTCAGCCACTGTTTGCATCCTCAATAGAAGAAAAATGGACTCTATCACAAAATGCCAACTGTGGCCATGTTCTCCAATTTTCTTTTCGAGGACACGAAGCAGTAGATTGGATTAAAAAGGAACTGCCAAACCCATTATCTTTAACTTTCAATAAAAGTGCACTGTGTCCAAATGAAAAATGCCAGACATCATTCCCCCTTTCTTGGGGAAAATAGTGGAACCAATTTAAAAAATCCTGGTCTATAAATCTTTTACATTTTAAGCTTTCTAGGAAAGAGCAATAGAACACTGAGTCATTAAAAATATGCAGTAGGAAAAGAAAATTCTCATGAACTGCAAGTGAAAAATGAGATGGGAGAACGCGACATCAAAAAAAACCTAAAGATTGGAAATATGGCCACCCTTTAGGTCTGATGTATATATTTGACTAGGTTCGGTATTCCTCTTACATGTGAAATGCCATTTCAGTTCTGGAAGCGAGGATCTTTAAGAAATGTCTGCATTGAAATGTAAAATAGATTTTTTTTCACTGAATTTCAAAATAGAAATAGCCATATCCTACAATTTCAGAGGACAAACAAAAATGTTTAGTCCTACCATATGTGGATTACTGGCACTCTCTCAATGAAAAATGCTATGTTAACTACATTTCTATTCTTACTCAGGAAAATCCAGAAACCTTTGCTAACCATAAGTTATAAATGTGATCGTATCCAAGTAGGGAAGTTTTACCAACAGTGCTCATCACAATTACTTTCTTTTCAAAGAGATTCCTAAAACCAAGCCCTAATATTCCATTGTCAGGTTAAAAATTGTGTCTATTTCTGATTGTAATTCATGCTGGATAGAAGAAACTCCCAGTTCCTGGACACTATCTGGGAGACGAATGAGCTAACTTCATCTTTTGTTATCCATTGACTCAAGCAGTTTCCATTTGGCATTGGGATTTCATGCAGGAAGAGGAACATCATGGTGTTTCAGGCCCTGTATAACCATGCAGCTCCAGAATAGCTTCCCAATGTACCCAGGATCATTCACAGTCCACTGCTAGCTTCACTTAGCAGGGTGGTATGTTCTGCATGAATTTCATTTTCCACTTCAGCTTAGATATATCTGCATGGAGACTTCCCTTTATCACTTTGCAATCTCACTACTAAGGCGGAAGTTGTAAAAACAGGATTCATCTCTGAAAGGAATGTTGCAAGTTCATTGGCTATACGACATAAAATAAAGGCCACACTCTTCCCTGTGCTCCTCCAAGATCAGCAGGGAAGCAGGGTATTTGCAGACTGAAAAGGTAAGGGGACTCTGTCTGAGAAGTTATTCAGTAGATGCTGTGTTTAAAAAAAATTCCCTTTTGTGATCTCAGCAGTCTGCCACTCCCTCTTTCAGTGAAAACAAAACCTAGCTAAGTATGCCTGCAGCTATTCTCAACCATTCTGCAGCAGAGCAGACGAGGGGAGAAGTACAGATTGCTTCTGACCACCTTAGGTCTCATAATGGCCTCGATTCCTTGTCTCTGTCCTTTCCTTAAATAACTGCATGTGCACAAATCCACACAGGATCTGAGAAATACTGTCACTGGAAGGGAAGGATTGTGCTGGTGTGAATTCCTGTAAAACAATGCTATACCTCTGCTGAGCAGATGCTCTCCTTTTCTGAGCCCTCAAAATAGCAATTTGGTAATGAATGTTCTGAAGTACAAACCCTGAGACATCCATTCATGCCACTGCCAAACCACACTACCTCTCACTTGTTGACAACAAGCCACAGCACAGCCCCAGCTCTTATTAATGGCAGATAGTCATTAATTGCTTACACATCAGCACTCACAACTCTCAGAAGAGCTGCTCTTCACTCCTAAGAGGATAAATAAATAAATAAACAAATACATAAATAAAGTCTTTCTGTTGGTGACAATTAACGGGTGATATCCATCTTCTGTGCAATTGTGGTAATATTTTGTTGATGGTGAGGGGGTTTTTTCATGCCAGTCGTTCACAGGCATTTATCACCGGAGCACCAGCCAGCCAGAGTTCGAGTGGTGTTTGGACAATGCTCTGAGGCACATGGTGTGACTCTTGGGGACATCCTGTGCAGGGCTGAGAGCTGGACTTGATGATTCTCGCTGGTGCCTTCCATCCTGGGATGTTCTATGGTAAGTTACTGTTGCTGGGGATATGGTGAGATGACAACTTCATGAAATAAACAGAGCAGAAAAAGAGGTACTTTCCTGGATTGCACAAACATTTCTCACACGTGCTATTTTTCTCTTCTCAGCATATTTATCTCAATATCTATTTTTAAAACTTAGACTCCCTACAGAAAAACTGCTGGACATAAAAGTCTAGTATCCTTCTATTAAACTTTTCATAGGTTTCTAGTGTTGGGTGGGCGGTTTTTGTGTAAGAAAGAATTCATACTGACTTACTCAAAGACTACTTGTTCCCAGACAATTCTTTTTTTGATCCACATATACAATAAACACAGAAGAAAGGAATTTTTGAAGTTCAAATTTCTATCGGAACTGACAGTTTAATAAGAAGCCGTGGTTCTCAGTTACCTCCCAATTATAATTTATACAATACAAGTCTTTGAAACGAGGACTGAAAAGCACAGGTACGCTTCATACTAGGAGACTATCATCTTAATTTAATCAACACTACAAAGACAAAAGGTCACAAAAATTGTATTCTGCAAATGCCCCTGAATAGTGCTATAATAATTTTCATCAATGAAGGTCATTACACACAAATGTTTGCTTGGATAATTGATAAAAAGATGAGTTAGTATGTATTAGGGGAAATTTCTTGTTACTGGGAAAGGTAGCAGTGTTTTGCTTTCCACAGAATTTGTTCACCTGGTCATCCAACTAATAATAGATTCATTGACCATCTATTAGACTTCACTTTTGTGCTTAACTTTCCATCGAGTTAAATAATCCTGTTCTAAGACTGTTGCTAGTGGCAGTAATGTTTCACTCTGTTTCAGAAACATTGTCATCTGAGGAGAGCTATAAATAGTGGCAGGTTATTTTTCATGAACCTTTACAATGAGTATCATAAATATCTGATGATTTTAATTGAGTCTTATTAGGATATTTAATCTCTCCTGATTACATGGCAAATAATAAAATTGTATCTATTTAACACCTGTGAAAGTCAAAGTAGGTAATTTATTACATAGATTTTAGCGTTAAGTATGTGCAGTAACACCTTGGGGGTTATGTATTTAAAACATAGTTGTTGCATTTTTCATGCTTTTCACCAGCTCAAAAACCTTAGAACACATATTTCAAACAGCCATATGGTACAGTGATGGTTAAAAACCAACTGAATACCCAAAGTATATTAAATGAGATTTTGAACCCATCACATTGATATGTGTCTGTTATGTAGCCACTTATCATCAGTAAGTAGTTTATTTAAATACTGCTAATCAGACCATTTATTATTCAATATAAGGGTGCTGTCTCAATGAAAAATTAAAATTTTGAGAGACTGTATTCAGCACAAAGAATTACTACAACTTTCTTATAATTTTATGAAGATCTGTGTTAATATAGAAGGGAAACCAGTATTGAAAATAATCAGTTATCTTCATCTTGAGCCTTCTCAAGTTCACACCAGCAAAATACTGGTGATTTTAGATTGGCTATCCATAAAAATTAAAGTTCTGTAAATCTAAAGTTTGCATAAACCTCGGTCAAGCATAAATGTTGAATGCAATTTACTGGATAAAACTCTGGTAACTCCTTACAGCCGTGGAGAGTAAATATAGCAGATCGACCCCAGAAGTTTTCAGGTCCATTCAGTGAGTCCCCATTCTTTCTCACACCATCTCTTCCCTATGACCCAGGTATCCATTCCTTTTTTCGGGAGCACACAGTCCATTTCTTCTTTAACACTTATTTTTCATTTACAAATACCAGAAGAAAAGCTCATTACTTCCTTGAGGGAGAGGAGTTCTCACCTGTACTGCAGCAGGCACATTCCCTCAGCTCTCAGGGTGGTGTGTTTCAGGAGGGAGCACAGACTTGGCTTCTTTCCTGGCAGCCCCAGTGCTAATGATGAGATCTTTCACGCTTCAGGCCCAAGACAGAGGAGCACCCATGTGGAACTCCTGTAGGATTAGGTGGTTACAGGACTGGGGGCTAAGAATAGATTCTGCCTTGACTGAAGCTTGTTAGGGATTCAAAGTAACATTTTAATGGAGTGCTCCATGATACAGGGATTTAGAGAGTGCTTCAGTTAACTACCACTTATTTCTTATTCTCTTCTCTGAAATATTCTCTTGGCTCAAGGGGGACATCTGTCTTTGATCACCTGTGCTAGGTGGATTATATATCAAGCACAGCACAGGTTAATAAATATGATTTCTGAAATGATTGCAGTTTCTTGGTGTTTGAAGCCAGAAGGGATCCTCAGATCGTCTGTACCAGGTCATTATGTTTTACCAAGGCTTTATTCTAGACTTAAAGGTGTTCATTAGAACAAAGAATTTTAGACCTCATGAGGTTTAGCCATGCTATAGGCAAAGACTGGAAGTAATCCCTAATGCCCTTGCAATGGTAGGAAATTAATTAGATGAAATATGCCTCGATGAGCCTAGAAAATAATCTTGGTAATGGTGCTAAGGAAGGCAAAACAAAAAATAAAGGTCTGGCTTCAACCTCTAATCCTTGGATTTTGCTACATCTTGATAATTAAAGATAGATAGCCCTCGATTACTGAAAATCTTCTCCTTCTTCAACTACATATAAAAAGTAATCCCATTGCCTTTTTTTTTTTTTTTAACCAATTGAATATATCAAATTTAGTCTTAAAAAAAATTTATTTTCTAGTGTCAGGATCATTTTGGTAACTCCTTTTTAAGTTCTTTCTGTGATTTCTACCTGCCTTGTGAACTAGATTTTTATTGAGATCTTACAAGGGCCAGTTCAGTACCTTGCCTGCAAAGAAAATAAAGCTTTGCTATTTTTACCTTATCCATGACTTTTGGATCAAATTTGTTATGTGACAACACTGGACCAATGGGATCATTATCTTGAATGATTCTTAAATAATAATGAAGACACAAACAGGAGTAAGCATTTATCTAGAGAAACTTCTCCAGTAATAACTTTAAATTCTGTAATGAGGGAAACAAACAAAATCTTCATTGCCAAGACAACTGTACTAGTGACAGATGCAACAACACTAAGCAGCTGACATTTGTAGACACTTTGGAAATATGCTTTAATACATTTTAGCCCTACATTTGTCAGTGGATTTCTTGTTTGATATATTCTGGTAATTGCTAATGTTTTTTGGGTTTGCCTTACAGTTTTTAGTTCAGGTAGCTTTTCCTAGTGCCTGAACATTTGATGTCAGCCACATGTTTATTGACTTCAATATTTGTTAAATATGTCTCTTAATTACTTTATTTTCCTCATATTATTCACAACTGTAAACAATATTTCAGAGGTTTTGCTATTTTTGTGAATGTATGAGCATTTAACTTTTATTGTGGGCTTTCTCAAGATGTCATAAGGATTTTGTCCTTTAATGTAAGGTGTTTTGTTGCCTCTTTCTTTGAATGTTAATTGCGTATTTCATTGTCACTGTTTAAATGGATGCACTCCTTTCTGTTTCCCTCAAAGGGCTGGGGTCAGAATATATTTCTAAAGATTCAGTCCATATTTTGAGATCTCGGTGAAAGGGAAAAGTGGAGAGGAGCTTCTGATACTGCTACTGAATTAAAAGTTCGGAAGAAATACTGAATAAACCTGAAATGAAGCCAAGGCTGAAACACACTCTAAACACATTCATATGCATGTACCGGGCTCCAAGAACTCTGCAGCAGTCTCAGTCTAAGGTCTGGTGCCTTTGGTTTCTTTCCTTTGTTTACCACATGTTTATGTGGAGATATAACACCAGGAGAAGAATCTCATTTGATCCCCTAAGATAAGCAATATCCAGTTAGGTGGGTGTGTGAAAAGATGGTGTCCCTGGGAAATCTCAGCTCTTTGTTGAAAGTGGCATATTTCAGTGCGTGCCATTTTTGCTGAAAATTGAACTCAGCTTTGGTCTCATATTTTGAAAAACTGATCTGAATTTGTATTGCAAGAGATTTTTTTTTTGTCCAGGTGAGTCTCATGAGAGTGAGAATTTTGAGATGCATAGTTCTGTGCTCGGTAGGGCAATATCCTGGAGTTAGTTCAGGGAATGTCAGTGTCAGTCACACTCTGATTGATGCTGGCATTGGATAACTGCATGTGTACCCAATTTTGATTAGCTTTGAAGCAGAATTAGAAGGCATACTGCCTTTGATAATCCCTCTAATCCACTCAGACTTCATGTGAGTGACAAGGCAGTTGTTAGGAGTGTGAGAAGCAAACTTAAAATCGTGATAGAAACTTTCTCCTGCATCTCAGCCTTTGTTCATTCCAGCTTGGATCCTCACCAATGCGTTCTGATTGCATTCTTAGTATTTCTAAGATGCAGGCCTTTGCAAACGCCACTCGAAGGAGATATTTGGTCAACGAGCCTGTTTTTATGAGCTGGAATTCTTCCCTTTTGTGCTTCAGCCTCTTCATTTCCACAAGGAATGAAATATTTCCTAAAATAAAAAAGATTCAACTCCATCCATTTGATTTTCAGAAAAGACAGTATGTCTCTACAAAGCAATACAAATACCTGGCCATAGGAGGGTTCAGTGAGGATCAGCCTTCACACGAGTTTTCCTATGGGTGTGTAAACTTTATATTACATAACGTGTGTGTTTCAGTGAATGGCTTACTGATTTTGGTTTTTTGCTTTTTGTGCTTTTTTAATATCTATATGTTGTATTAAATCTTTCAGGCTAAGAACTATTGGAAAAAGCATTGTTTCAAAAAAAGACAAGACTTGGGCACAGTCTTGAGCTTGTGAAGTCATTTGCGCTGTTGTTAAATAGAGAATGAGCCGGAGTACAAGACACCTGGTTTCACTTTCATCTACAAGAATTTCACCTATATGCAATTTCAAACATGGATGTGTCGATTGTACTGAAAAATCTGTTAGAAAACTGTTTAGAAAAAACAATTGACCTCTTTGTTCCAGTTGGTAGGCAAGGGTGAAAAATAATCAAAACTCCAACTCCAATAGTGAGTTTTTTCATCCATATTAAAACTGACCCATTTGATCTTTGTATATCAGGCCTGTTCTGTCAAGGTGGTGTGCAAAAGATCACAGACATGCCCTGGGGGCAAAAATTCATCCTGAATTGCCAAGGTAAACAGAGAAACAAGACAGTCTGGTTCTGCTTCCTTTTATCAAAAAACTGTCAATTTTATCTAGTTTAGATTAAATTAAATTAAATTTTAAATTAAATATGTTTTTTTAACATAGGGATCTATAGGGAGCTTCCCAAAATAGGATTTTCATGTTGATTTTTCATTCATTTTCAGTATTGTTAATAGATAATGTTTTAAACAAGGTATTACTCCTATTAGTGAAATATTATTTAGATATCAAAGGTAAAATAATTTTTAAGCCTATAAGTGAAAAGAAAGATGTTTACATTCTTGTTGAAAGCAGGAATGAAAAAATAGTAGGTGAAGCATTTATGATTTACAGTGATTGAAAACCCATGCAAACTTAACGTGACAATAAATAACAACTAGAAATCTAGTTCCACTTTCACACATCTTCACTATCGTCATGAGCCAGAATCTCCAGTTTCCCATTTATGGCTGCAGGAATAAAATTTAGTATGAAAATGTTTTTGTCTCAGGTGGGTGAGTTTTCTATACCAAGTGAAATAAAAGTATAGAATTTCAAGCCATCGACAAAGAAAGGGCTTAACCTACTGACTTAATTGTCAACGAAGAAGCAAAATTTGTAAATCATTATTAATGATGAGGTAATGCTTCGAGCATATTGCTGGTCCTTAGAGTTTATATGATAAAAGCTGTGTCTCTTCAGAAGTTCAGAAAACAGTTAATTATTCTCACTATGTACTTTACTTGTTAAACATTATTCCAGATTACACTGTCCAGTTTGAAAAATTATCCTGAGTATTAAAGTCTTCAATATCTTCCTCTTTGCACAATTATTCTGTATTTCATTCAAGTAATGACAAAGATCTTTTCTCCATCATTAATTAATAAGCTTGTTAGTGTTCTCTCTTCACAACCACAGCTCCCTTCATTACCTAACCATGATGGGAATATAGAAAAATGACTTGCATTGCACAGAGCCTTACAAACCCATTCCCATCTTAAGGATTACAACATGGAAATGAGCTATCCATAAATATTAAAAATTATCTGCTTCTCACAGATGTTCCCTCTGCTTATTATCTGCAAAATTTCTGGATCAAGTGTTCAATATGAATATGTTAGTATCCACTAAAGATTGCTTTTGGCAGCATATGTGTTGATATCAGCAGGAAATAAATAGGAAAACATTAAAAGGTATAAAACTTTAAAACAATAGCTTAAAGGTGTTTTATAAACTACAGATGGCTCATATCATTCAAGTGGATGTCTGGTGTAGAATTAGAAACAAAGACTGGAAGAAAATTTGAAAATGACTGGAAATAGTGGGTCGCATGCAATATGTTGTATTTAAAGAAGAGATAAGCAAAATGAGAATTGCCGCTCTTTTCTTGTACAGATAGTGAAGCCATGCTAGCATTTGTGAATAACAGTGGTCCACTATTTTTTAATATAATGTTCTATAGAGTGATACTTGTCACTCTGGATCCTCTCCATAAATGTGATGCTATCAACGCTAGCTTGATCCCTTCTCTGTTCTCAGTCACAGGTCTCAGCCGTTGAATTTACATAAAGAAAGTGTTCATCCCATGTACAAGAACTGCCAATATCTATAAATAAAATGGGAGCTAGATGAAGCAAACTTCCTTTTGTCAAATTATTAGTATTCTCTGTAACACCAGGGCTACTCTCTGTTTCTAAGCTTAACAAAATCAGTGAAATCTCTTTGCAGAAAAGCCATGGAAGTGTTTATGGTTGAACATGGACCAAGCTTACAGGTTGCAGCATTCTTCTGCTAAAACACCCCAGCACTGTGAACTCATCATACTGCAGGCAGCAAGAATGGGAAGGAATTAGCGCAGCCAGAGAAAAAGAATATCACTGGAAGAGCAAGGAGAGAGCAAACCAGTGGTGTTTTAGCAGACTGGTGGGAGCAGGATGGGAGGGCTAAGCAGGCACAGTGTGGGTGACTGGCCGCCAGAAAATACAAAACAAGACATACAGAGCAGGCACTCTTTATAAGGCAATGTATGTTAAAGAAAATATCGTGTGATACTGAGACATTTCATTCTGACAAAACTTAACTGATGCTCCAACATAAAAAAAGTTCATTTTCGTTTGGGTTTTTTTTAATGATTAAAAAAGATATTCAAGCATTTGGTCATTAAACTTCTGCCATCTATGTAGAGAATAAAGAGCCTCTTTCTCCTTATAAAATTGCAGCACTGATAATTAGCACCTTGTTTCTTTTCTTTTTCTTATTTTCTTTTCCTTTCTGTAAATTTTTGTGCTGCTTATAACAGCTGCTTTGTTTCACTGTATTAGTAAGTGAGATGCAGCATGTGCAGTTTGGGTTCTGTAGTTTGTATACAATTAGGCTGATTAAAAGGCACTGCAGAGAGGTGCAGTGACCAATAGCATGGATGTTGATCATCACTGGGCTTCACAGAATCACAGAATAAGCTGAGTTGGAAGGGACCCCCATGGGTCACAGGGTCCAGCTCCTGTCCCTGCACAGGACCATTCCCGAGAGCCACACCGTGTGCTTCAAACTGTTGTCCAAACGCTTCTTGAACTCTGTCAGGAAGTTTGTGTGAAGATTTAATGTGAATTTTTCACCCTAGGCATAATTTTTTTTCTACGTTTAGGTCAAATACCATTTCTATGGAAGGTCTGAATGAAGTCTGTACACCCAGTACAGTAGCAACTCTTTTCCCTGCCATCCTCAAGGACCTGGCACTTGTATACAACTTGTGGAGATCACATTTGTCTGCTGTGTACTTCTCCAGTGCAAACAAAAGACTAGGATCTGAGCTGTGGGTTTTGATATTTTATAAGCACTTGCCTGAGACTTCTGAGCAAGGTTTTTCCATTTATTCAGCATTCTTTGCATACAATCTTACAAAGGAGGCAGCTGAGGTGTCTCAGTGGTGGTTACGCTAGCAGCACTGATTGCATTTACCTCAGTAGAATATCCTCTAGCAGCAGCACTGAGGGAAAATTTCCTTTAATGGCTGGCAGTAAGTCATGTCTCCTGATCACCAGCTCCTACAGAGAGACAAGAGTTTACTTTCCTCACTTTAACAAAATATTCTGCTCTGACTAAATATGACATTCCATCAGCCTTTTGTATGTGACAGAGAAGACAGTTTTGATCCAGAACATAGCAGTGTAAGAACATGGCCAACATCAGTCATTCATGTGCCTCTGAAGTCTCTCACTATGACAAAAAAATAGCATTTACCTGGTGTCTAATATCTACTGCCTGTTGGGAATCAGTCTCACCATCAGACCTCTTTTCAAATACTGTGCAATCTACTCACCTTCCTACATCAATGGTTTCACCAGCTTGTGGGATCACTTGAGAAAGACCCAAAAGGAGTCTACACTACTTGCACATATGATACAACATAGAGTCCTCACACTCTGCTAAGTGGCTGTTGGGACAGTCTTTTCAGACTGAAGCATCTTACTCCAAGGCTTCATCACAGAAATGCCAGAAAGAAGCCAAGCTGCACACACAACACAAGAGCAATTCTCAGTTAGACATTGACAGCCACAAAGGCTCATTTCCAATCTAAAGGCTCAAATAAATGTCCCTAAATTAGGAATTGGGCTGTAGGTGTTCAAGAGAGACGCATTGAGAGGTACACAAAGGTACACAGGGTGCTAACTCATCTGTTTCTAGAAGATGATCAAAATTGCAGCTTCAAAGAAACAAAATCACCCAAAGCATTTTTTCTTTAGTTATGCTTTGGACAGGTGATAACATTTCAAAGGTGAAATTGTTATTTACCAGAACATGTGTCCAAATGATAGGTTCACTAAATTTCACAGGTAGAAAGAGTACAAGCAAAAAAATGTTTGTCAATTTAAGATTTTTGAAAATATTCTCTAGAGAAAGGCCTTTGGGTAAGGTTAGTCAGGCAAAGCAGTCAGTGAATTTGATAGAAAGGTTCTAAATTTCGTGTTTTACCATCGTGAAAAATAACTCCCAAACAACCCCACAATATTTTAGGGCAAGGTAAAAGATGCAAACAAGAGACAGAGAAAAGGAGTTTAATTTTTTAAATGTTGTAAAAATATTGTTAGTACGTGCTTGAAAATTACTTTGGGGGAAGTGTCCCACACTTTCTTTTAAAAATCCTAGATTATTTGGCTGTGACTATATACTGCAAGTCAGGTGATTTCTAGTAATTCCCTATCCCAGTGACTCAATAGCACAGACAAATAGACCAACTGAAGGGAATCATGATTGATTGATGGTTTTTATGTCTGCATTCCCTGTTGAAGGAAAACCATGGTGTGGTATATACACAATAGCCTATGCCTATGCCTCAGTCCCCTTTGCAGTTAAAACAGTTGGAATTGTAGTTCTGGACTTAGAAATTTATGAGCTCTCTCTGTACCACAGTTTAGGCTGAGTGAGTCAAACAGCAACAGTTAAAATTATTTTTGTATATTCATAGCTTTTGTATAATCCATGAGTGACAAAAGTCACAAAATACTACACTTAAAATTGCACGATATTGTTTGTTTTCTCATGCTACTCAAAAATCAGAATTCTCTACACATAATTAAACTATAAATATATGGCAAATATATGGCATGGAAAATGTTCAGTTCCTTGTCAAAGGCAAGGTGTGCACTTGACTGGTTAAAACCTGTGATCTTTGCAACAACAACAGTTTTATACCATTACTTACATTTTCAAAATTCTGAATGAAAAAGACAAGTTAACATAAAATCATACACAAATTACCTCACATTTTTTCATTCTTTTAATGCCATATTTACAGCCAATTCAAAACATCATAATAAATTCACTGAATTTTTTTCCATGGAATTCATTCGAAAAGCTTATGAGTGTATTGTTTTAATGGCAATTAATGCTGTATTATGAGTGGCTTTTTCTTTTCATCATCTGGGTTCCTGTTTTCTAACAGCCATTTCTACAAGCACAGAACTGTGGCTCCTTAAACGTTACAAAACAATAAGAAAAAGAAAGTAAAAGGCTTTCATTTAAGTAGAAAGAAGGTTATAGGGATCTATTACTGTAACAAGAGGAAGTGGAGGATGCAGACAATGTAGACTGACACTACTTATTCAATATGTAGTTAAAACATAGACCTGTAGACAAAGAACTAGAGTGTCTTATGGTAAATGCCTCTGTTCTGAGATTGTTTTTTACTCTCAGTCATTACTTTTCTATTTTTAGCTTCAAGGCACCTTCTGCCTCCGGGCACTTAAGGGAGAATCTTGATGTCCCAGAATCCATGACCATCATTGACTTCACTACCCAACAAAGCAAACTTAAAACATAACATAGATACTTTCTCGTACAGCTTTTGATTCATACTTTAAAACAAAGCTACCTCTTATTTATTGATTGTTAGGACTTTTGGGGACAGATTATCAACCTTTTGCCTGCCTGAAGCATTGCTTTAGTAGAACAAGGGATAAGGAAATCTCTCCCTATTAAACTGTAGGGTGAGGACCCATCAGAGCTGTGTTTAGCCTCTGAACTGGACCTCTTTTCACCATCATCACCATCCTTGCAGCCAGCAAGGAGATATGGATGCCTCCAAAGATCCCTTCAAATCCAGAGAATGCAATCTGAAGCCCTTGACAGCATCTCCATCTACTCACTGATTTTAAAGGCAGACTGATTTTAGTGGCAAATTTCTAAGAGGCTGAAGTTATACCTACCTATGTCTACTATGAGGAGACATGAGGGAGAAAACATCATAACACATGAACTGCAAAAGTCTTTGCAGAGCAATCATAGTCACTACCATTTGAAACAACCCAGGATGCTTCCTACAATAAAGCATTTCATCCCTCAGCCAGATTTGGGAGAACATTTAAAAATTTCAATATCCTGGAGCACAAATGCAACATTTATCACATGACTGTAATTTGATCCTATCTCCGCTGTGAAGAGTGCAGCATTTCTTCTGAAAATATCACAAAACTTTCATTCAAAGTCTTCTAAAAGTTTCCAATTGAGTTTATTCACTTTTAGTCGTATTAAAACCTTGCCAAAAATAGCTCGGTGCACATTGTAGTACCATGAAATCTGATAAATCTCATTGTCATGATATTTTAACAGTGCTATGAAGACAGAGTAGGAACATCTGTGATTATTAAATTGTGTTCTTTTTGAAGGCGTTCTGGATAACATTTACGAATGTTACAGAACTGCACCAAATCAAAACACCCTGGAGCTGAAAAATTGATTTCCTTGGAGCTACTGCACGGAAACATGAGACTATAGCATATTAAATGTTGACTTTCATGTATTAGACTGTTTTTTAGGGCTTCAGAGGATTCTGATAATAGCTGATGTTTCCTTATAAATATATTCAGATTTTTAAAATGGAATATTTTAAATGTGATTTTTCGTCTGTATTGTAATCAAAGATTTCTTGTGTTCTCCAAAGTAAGGTAGCCAAAGAGCATTTCACTGTCAAAACACAAATTATAACATACTGTGTCCCATGTACAACAAAACCATCAATTTCACAGTTTTTTTTATTAATGCACAATTCAGAAAACATAGATAGTAACAGAAATTTCAGTGGCTTCAGAATCAATTTGAAATTCATATTAATTGGACAAATATTTTACATTCCTTTTACGTAAGTGATACTTTTTTTTTTCTGGATAGAGATGAAATAAAGTATGTGTCTTAAAATACTCTGATTAGATGTAAACTCAAGAGTTCTGCTAATTTCTAGCTTCTGATCCAGAAGATAATGTGCTAAAAGAGTTAAAATAAGAAGCCCATTGTAGTACTGCTTTTGCAGATTGAAACTGAAAGTGAGATTGCTGAACTGTGAGCTTGCTAAGGAGCCTGAAAATTTGGACTGCTAATTCAGTGGGAAGTTACCGCCTTAATTTTCAGAATTCCAGGAGAAAATAATAGGATTTGACTTTAAAAATGATATTTGATTTGATAATATAATAGCAATTGACATCACCTCAGTCAAAATATTTTGGATATGTTGATAAGTTCAGTTAGCCTTTAATATTTCTAATTTTCCATTTTTGTCTTTATGCAATATATTTACATTAAAAAAATTTTAAAAACTGAGAGATTGTTTAAACTTGTAACAGAAATAAAGCTTTCAAATAATTATGTTGCTTCAGTTTTCCCATGCGTAAATTTATGTACGTATGTGTAAGGACAGCAAAAATTTTGATCTTTAAAAAATGCAGAGCAGAAAAAACCATCATAAAACTATACTGACAGGCTTGGGTAACTTTTTTCTAATCCTGTAATAAATTGTCAAATGTTCTTTTTCACTGCTATAGAAATGGTGATATAAAAGATGGCTACGTTTCAGAAGGAGGGAGAGTGTGCTGAACATTCAGTCTGAAGAACACTCAGTAGATTAAGATATATATACCTTGTGATGAATGCATTTGTAAAAATAATATTACATTATCTGTGCTTTTCCCATGTTGTTTGGAGAGCAACCTGATATTTTTAAATAATAATCTTCAGCAAGGCAATTCTACTCAGTTTCTGAAAACACAATTTCTGATATCAGAATCCCAGAGCTACATTAATAACCCAAATGGAAAGAAAATCATTGTTGGTTCTCCCTCCATAATAATGAAAAATTCACGTCTAGCGGGTTTGGTAAATTTAACAGTACTGTCCTTAAATTATGCCCTTAAAAATAGTCTAAACTCATGCATGCCCAAAATTGTTCTTTAATTAAATTCAGGAAAAGGAGAGATATTACTTACCATTGTCTATTCCATCTCCGTCTGGATTCATCCCAAGACATTATCATATATATCTGATGTCCCAATCACATTTTCAAAACCAGGCCTTTTATAACGACTTAAACCTAAACATCTGTTCATCAGCCAGTATGGAGCAGTGTCCTTGAGATGCTTTTGTGTTTTGTGATGAACAAATACATTGGGGTTGCCTGTGTGCAGTGCAGAGGCAAGCAGAAACCTTTGCTTTGGTCCTTCCACAGAAGCATTGACAAAGTTTTGTGTGTAATGCACAGATCAAGAGCAGCTGAAACATACAACAGAGAACACAATTCCCTCTCGCTTTACAGCATTTTCTCCTGTGAAGCAAGGTACCTGTTGTGCCTAGATTCCTCTTGCCTCACTGAATTTTGATTTATTTTAGCAGGATAATAAGGCAGCATATTTGGCTAGAAAGACAAACACACTTGCAAACCTGTGGCTCTGTTGAACTGACACAATTCTATAAATTCTGAGGCAAAAGAGTTTGGCTGTTTGCTTCTGACATCCTTCAACAGAGAACCAGAGAAGCATGGATGTTTCTGGTGAATCAGAACTGCATTGGCTCATCTAACCAGCAAATAGTGCTACTCTCATCCTGAGATTAGGACATGTTTTTCTTTCAAAATGTGAAAACAGGACATATGATGTTATGTGTAAATGAGCGTGAATAACAGGCATATTAATGACTGTTCATGGTGAAATTAATGATGTAAGAAATTATATAGCATTCCATAAAATATTGCAAATAATATTTTATTCATCCTTATCTCCTGATCTGGTCCCCTGTGTTAAGCCAGTTCCCTTGGTAATTATTGCAAGATTGCAGCTTCTTAGTAATTTGAAGTTACTTTTTAAAACAACACAAGTCAGTGCCTTTCCCCACTTTTTCCACCAGTTTGAAATCTTGAAAAAATATGTGCATATGCAAAGCCAGAAGCACATTATGCTATGGGATGATCTAAAGTCTCCTCGTGTTAAAACCCTGCAGTTTCAAAATGGTATCTTTCCACCTCAGAAAAGGATCATTACCAGGATTTCACTGGATATTTTTGCACTCTGAAA
Organism: Vireo altiloquus; assembly: GCA_013396875.1. Lineage (NCBI taxonomy): Eukaryota > Metazoa > Chordata > Aves > Passeriformes > Vireonidae > Vireo > Vireo altiloquus. Next base: position 14,557 of record VZRF01005075.1, on the reverse strand, counting down.
ATGCATTTTTTGATGCACAGAAGTTATTTTAGATCTCATTTAGTGTCTTTTTTCATTACTACTTCCTTACCCTCCATAAAAGTAGAACAATTACAACTTTGATACTAGGGGTCAGGAACTTTAAAAATGTGTTTCAATTGAAATTGAAGTAGTGAGTTCTTTCTCCCTAAAACGGTAGTGTGAAACCATTATCAGTGTGTTTTATAGGGTTTTATTGCATTTATGAAGTATGGTGTTAATTTCTCTCTTTCAAAACAGGTACACACCAAATAAGATTTATGTCTCTAGAAGACTCCAGGTTACCAGAAAAATTACATCTTTTGTACTTTTGATATCCTTATGATAAATTGTGAAGTGATTAATTTGATCAGTACTGTCCCGTTGTTGATATATAAGTCTTATACTCCATTCAGTGTTATTTTCTGTGGTATTTAATGATTTTCCATCATTCGTTTAGGTATTTGAAGACTATGAAGAGAAAGTATTACATAGTGCATCATGAAGTAGTCTAAATTAAGAGTGTTGCTAGAGAAATAGGTGAGGTTACCTATGTGCAGATTCTTAAGAAGCTGTTGATAGCTAACATAAAATTTGTTATTGAAGATAATATTATCCCTAAACAGAAACAGAAAATATTATCCCTAGCTTTGTTTTAAAATGACAGCACCATTTCAGCTGGAAAAGACCCCTATGATCACCAAGTCTAACCCTTAATCCAGGACAGCTGCTTCCCTTTAAACACCTCCAGGCATGGTGACTCAACCACTTCCCTGGGCCCCCTGTTCCAATGCTTGACTGCCCTTTTGGTGATGAAATTTTACCTCATATCCAGTCTAAACCTCCCATGGTATCTTGAGGCCATTGTCTCTTTCCTGCCACTTGTTTCCTGGAAGATGTCAGCCCCCTCCTGGCTGCATCCTCCTTTCAGGCTGTTGCAGAGAGTGATAATGTCCCTCCTGAGCCTCCTTTTCTCCAGGCTGAACACCCCCAGCTCCTCCAGCTGTTCCTTGTGGGACTTGTGCTCCCGACCCTTCACTGGCTCCATTGCCCTTCTCTGGACTTGCTCCAGCTCCTCAATGTCTGTCTTGTAGTGAGAGGCACAAAACTGAGCACAGGTGTGGCCTCACCAGTGCCAAGTACCTTGGAACAATCATTTCCATTGGAAAATATTTGTCCCTTTGCAGTGGAGTTGGTACTTAAGAATTGCTTAAAACCTGGTGTCTGATAGAATATCTGTAGTTGGGGATATTAACATTCTTAGTATCAAGGTTTCTATACTAAATATGACATTTAGGAAAAAATTCAATTCTGTGTTACAATGAAATCAAGACAGAGAAAGAGGGAAGTAGGAGAGAAAATTATTAAGAACCACAAAATGGCAGTTACTCAAAATAGTTAGAAAATTCCCGTGGGACATAATGACTCAATGTCTTTTTCTGTTTAAATCAGGAGCTATACTTCAATGTCTGTCTCATGTCTGTGACATGAATCACATCATTGCTGTATATCATATATTCTGGTCCAAGTATAGGGCCAGAAAAAGAAAGTCTTTTTTCTATTTATGGCTGATATATTTAAATTCATCCAACTTCACACACTGTGCCAATGTGGGGATGTTTCCTACTGAAGAATCCCAAGCAAGGTCTATGAAGGCTTATACTCCATAAAATATAACTCAGCAGTTTATCTTAGAAATGGGTGACCTGACCTTTACATTGGAGGTCATATGCCTAAAACCTGCACAACTTCATGGCTTCAATTAAAATCTGTAGCCAGTGGTGCAAAAAGCACAAAAGCAAAAATCTTGTGGAATGCTATGATAGGACAATACCAGCCTACAGAGAAAGGCAGGAAGTAGAAGAACAGTAAAAGTAAGCTGAAAGCTTATCCATGAGCCCAATTAGAAGAGAAGGGGAAAAACGTTTTAAAAGGAAGTGGAAAAAAAATTATGAAAAGACAGATAGAGTTATGGAGTTCAGTTGGCTAATTTTCTACCTGAGTGCCTGGATGAAAAACAGAGATGTACTGACCTTGTCCATCTGTATTTCTGAGAAGCTCAAATAATCAATCTGCTTCAGTTAACCAAAAAGCCAGGTTGAATAGTTACTAACTGAACCCTAATCACTCATAAAATGTTACTTAGTATTACAGAAAGTTCACAATGTTTCCTTGCAGATATGTTCTACTATTCATCCTGAAAACATCACTTTCCAGTATCAGATGGCTGAATGGCTTTAGCTAAAGGGCAGAATCTAAATTGCCACTAAAAGCTTACAATAAATCTCTTTTTTTCCTTAATTTTCCCAGAAATTTCAAGAGAGCTTTGTAACTCACTGGCTTATTTTTCACTTTTCCACTTTGCTTCCTACTTCTGGACAGGGCAACAGGAAAAAGAGAAACATCTTGACATCAAAGGTTGTTTTTTAGATTAGAATGACTCAGATAAATGAAGCCCGCAGCTCCTCTTGACTATGATGTTCTAATCTAACTAGAAAAGAGAATTACTAAAAATATTAGGCTCTTAGAGGCATCCAAAGGAAGGACACAAGGATGGTGAAGGGTGTGGAAGAGAAGCCACACGAGGAGCAGCTGAGGTCACTTGGTCTGTTCAGCCTGGAGGAGAGTGAGGGAAGACCTTGCTGCAGTTACAGGATCCTGGCGACTTATAGACAGAGGAGGGGCAGGCACTGATATCTTTCCTCTGACAGGATCCAAGGGAATGGACTCAAGTTGTGTCAGGGGAGGTTTAGGTTGGATATCAGGCAAAGGTTCTTCACCCAGAGGGTGGCTGGGCACTGGAGCAGCTCCCCAGGGCAGTGGTCACAGCACCAGCCTGACAGGTTCAAGAAGCGTTTGGACAATGCGCTCAGGCACATGGTGTGACTCTTGGGGTGTCCTGTGCATGGGACCCTGATAGGTCCCTTCCAACTCAGCATATTCTATGATTCTATTATTCTATTATTTTATTATATTTGCAGTTCATTTTTCTTTCCATTTTACTACAATTAAATAAAAGTTATTTATTTTTATCAGTACTTTAAATAATTTTAAATTCCTCCATACTTTAAAAGTATTAATAATGGTTCATGTAATGTTAAGCTTAATAATCTTTCTTCTTCCAATGAAAACACTTCCTGAATTACAATGGGGTTGACAAACTGATTACAGTAACTGAAAATTACTGCAGATGGACTGGATGAATGTTGCACCTAACATTCTACACAAAGCTCTCTGACACTTTTCTGTTTTTCTAAGCATCATTGCAGGGACCTGGAAATGTCCATTTCTGAGATATTGAGCAAAATCCCAAAAGTGTTATTTTCTAGAACTGGTAGTTTATGAAGTAGAGCTAGAGGAAGGACATATAGACTCCATTTCAAATTGGACCCATATATTTCCAGATTATATTAAGTTTTTTCCTTCTAACATATAGTTGCAAGAATAAATATTCCATGCCAATTAATTTCTTTCTAATGCTGAAGTAAAGTTTATCAGCCCCTTGTTAAGTATTTGGAAAGAGTTTTAATGTCATTTGTGAAGAAACCAAACACCTATCAAGAGTTTAATTTTGCTTCATTTCGTACACGTGACCCTAATTTTAATCACAAGATCAGTGGTATACAAAACAAGTGCCAAAGAGGTTTCTCTGAATCTCTGGCTGGTTTGGTACTGGCAGCACAAAGAGTCATCTTCCTCATTACTGCTTATTCCCAAGCTCTACAGGAGTGGAATCTCCTAATTTATGATGAGGAAATGTACTGGAAATGTATTACGGCACCTCTGAGAGGGACCACTTCATGCCTTCATATGATATAGCTTAAATTATGAGTCACTTATGGTAGGTATAAACTCATGATATTATCCTGTAGCAGATATCTACATCATGCAAAACTCTTAAACTCCAGCAGCTTTTGAAAGCATGGAATTTTTTTCTATTATTTTAAAAATAAAATATAGCGGGTTTCTTTCTAATTTATTTTAGTCAGATTAAAAAAAAAAAAAAAAACAAAAAAAACCAACAACAACCTAGGACCTTATTCTACAAATGTCAAGAGACACTCAGGCCCAGTAAGTTTACCTGGCTGCCAGTAAGGGCAAAAGAAGTATTTCTCATCATTTGGCTGTTATTTTTCTAGCAGTTTGAGTAGTCCGGGCAGTTTTAGCTTCCCCTAAAACTCTCAGTCAATCCAGGAAAACTAACAGTATTTGGGTCATTCTTTTATCACATGCTTCTCAACTTGCCTCTGTTCTTCTCAGTGCCCCAAACTGCCCATGCTTGCTTGCTGTGGGTAATTCAAGTATTAACCATGTACCAATCACTCCTGCTTTGGAGATTTATTCCTCTGAGCTATTTACATCTTGGATTTATTAAAGGGCTGGGAACAGCCTGATTCCAGCTGCTACTGCTCACGTTCACAAGTTGTTTATTTTCTGCTATGCTTTCCTGTTTAGGATTCTTGGCCATTTATTGGACTGAAGGACAGGTCTATGTGTCTTGGCCACCCATGAAGTCATGCCCTGTTTTTTCCCTTGAATTGAATTGGTCTGACTAAAGTATTGCCATTTTTTGTCTATTTCTCCTGGAGGAAACCTACTTTTATAGTTTGGTTTTTAATTTTATTTGATGCTTCCCAATCCTGATATATATCTTTTAACGTCTCTTAACTTTCAGCTGTAACCTTCTCTGTCTTTTTTATGTTCTATCTTGCATAAGTAATTTTTTTATTAAATTTCACCAGTTCTGTGCATGTTCTGTGGCATTTCAAAAGGAGCTAATGTACCAAAAGAGTAGAAATGTCACCTTCCTCCAAAAGTAAATGACTGTTCCTGTTGTTGATGCTCTATTTGACATTTTTGGCTGTGAGATGGTTAACAGTACTGATAAAAAGGGGGGATTTGGATGGTCATGGCCACGTTATACCTTATCATGTGTTCTTAATACAGAAGTGATGAGGTCCACGGTGCCTAATCCTAGGAAATGGACTTCTTAGAAATGTAGTCTTGCATATAATGTTGTGCTCCCAACTGAGAAAATGTAACTGCTCTGTGCTGAAAAGTGGGCAACCTACTGTGTGTCTGAGGCAGGCAGTGCAGCAGCAGTAAATTCCATCATGCTTAGTGTGTGACCACATTTACAGATTCTCACAATTTATCATATATTGTAAACCAATATTTGCCTTGTCTCTGAGGAAAGACTTCAAAGAGAAAAACCCAAACCAACAAGAAATTAGTCAGAATATTTTAAAAGTTTTAATATGTTTTTCTTCTTTAATTTTTGCCTATTTGCTTTTGGTCTATCTCTACTTGTGACAAGCATGACAGATCTGTTTTAATAAAGGCAGTAGCATTTTTCTCAGTATAGGCAGATGATTTAAACTGAGACCATTTGGGAATTCTTAGTCCTAAAATGACTGTGGATCACCACAGCTTACTGTAATGTAGAAGGAAATAAAGTCCTAATCAGCATTGCTGTTAATGCTTGTGGTAGTGAACTGCAAGTTCTTTGAGCATCTTTTCCTATAGCCTTGAAACTGGCAGATGGCCATTTCTGCAAAACATTTTGAATTTAACCTGCCAACAAGGGATTTCGTTTCCCCCTTTCTTATTTTGTAACATATATTTGAATTATCTGGAGTAGAAATTACCTTGAAACTTAAAACCGCTATGACATAATGACTATAAATGTTAAAGTATCAGCAGATTTATGCAAATATGATTAAAAATAAAATTAAATTATTCTTTTGGAGTTACATACTCAGAAATACAGCAGTAATGCTGATAACAGAGAGATTTTTCCTTCTGCTCATTGAAAAATGAGTCGTGCACTTGTAAAATGTTTTCACCAGAACTCCTTCAGATTCCCAATAGTTGTAGAACTTACAGGCTGATTTCAGTGATGTTTAACAAAGAGATAATTTTAAAAAGTCCCTACAAACATAAAGGAAAGCAGGACCCACATTATTCCTCAACAGGAGAAGTTGTTCTATTTAGTGTGCTAACAAAATCAGTGTCACCCTGCCAGGCACATGTTCAGTTTTAAGTGAAGAAAAAGGTAAATTGCCTCTAGTCTAACCACTAAAGAGAGAGTCCAGAGTACTGACAGAGAGAGAAGCCTGTTCTGAAGAGGTACTCTGAGTATGGAAAATGCAGAGTCACTGAAAAATGTAAGACTGTAAGAAAAGAGACATCATTGGTCCTACTGCTCATTGAATAACTCTATCCCTTCTCTTTTACTTTTTTTCCCATTTAAGTCTACTTATTTGTTTTGGCTGTAGCTAACCACCCAATGGACTCAGTAAGTACACTTCAACCATTCTAGAAAAAACTATTTGAGACCCCCTTTAGACATTCCTTAAAATCCATCTACTAAGTAGAAAAACTGAACAATCAACAGTGATAGAAACACACCATGATCAAGTCAGAGTTACTTTAGTGACCCCTGAAAAAAACCCACAATTACAGTGTCTGTTATGAGCCATGTGTGTCTGGAAGAGCACACAAAGTGCAATAGGGTCTCAGGTGTTGTGTGTGGGGTTTGGAACAGTATGAGATGCTAGTTCTTACAGATTACAGCTAAATGTATGCACTGAAGCTCTCTAAAGCAGAAATAAATTAAACAGTTGTCCAGTTCCCTTGAAAGGGAATGCTAATTTATCATCCAAATTCCCCTAAAACTTTGAAAATATCAAAGCCATTCCCATTTATAAAAAAATGTACAACGATATCTGCAAAGTATAGCTGTTTGAATTCTAATAGTACAATGGGGCTAAATTGAGCAGAATTTGGTTAAGTATGGGACAAGTCTTATTTTTTTATTTCATTAAAATGTCAGAAGAAAAATAGTTTTGAAGTATATTGGTGTTGTCATAAATTAGGGCCGGGAACCAGGCAAGTAATACAGTATATATTTACATTTTCATCCTAATTCAAACTACAAGAATAATAATGTTGTGAAAAAAAACAACCAAACAGACAAAAAACAACCAGAACCCAGTCGGTCTTTTCATTAAAAACCTAAGTCATGTTATCTGGCTTAATATAGATTTCCTGTCGCTATTTCTCACTGGTTTCACATACAGCTTTCCCTGAGTCATCTGCCAAGCTGCTGAGAGCTCTGGAGTCAGTTTTGCAGTAAATTCTAATCAGAACCATGTCAAGGATTGGATCTACTGCATTTCCCTTTCCTCGCATTAATGGGGGTAAAGAAGTGGTTCATGGTTAGCCTGTGAAAGGTGTGAGACTCCACCGGCTAATTTCATTACAATCTGTATCACCCTGGTGCCACTTTTCCTTCAGCATTTCCCTCTGACTACTAAATTTAAATACAGTACAACTTACTTCTTTTTACCTTTTCCTTACTTCAGCCTTCACTCTTCACTCTCACAGGGGAGAGGCTTATGAAATGAAGGAAAAATATTTTTTCTTTTTTCATATACAGAAGGTCTGTCATCCAGAATTTTAGTTGATCTGGGACAGTGAAAGAAAACTAAAATTAAGGTTAAAAAAAAAATCTCAAGAGATATCTTAAGGTAAACAGGAAAGGAGTGTGAAATGGGGAAATACGGCAGTGAAATATTAGAACTGAAAATAGAAAATGAAAGGTTGATTGAAGACAGGAGAAGACAGGAAACAGAATTTAAATATGAGAGAAAAAAGGAATATGAGAAAAAGGCAAAATCTGGAGGAAGAAAAGACAAAAAGGTTTAATGGATCACATTATTCAATCAAACAATAGTTTCAAACATTCTTGCAAGCTTCTGGATAATAGAGCATTTTTTTCATGATGCTGCACAGATCTAAGCTCCAGTGAAACAGCAGGAATTTAAGTGGCAGCAAGGGTTTAGACATACAACAAGGAAATAAATAAGACGGCATTATAATAGTTTTGAACTATTTTTTGTCAATCAACATTCTGGGAGGAACAAGTAAAAGGTTTAAAGAATTTAGTTCCCATTTATATTGGAAAATTCTTCTATATAGTCCTCCTCTCTCTAAAACCACAGATGAGACAGAGGCAAATATGTTTCATCTTATCAAAAGAAAAAAAAATTAGCAGTGGGTTGAAGGGCTTGAAGTAGAATTCAGGAGTAATGAGAAAAAGGGATTATGGGGGGGGAAAAAGAAAAAAGAAAATAATTTAATGCATTTTTAATAAGAAAAATGAAAGACGAGAAAAATTCGGTGTCTTATTTTACCACATAATATATATATATATGAAAATGGATGGAACCATTAAAGCATAGTATCCTGAAGAACTAATTCAAAAAAGGCCTTGGAGAATTTGAAATTTTATAAACATCTATTCAGAATTACTGGAAACTTAGAAAAGTCTCTAAAATCACAAATAGCTGAAAGGAGGAGCCATGCACAGGCTGGAGATTAGCACACATATAACAGCAGAAATGAGGAAACAGTATAAGTTCATATTTGGTTTATTGCATGTAAGATATGGTGCCAAATAGTTACAATAAAATGCAGAATGTTTAAATGCAGTACATAAACTTGAGAAGTCAAGAATGTGAGGCAACATTTACTGTGGGTTTTTTGTATGTAGTAAATTATAATTCTGCAGTCCTAGCAGAGCACATGCAGTCACTTCTAAAAATATTTTAGTGCTTTTATATGCTCAGTATTGTGCATAATTGCCTCAGTGAAAAGAATTGCACATTTATTTGCTAATAAAGCAAAGGCCACTTCTACTCCAAGGCATATAAAAGAAATGTGGCCAACCTAACACTCAAGCCATTGTCCCGTTTAAGGGTCTGTAGCTATCCATGAAAATGTTTCAGCAGCGATTTACATTAAATGAGTGTGTTTTGTTCAGAATCCTATTTTGCACTTTGCACTTGGCCAGTGCAAGCAGCAGAGCAGGACAGAGTAACAGGATTTTGCATTCTTCTTCAACCTTTCCCTGTTCTGAGCTTGCCTTGCACCTGGCTCTGCACTTTCCTGTGGCACAGGAAAGGAGGAATCAAAATTTTGTTGCTCACGGTTCCATGAAAGTTCTTTCCTCCCAGTTCCCGTCCTTAGAGTTTTCTGTAGGAATTTTTTTGGGGGTTGGGGTGCTGTAAAGCATTGTAGGACAGAGAGAGAGAATCATCTAAAATTATCTTGAGTTGCACTGCAATTATTTTGAAAACTCATTCCACTGAAAACACTTTTATCAGAATTGTCAAGTAAAAAGGTAAAACCAATCAATGTGGACTTACTCTGGTGACTTTTAAAGTGGACATCTGGAAAAGTACACTAAAATTAGAGACATTAAAGAGTTTCCTAGCAGTAGTCAGATTTTAGTCAAATTGATGACAATAACTACTCTAGCTTTTGCTTCAGGGGTAAGAACAGTACTAACATGATTCTGTAAGTAGAAGCACAGTGACCCACAATATGTAGGATCTTAAAGGCTTTTAACGTCCTCCTAAAAGGAATAAAATACCAGAAATACAGTTGTTGCAGTGAAGGGGAGGAGTTGGTACCCTATTAATGAGTTTTTCCAATAAATAAATAAATAAAATAAACACAAAAATTAATTTGCACACAGATCAGTTTCTTGAATTTCACATGGCTGTTTCTGTTTTGACCAAATGGATTTGGCCTTTTAAAAATCTCTTTTATACATGCATATTCTAATTTTTCCCAGCCTTTCAAGGAATAGTCATATTAAGAAATACCTGAAAATATTAGCTGAGATGCAAGAGAAAAATTTAGCCAGAGGGAAATAAATTCAAAGAGGATGTCAGGAGCATCAGAAAGTTAAACTAACTTTCACCCTGAAGATTTCAAAGCTTTTAACTTTATCTGCTGTGGCAACCACATTTGAGATGGCTTTTAGAGTTTTGACCTCTCTTTGCTTTTTCTGTAGCTTTTCTAGGTTGTGGGTAATGGTGAGGGTATTTTTCCTCCCTTGCAATACATTCCCATGTCCCTCTTGGAAATAATATTCCATGTACCCAATGTGTAAAATTTCATCTGACAAAATCAATTCCCTGTAATTATTGCAGAAAACACTGCAGCTATAACTCACTGATTGTGCCTTCTGGTCTCACCTGCCAAGCCACATTACACTGGTGCCTGTTGTCACTCCAGCCAAAAGAACCCAAGGGAAAAGTTTTTGGAGCCTGGTATCAGCAAAGCTGTGAGACTCGACACAGGTAAGGACTGAATGTGGAATTTAAATATGCAGCAGAATGTGCTGCTTTCATAATATTGGCTTGATCCCCATTGCAAGCAGGATCAAAATTTTGTATCTGACCTGTGGCTTTCATTACTTTCAAGGGCTTGTCTGAGGTTATTAACATAATTTTATTGCAGTACTACTATGTAAATTATAGAAAAAAGTGTAATATTCCATATACTATGTAATTATTCCTCCACATTCACAATAAAGCACAATTGAACATATGGCAGACATGGTTAACTGTACATTATGCTAATCTCTACATACTATTTAGTTCACCTAATTAACTATACATGGTATACTACACACTGCCTTGCAGCAGACAATCAGGGAGGAACCTTCTGGATGAAGCACTAGATTCCTGAGAGAGGAGGCCAATCTGTATTATACTCCATTGCGACTTCCCTTCCTTCCACCTAACTGTCTGTTTCTTTATTTTTAAACATCTATTCTTTCTTCAGTGGCCAAGAAAAAGAAAATTGTATCAGTAGAATGCTGTCAACTCCTCTAATAATCATATCATTGGAGAATGCTCAGGAAAAACAAATGTTGAAGTACTTAAACATTCTTATCAGAATGCTCACTTCCAGTAAGGGAACCACAATCAATGCCAATTGACTTATACATGTAATCAGACCAAATAACTGAAATTTTTTAATGGTGAGTCTGGTTTTGGACTAGATTCAAATCTTAATACATAAATTGTAAATTTATTATAGGAAATCATCAAATTCAAAAGATACAGCCATTGGAAATTTCTGCTTGCTTTGCTGTCAGAGATTATTAAGAAGCAAAAACTTGCTAAAGGAATATATGTTATTTATTTGAATGTAGATAAAGGTCAAATTTTAAAAATTTATTCATATTCTAAAAATTCTTTGTATGGTTACAAATGTGCAAATAGTACCCAAGTGTCCCTAAAATGCAGGGTACAATCTGTTCCAAGGAACACAGTAGGCTCCATGGGTAACTATACACCTGCTGACTACCTTCAAAAGTGTTGCAGAAAAAAAACTATCTAGCAATGACAGAACAAGCTGGGGAAGAGGAGTCCTGGTTAAGAGAGGTGGAAAAGCAGCTTCAGACCCAGGGGGACCCAGGGTGGCCCATTCCCATGCACACAATTGCTCTTAGCTTGAGCTGCCCCCTCAATCGTGTTCTGTAGTGTGGTTAGGGGTAAAAAAACCTCTTTTTGACAGTCTCCTTCAAATGATGGTGGTTTAAATTCTTGACAGCAAGCTCAGAGTCCATCTTGAATGCGTTTGTGGGCTCATCGAGTGTATGTGTACTCTTCTCATTAATTGTATTTTCTCAAGTCTCCAAGCTTAGCCTTTATCTAGACGGTTGCAGAAGCACTGTATTTGAAGCAGTGAGCATGTCCTTAGCCAGCAAGAGCAACCTCAGTCCTCTGTCTGTCAACAGAATATATCTATGGAGGTGCCTGCTGCTGCTGTCTGACCTCCCACTGTAACAATCACAGCTCACAGGGCAATCTTGGCAAGTCAATGGCCAACATACCCATGCAATTAAAGGAGAAAGTATTGCTGCTACCATTTCCTCCAGCCAACCTCAACTGCTTCAATCTTGTCTAGAAGATGACTTTCCATCTTGTACTAAAACACACACCAGTGTTGGACCCTTTCACCAGTTCACCCACATTTGAGAAAACTCAAGTATCTCCTTGAGAAAACTTAGATAAAGTACCAAGCATTATAGAAATCAAACTGGAAAAACATTCTGGGGGGGAAAAAAACCCAAAACATGCAAAAATAGGCTTTTTTTTTTTTCTTGTTTGGGGTTTTTGTTTGGTTTTTGGATTTGTTTTTTCTACTGGTAGTGCTTACAATTCAGGTTTCTGGCATGGGGTCCCAAACAGTCTTCACAACAGTTTTGATTGGCTACAGAAACCCTTGGACTAACACAGGGCTTGTGTGCCTGCTGTACAACGGTGATAGCCTCGTGGAAACCTCACGCTACCAAGATACAGCATTGTTTGATTTAACAAACAGCTTTTCTTCCCTTTGTTGTCTGTGTGCTGAATGTGCTTGCTTCTTCATGTACTTTATGCTGCTGCTCTAGAGGGTTATGACTTAATTAGATGTCTCTTCCTTTTTTGTTAAGGTTTTATTTCAGGACTTCTAAAAGGAAAAATAAAATAAATAAAGGCAGTCAACTCCTTGCCTCTGATTCACTTTTATCCCTCTCATTTACAATCTGGGGAAAAATGAGCACACTGGATACCTCCTAGAGAGTGGCTGACAGCTAAAGATGAGCAAAAAGTAATACTTTGTTATTATCTAGCCTAAAGAAAAGTTTACAGGATAACCAGCTATTGACCTTTTCAAGTAAACATATTTAAGAATTCAGTGGTTGTGGAGAGCTTAGACAAGACACAGCATGAACCCTTCAGAAAAAACGTCCAAATGCTTGTACTTCAAGTTTAAGTATATCACTGAAACAATTCTTCTTTTTTACAGTTTGTCTAACATTTCAGACAAAAGCAATGAAGCTGAGGTTCCATTTTCACATTATATATATTATAAACCAGGTGTACAGTTTGAACATTTCTCAAGTGCCAAAGAGTCAACTGTAAACACTACCCTTCACTTCCTACACTTGCAGTAACACTGCTGCAGTGCTATCTGAAAGTATACACTAGTGATGAAATTATGATCACTTTGAAGTACAACACCAATAGATTTCCCCTGGTCTCCTTCCTTCCATTCACTCTGTATTGCTTTCTTTTCCTATCTTTCGCTCCCTATATCTTTTTTTTTTAATTTTCTAAATTTTTTTTTCCTCATTCCATTTGTCATCTACTTATCTTTTTCTTTATCTCCCTTTCTCTCTTTTATTTATTTTATTTCTTTTGTAAAGGGAAGAGCATTTCCAAATTAACTCATTTAAATTAAGTTTCCATTAAATTGACTACAGCGAGGATTAAAGTAGGGTTGCTATTTCTTAAAAGTGAGGAAAAAAAAAAAGAAGAAGAGTGTATTTGCCAATAGCTGCCCATTTGCCATGGTGAGTTCTTTGGCACATGCTCATTTAGAGAGAGCAAGAGATTGTTTTTTGACATGAGTAACCAGAACAGATGAGCTTTTCAAGGTTGCGGCTTCCCTCGACTCTTCAGGAAAAAAAAAAAAAGGTTGAAAATTCCCATAAATCTCATTAACTGTGAATAACTTTGCTTTAAATAAACTTCCACCAGTTGCCTTGAATTTTTTCCATACTTTTCAATTCAAGTTCTAGATATACATCCAAACTGAGGATACATACACTGTTTTCTTTCTCTCTAGAATGTTGCCCTTTAGTTGTTTTCTAAAATTCCTGAGGACAGCAGCGCACAATGAGATGCTTTATGTCTGATTGCATTACTTTACATGTTCTGGTACTCCTTATTCCTGCAGGTTGGGGTTTGGTTATTTGGGTATCTTTTGTTCCAAAAATACACAAGCTACCTTGTTTATTTTTCTGCTAGCTACTGTAGTGTATCATTCCTAGTTAATGTTTGCAAGCTGAAGCATACATGTGTCACAAATCCTGACAGTAAATAATTAAAGTATTTAAATAAACGTGTGTTTGTATGGTAGTTTTGTGGTTGTACAAATTTGTAGAGCAAGATCTTATACTGATCTATAATTATAACTGCCACTGACTAGCATGATCCTTACTGAGTCAGATTAATTTACACATTAAGCAGCCATCTGTAGAAATTTTCATAGTACCTTGTTTGCAATGCCAGGACTCACATGGGGATTTAAAAACTAACTTGGCCTCTAGGGATTTATTTTAGCACTGCTATTGGATATATTTGCTGTGAACACATTTTTCTAGGCACTGACACCTTGTACCCTTTGTCACTGTTTTATATCAGCAGAGGCCTTTTAATATTTTGCCTATATAATAACATAGAAATTGGTAATTTAAGAACAGTATTTTACATATACATATATGTATATTTATATTTTTTTAAGTCCTTGACTCTGTGTTAAAACTCTTTGCAATACTTCTGAACCAGAACAGATTTGCCATCATCTGTAGTCATAAAAGATAAAAACACAACATATTTTGGCTACAGTAGGAAACATATTGCAAGCGTGTTGATGCTAATTCTCAAAAAAAAGGATAATAACTGCAATGTACTGTGTAAAAGTCTTCTTATGCATGAGTGTTTTGTAAGTAAGCACAATTTGTGTGCTATAAAGGGGATATAGCAAAACTTATTTTACCTGATGCAAAAATAAATTGTGAGAAGTATAAATACAGTTTGTAAACCCAGTTTTCAAAGACGAACACTGTATTCTTCTGCTATATTGAATCAAATGGGTGAATAAAAAAGAGCTGATGGAGATAGAAAATCACAGAATCATAAAATCA
>VZRF01005074.1:273884-319604 GCA_013396875.1 Vireo altiloquus | reverse complement strand
CCCCTCCCACAGCCAGCCTGGTAGCCCTGTTCATTAAATCTTGGCCTTAGACATATTTCCATAGACTCACAAAATGATTTGGATCGAAAGGTGACCTTAAAGAACATCTTGTTCCACCCTCCTGCCATGGGCAGGGACATCTTTCACTAGACCATGTTGCTCCAAACCATGTCCAACCTGGTCTTGGACACTGCCAGGGATCCAGGGGCAGCCACAGCTTCTCTGGGCAACTTGTGTCAGGGCCTCACCAACCTCACAGTAAAGTTTTTTTCCTAATGTTTAATTCAAATGCACTTTCTTTCCCTTTGAAGCTATTCCCCCTTGTCGTGTCTCTACATGCCCTTGTCGATAGTCTTGCCTCATCTTTCCTGTAAGTTCCCTTCAAGTACTGAAGGGAGTTAGGTCACCCCAAAGTCTTCTCTTTTCTAGGCTTCACAATCCCAATTCTCTCAGCCTTTCCTCATAGCAGAGATGCTCCATCCTGCTCATCAACTTCGTGTCCTCCTCTGGACTGGCTCCAGCAGCTCCAGGTCCTTCCTGTGCTGGGACCCCAGAGATGGACATAGCTCTGCAGGTGGGGTCTCACCTAAGTGGGGCAGAGGGGCAGAATCCCCTTCCTCAACCTGCCCACCCTACTTTGGATGCAGTCCAGGATACACTTGGCTTTCATATGGCTTTTGCTGAGGATTTCACAGGGATTTTCTCTGTTACTGCTTTGTGTTTCCTGGCATAATGAGTTCTGCAACAGTATTTGTTGTGATTTAGGTTAAAACCCTGCAGGTCACGAAGCTGAAGTGTACTTTTGCCACTTCCCTTACAAGTTTACTGCGTCCTCATCTGTACCTTTCTCTACAGAGTTTTACTTTGTGTCTGTGTGAAGTTGAGGATTTGCTGCAGCTCCTTAGAGAACAGCAGAAGGTGGCTGGAGTTAAATCCTGGGTTTGCCAGCACTTTCTAAGAACAGAATAAGAACTTTAGATTTAGCGATAGCACTGACATCTGTAGGCTGCTTCTGGCATGATTTGGTTTTTCCTATTCATTCCTTTGAGTACAACTGAAGCATAAAAGCAGTGTAGTAATTAACTTTAGCTGGCAAAAGAGGACCGTAGCTCTGTGATGGAAGTATGTGTGTATGTGGATCTTAAAAAGTTTCTGCATATTTACTAACCCATTGAAATGATGTTATTGTAATATTTTAATAATGCATCTTAACAAATTCTCATAAAAATTATGAGAATTATAATCTCATATTATCATAAAAATACTTTTTTCCTTCTTTCTCCTTAAAAGTTTTAACTTCTTCCTAAAAAGAGAAAAAGGAAAAATTAATTCTTTTCTTGTTCAGACACGCCCAAGTATGTATATGGAACAATCTGGGGACCTTGATTTGGGATCTGTTATTTTGATTTCAGCTTCACTATATGCTTCTTTAAGTCTTAGTTGCTAAAGTTTTAAAAGAGCTAAAGGGGTTTATAGTAACATATTGGTGTATGTGTTGGGATTATGTATTAGGATTGTGCCTTCCCAGGGTCACTCTATGTATAAATTAAGGTTTTTATGTCAAACACTCGCAGGGAGTAAAGCAGTTCTGATCCCCTCAAAACTCTGGCGTTTGAAAAAACGTATAGCAATAAATATAGGTGTGCACTCTATTTATACCAGAAGCCTTCTCGCTCTTCCTCCTTTCAAGCTTTCTTTTGTGGTAACATTCTGTGCATTTGCTGTCAGCATTCCTTTCCCTTTAGCACAGATGCAGTCATTCCCCTTGACTTTTTGTTGCCAGCACACACTGTGCCCTTTTTCTACAATTGTGTTGTGTTGTTTTCTCCTTTCAGCACCAGAGTTGTGAGAACTAAATTGAAAATCACTCCAGTGGAGTATCTGGAGAGCTGTGTTTCCTCATGAGCCCAAATGTGTGTGCAGCAGCAATGCCATAGCTAGGAATCTTTTGGAAAAAGATCTCTTGCTGTCTGTCTTCCTTGGCATTATGTTTTTCCTGGGCTGAGGGACCTTGGAGCTGCTCAGTATCTCTCATTGTCTGGTCTGGACTATGCTCTGCTCATAGGAGGTGTTGCATAGTACCAGTGTTGTAACAGCCTCTGGATATTGGGATTTTAGTTCTGCTTTGTCACTTTGCAGAATTTCTGAGAGGATAAAAATGTTTTAGTTTGCAAATGAAAGCAGTGCTTAAGAAGTTGTTCCTGTCTTTGTCAGGAGGAATCCTGATATCAAATACTCAATATGAGAAACCTCCCCTAATTTCTAGTAAACTGAGTGATCACCATAACTACAGGTGTTTAATGTCTTAGGATGACAAGCACTGAATGAGGCTTCAGAGATGCTTTTGTGAAAACATGAGCTGCTCATGATTTCTTGATATAAGCATTGATTGATATGAACTTACTTGGTAGGACATGTTTTGACTCAAGTCTAACAAAGGAGGGGATTAATGGTTTGTGCTCTCTTCTGTTTTCTCTCCAGTTCAACAGAATGGAGTCCGACACTGCTCCTACTCAGCTTCCAGGAAAAACCTGTATGTTAACAAAAACACAAAGGTTATCTGTCAGGGTTTTACAGGCAAACAGGTATGTTTATAAATCATTTCTTCTATTTTCCTTTCAGTCAGAAAGTTAATTGCTCAGAACACATAATAATATATGAAATGGATTATATACTGCCTTTGTGTTTATAGGAAACTGGATTTACTTCACCGTCAGGAAGGTTCCTTCAGCACTGTAGTTTATGATCTTTGGCCTAAATACTTGTGCACAAGTGGTTTTGAGTCATCTCTATTACAGTGCTTTTCATTTTTGTTTTTCATATTGTATACAGCTGAAAGGGTTTCTTTGTAAAAGAAAAAAAACCTGCAAAAACCTCACCATTTTAGAAGCGCTTCTTTCACAAATGCATTTCAATATCAATGCCTATGAATTAAATTTCTGTTTTTATTTCAGGATATTTAATAATTTTCTCAGATTCATTTTTTTACACATTTGCAGGCAGAGAAGGCTGCTTTTGTAAAACTATCAGCTAGTCATGGATGAGCATGCTAATTTCTTCTATTTCACAGTAGTGTTTGTCATCTGCCAGATGTGATGTGGAAAAGAAACTGTGGCTGCTGTGTCTGCAGGTGTATTAGCAGCACACCACAAAATATCCTTTACCATGCAACCACAGTGCNAAAGCACAGCATATTAACATATTCCAAATGCATTTAAAATATGTGGATGCACTTTTAACATAGCTGATTATATATGTGTAGTGAAAACTTCCCTTCTTATTGTAAATTTTGGTGACACAAATTGCCTTCAGAATTATAGATAACATCACACATTTTGGTTAATTTTATTTGCTATTACATGCTTTCTAACTTTATGTATTTTCTCTCTCACAGGGCACCTTTCACAGCCAGCAGGCATTGGACTATGGCACCAATCTAGTTGGAGGAATTTCTCCAGGGAAAGGGGGAAAAACTCATCTAGGTCTGCCTGTGTTTAATTCTGTGAAGGAGGTAATTTGCAGCAGTGACTGGAGGGCACAGAGTTTAAAGCTGCTGAAGGGCTCCTTATTTCATTGCTCACACTGGAGAGACAAATGTTTGAGCCGTGGATGTCACTGGGCAAAGAGTGAAATAGAGGCCTTGTAAAAGAGGGAGCATTCAGGGTGATCAGGCACAAGTTTGGCTTCCACTGTGAAGTTCACAGAGTCTGGGTACACTTGCTTAATGAATGCAGCTAGTTTCTGATTGATTCTGGTGTGAATGATGAATTTTTAGCTAACAGTTATGTAAGAGTATGGTGGTGATCATGGGGCAGATCCTTTCCAGACTGGTCAGTTCTCAGTTCCCTGGTTGGGTCCCATCTTCAGGGAATTGAACACTTGCTTAGATTTTAGTAAATTGATACATATCCTTAATTCATGCCTGAGAGTGGATGTATTTTAAATGAATTGTTGTCAAACGTTCTCTTCAGCCCTACTAAACACACGACGTGTTTTTTGTTGTGTCCATTGCAGGCCAAAGAACAAACAGGTGCTTCAGCCACTGTCATCTACGTCCCTCCCCCATTTGCTGCTGCTGCCATCAACGAGGCCATCGATGCAGAGATGCCCCTGGTGGTGTGCATCACTGAGGGCATCCCCCAGCAGGACATGGTGCGGGTCAAGCACAGGCTGCTGAGGCAGAGCAAGACCCGGCTGGTGGGCCCCAACTGCCCCGGAGTCATCAATGTAAGTGGCCTCCGGCTTTGGTCCAAGGCTGAACTGTTCCTAGTGGTGGTTTGAATGTTCCATCTGACTTCTCCCACTCTTTCCTTAGCCTGGAGAATGTAAAATTGGTATCATGCCTGGTCACATTCACAAGAAAGGAAGAATTGGTGAGTTTTTGCATATTTATGCGTCATCTAAAACACAAATTTGGTGCTCTAGTTTTCTTCCTCATGAGGCAAGACACATCCTGCCTTGAAGAGAGTTGATAACACTGTGGGACAGCTTGTCGTGTACTTGAATTCTGGCACTATCTATCCTGAAGGCCAAAATCACGAAGTCTTCCATAGTGGGTACAGGGTACTGATGGTAGAGGCAGAGCAGTTGGGATGTTTCATTGACTTGGTATCAAAGGAGAGTCTTGAGGAAAATTCCATTTTTCTTGGGGTTTGAGAGCACTAAGTTCTCCAACACTATTCCTTCCAACAGACTGGCTGCTTAGGACTGGAAGGCTACTCTTATAGTGTTTTCACTTCTACAGCAAAGAGAAGAGACTACAGGCAAGTTTATAACATGATAATGTAGTCAACTATGAAACAGTCCCAAGTGGAAGTGACAAATTATAACCATTTCTCAGGCAGTGTGGTTAAGGGCAGGAAGGCAGTGACTTGTTCACAATCAATGTCAGTCATAGCCTCTGTGTGTGATGAGTTACACACCCTGTTACATGCAAGTCTTTTGTCCTGACTTCTGACAGCTCCTTGTTGGAAACTATAGAAATAACAACTTGATTTTTTCTTCAAATAATGCAGCTCATGAGCTGTGGAGAAAATTCTTCTGAAATCTACATTTGTACTTAAGTATAGCTTCAGAAACGTTGTAGACAGCACATGCTGCCGTTGCCTGTCTGTAAGGTACCCAGTTTCACCTGAGCACAGTAGTGCTCTTTACAGCATGACTGTTCTTTTTGATGGAAAGTGTGTTTATTGTGGGGAAGCTGTTCAATGCTGCTGAACTACAGGGACTCAGTGCAGTTTCTCTAGCATGAGGAGCTATCTCTGCTACATAACTACTTCTGACTTGAGAATAGACTGCACCTAGGGAATGCTGGAAGGTGTGTTAACACTCATGTTCTGCCTCCAGCTTTCACTAGTACCCATAAACCTGGAATTGAAAAATCAAATGGCTGCAATTATGCCCTTTATGAAAACCACTGAGACATTGCTCTCTGACTGTAAAAGGGTAACATCAACCAGTGTTACCCTGAGCTCCCTTCTGAATCAAAGTTCTGTTCTGATTTTCTAAATGTATACAAGAAATGTGTTGCAGTCACAAGTTTTTAGAATCTGAATGCAAGGCACATCGAGTGCAAAAAATATTTAAAATCTTGAATCCAGTAGCTCTGCAATTGCTGGAAATGTTTTCAATGGTGATCCAAGGATCAAGGAATAAAAATGTAGCTTTGCTGCCCTCCTAGTCTCATCTAACACTATGACCTTTGGTGATGTGCTCCCCAGCCTTCTATTACTGTGAGGCATCCAAGAATCATCTGAATATACTGTGATGCAAGGTATAAAAATAGCCACAGTCTTTGGACTTTCATCTATAGCTTCTCTGAGGCAATCTGATCTTAATGGTAAACAGGGAGGCCTTTTCAAACATAGCAAGAAAAAAACCTGTGTTAGAACACATCTGAGGTGGCCAACAGTATAATTAGTTGATAAAACTAAGGTTGTTAGTCTAGTCGTGTATTTTCTCCTCTGTTCATGCAATGTATGAATTATATTCCTTATTAGATGCCTTGAAGTAGATGGGAAATGATGCCTGTTTCTCCTGAAAACCATTCCTTTTGTAGTGTTAAAGATGTCTTGACTTGAAAAAATGAGCAAAAAGCCATGCAAATATTTTGCCCCTGCTCTAATCTCTGTGCTACTTTCCATCCTGAATTTAAAACTGGGATTGTGGTCTCCTGTGATACTGTAGTGTAAATGCCAGATGCGTTCTGTAGAGCAGCAACAAATACCTTAATAGTGATAACTTGCATTTGTGCAGCATTTTTCTGTTCTGGAAGATCTCTTGTGTGCCTGGCAGTAGTGGGGATGTGATTAAAACAGAATTCTTTGGTTAACTGTTGAGCTGCAACTCTGTTTCAAGTCCAGTGCATCAGCTACTCACATACAAGATAAGAAGTATGTTCTTCTATTTGCTTTTCAGTTTTCTTTCCTGGTAAGGCTTTAGCGTGACCAAAACATTATTGAGTACCTGGGCAGCTTTAGTCCATTGGCGGTTAAGTGTCAAAAGGAGACAACCAAGAAACAGTACAGAAAGAATCTTACAGAGTGTTTTGGCAAGGACAGGTGGAAAACCTGGAATCTCATGTTCTTTATTGAGGTGATTCTCATTAACATAAGAACAGCTGCCTCTGGTTAGATACTGTCTTAGTGTTAAGTTTATCTTCTTTTCTTTACTCAAGGTATTGTGTCAAGATCTGGAACCCTGACATACGAAGCTGTTCATCAGACGACACAAGTTGGGTTGGGGCAGTCTTTTTGCATTGGTAGGTTGCCTCAGAAACAGACTAATGTGCTTTTCCTTTACAAGCATAAATCCAAAATCCTTTTTGCAAGTTGTGAATGGCAGTTGTGTTGAGAAATGTGATTCCTATGTGCTGTGAGGAGTATAGCCTTTCTCTGTTATAATTTCCACATCAGGTTAATAAAAGCCTGAAAACCAGCTTTGAACAGAGAACTGCCAGCAAATATGATGTCAATTTGGAAACAGATTGTCCCAGTAAGTTTAGTATTATAAAGGATTAGGACATTCTTAGGCATTTAGTTGGGTGTGTTAAGCAAATTGAGTTTCCTGGCGGCACAATTCTAGAGCTGGGGTCTTGGTCCTTCTGTGTTCATAACATTTAGTTTATTGTTTGAAAGGTGAACATTCAGGTATCAAAGCTCTCTGTGAATTGTGGGGGAGGTATTTGGAGCAGAAATTTGACACACTCTGCTTTGGGTAGAGCCTTCAGAGCTGCCTGTCTTATGAACCTTTGGGAATACTCCTCATGCTGAAATTTATTTTTAAACTTGTATTGTAAATGCAGTATCTTTCTCTTGAGTAACTCTTTTTTTTGTGGCTTTAATTTTTTTTCAGGGATTGGAGGTGATCCCTTCAATGGAACTAATTTTATTGACTGCCTTGATGTCTTCCTGAAGGATCCTCATACTGAGGGGATCATATTGATTGGGGAGATTGGAGGCAATGCTGAAGAAGATGCAGCAGCATTTTTGAAAGAAAATAATGCCGTAAGTTTTAAAACACTTTGCTTCCATACACCTTCATAGTTAGCCAGCTTCTTTTGCCATATCAAGGAAAACTCAGTTCTGTTTCTAATAACTGTTTACAAAAACCTCGAACAGTCATGGGTTTTTTAAAGAAGAAGAGTTGAAATTAAGAGTGTTGTTGAGGTTGGACTTGGTGATCTTAAAGGTCTTTCCAACAATATTCTGTGGTTCTGTTGATGCTTTAAATAGCTACCTAGAAACAGAGACTAGACAGAAATAAATGAAAAAAAGGTGGTATTTATTTGAAAGGCCTTCAGATGTACACTTTTGGGCTCCAGAGGGTCCTGCCTTAGTGGATCCCAAAATGGACAATGACAGGTCACGAGTTCTTCACACTTTGATATCAGCATCAATTCACCAAGCAGAACCCAGGCAAGGATGGAATTTGCCCAAGCTTGCCCCCCTCTCCCCAAGATGATGGTTTACAGTTCTTGGTCTGGCTGTCCTTGCAGAGCAAGCTGGAGAGGATTTGTTATGTCAGTCTTAGCACAGAGAACAGCACATAAAGAGCTACAGGAAACTTCAGAGTTACACTGGGCAGTACAGGATTTGAAAAATATAAAAGTTAAAACCTAAGGCATTACTGGGAACTGGAGAGCAGTGTCAGCTTTAGAATTTTATTCCTGTAACAGTATTTTTAGTGATTTTTTTTTTGTAGTGTGCATGGGTCTGTAGAGAGATTTAAAGTTTCTGTTTGCTTCTGGTTTATGATGATTATTGGGACAGGAAGTATTCCACACTCCTTTGAGCTGTCTGAGCTGTTTAGTAACTTTGCCCTGCTAGTTGATATTTAAATAAAAATACAAAATGAGCAATCTGCCACCTGGAACTGCTTTTCCTCTCACCCTCCTCCCCGTAACTCATTTATCTCTTCCCAGGGCCCCAACGCCAAGCCAGTGGTGTCCTTCATAGCTGGCCTGACAGCTCCTCCGGGCCGGCGGATGGGCCACGCCGGAGCCATCATTGCTGGCGGAAAGGGGGGAGCCAAGGAGAAGATTGCAGCCCTCCAGAGTGCAGGGGTTGTGGTCAGCATGTCCCCTGCTCAGCTGGGCAGCACCATCTACAAGGTTGGTTCCTCAGGCTCTGGCTTATCCAGAGCAAGAAGCCACTTCTGAGGGAGTATGAGTTGGGAGTACTTCTCTTGGCCAGATACTCTGTTGCTCTGAACTTGCTTAAACATAACTTCATTGGCTGGACACGCTGAAATTACTTCATAAAAGATATGTGCACACACTTTTATTTAATACTGTTTTGTAGAAAAGTAAATGTAGCAAAACAGAGAAGAGATTACATTCTGCTTTCAAGTGCAGCAACTTGTTGAAATTGTTTTCTGGATGCAAAAAGCCTCAATTAATTTAAAGTATGAGAACATTATTTCTAAGTAGGGTATTCAAGGAAGGAGAGCCTTGGCATATAATTCAGAGTTATGGTTGAATATATACAGCTGAAAAACTGAGGTGTGGAGTGGGATTATTTGGATTTTACGCAAAAAAAGGGATTGCTTCACAGCTAGAGGAGATGCATAATTCAGCTCTGTTAGGTATTTTTTGTATCCTGTGGTGACTGTGTAGTACAGCATCTCCACAGGTTGCTGTGGGATTCTTCACTTCTTCTGTTGTGCTTTTTCTTTACTGAAATGAAGATCTTTATTTGGTTGCTTCCCTGGCTTGAGCCCTTTACTGTAAGGATTCTGCTGCAGCTCTGATGCAGAATTGATGTTT
Organism: Vireo altiloquus; assembly: GCA_013396875.1. Classification (NCBI taxonomy): domain Eukaryota; kingdom Metazoa; phylum Chordata; class Aves; order Passeriformes; family Vireonidae; genus Vireo; species Vireo altiloquus. The sequence goes on along the minus strand of VZRF01005074.1, from coordinate 310,339 downwards.
TTCAAGCCTGTGATGCTGTATCTGGGAGCAAATGGTTCCCTGGCAGTGACTGCAGTCTGGCTTTCCAGGGCTGGCTTGTTAATGTGAGATGGGAGAATGCTTATTTTCCTTTCCCCTAGCTTGCACACTTCATTCATTTTATGTTTTAATTTTTAATACCAATTTTTAATTCTTAACATCAGATTTCCTAAGATAGAGACAAAGTAATTTGAAGTAGAAGAGTAATAGAAGCATTTTCTGTTTTCCCTGCTGGTAACATCTGTGTGCTCTTTGCAGGAGTTTGAGAAAAGGAAATTGCTCTAAGAGAAGACACTTTGGAATACTTTCTCCAAAACACCAGTGCAGCACCTGGCCTCTGCTTACCTTTTGTCTGCTAATCTTCAGTTGCCCCAATGACTTGACGTCGGTCAATGAATTGGACTTGGAAGCCATAAACCTCCTGGCTGAACCTGTTTTGATGTCTCCTTGTTTCAGACGTTGTCACCCTGTTGTAAATCACAGCAAATTAATAAATCTATACTAAATCTGACCCATCTTTTGAATTCCTGAAGCAGAGCTGTTTCTTCGGTCATCATAAACAAAACCTTTTGTAACTTAAGCACTGCCCCTTTTTAAGGTAAAGTTGCTTGTAGAGCTGCTTTTGAGGATCAAGGTACTGACTTTATGCACATACCACACTTTGCTTTATTTTTAAGAAGTCCAGTCCTGCTCGTTCATTGCTGGCCAGTACCTTTGAACAACAGGCCAAAGTTTCCGTCCGTTAAACCAAAGCTGCTGGATCTGAAGGGATTGGTGTCGATCCACGTAGCTGGATATGCCTGAGGTCCAGACTTTCTCTTCAAGGCTGATTAGCCATGCACAGTGCAGTCCTCTACTGGCAAGGAATTCTGTTTGTTGTGTATAGAGATGGAATTGTTATTGATAAAAAATTCATATAATTTCACATGCAAAATATATATTCAAAATTGTCTGTAACTGTGAAGATGATTGGTCTTTAGCTTACATTACCTTAATTTCCACTTTATTTTAACTAGCGTTGCACTGCTTGTGTTCTGAAATCCAGGTAACAATGGGACATAGTGCAGGAGAATTATTATTCTCTGGAAAAGAATATAATAAGGTCACTTGTTAACCACTCCCAGCACTGTAATGGAAACCCCCTTTTTTTTACTGTGGATATAGCCCAAGTATTTTGCCTATAAATGTAGCAAGTTTTATCAGGATGGACTAAATCCCAGATTGCTTTATATAGAGGACTGAAAGTTCATGTAACCTGGCACTTGTTTAAAGCTAACCTTGTGTTCCATAAAGGTGCTGTTACAAAAACTCGTGTCGTTATTTATTTAAAACTTCTTAATTTTCCTACTCAGATAAATCCCTGTGGAATTTCTCTTCCTGTGGCAAGCAGGTGTGTCAGTACTGACATTTGCAGCTCCTAGAGCTAAGCCCTGATGAAGTGCATAAAGGACAGGTCCTATCTGCACATTAAGGTGTACTAATGCACCTGATGCATGGTCTGGCATCAGCCAGGTAATCCAGGCCTTGGGACACACAGACCAGGTGCTGCATTGTTCACCTTGGAATGATTTAAATGAACCTGACACCTTGTCACTGGACAGCTGAAAGCAGCACTGAGCAGTAAATCATTTGATAAAGCCTTTGACAACAGATAAGGTTTTTTTACTAGATCTCAGTTTTCTGGTGGTACCTGTTTTAATCTGGAGCAAAAAGACCGATGGGTGCTCTTTAGGGAAACAGCAGTGCTAAATTGTCTCAGTCTGGGCGAGAGGGCAATTCAAAGTGAGTGCCAGGGAATTGCAGCCAGTCTTCTTAGGAGCCTGATAATCACAGTAACTATTGGAAGTGCTGTGCTGGTGCCCTTTGGGATGGGCAATGCTCTGTGATGAACTGCCTGAATTCCATCCTTGTAACAGATTCTCTCCTAGGACAGCTGAGGTGGAGGGAGTTTTCTGCTAGGGATTGCTCCTTGGAAGCTCTTTTAGAGGCACCAGCTGTTTTGGAAGACAGAGCTGTAAACCAGTGATTGCTGCACCCTTAGTGTTTCCTTCTGTCTGAGGATGGGTTTAACCATTGACCCCTGGTTCTAAGGTTTGCAGCAGAGCCCAATGCAGCGCCTCAGCAGCTGCCTGGATCTGCTCCAGCCTGGGCAGCAGTTTGTGCTAACCTGGAATTGATGTCACCTCAGGATGGGGAGGGACCCTGACCTTGTCTGATGGAAAGGTTTGGTCTGCACAGTTTTGCTGCCTAAAAATCTGCGCTTGACAAATACCAGCTAATTAATGGCAGCGTCTCTTTGGAAAACATATTCACATCTGTTTAGTTCCTTAGGTTCTTGTGGATAAATATTTTGAGTAATCTGATCTGGAAAATTGTTCATTTACTTTAGTATTGAGACTGAAAGCTGATGCTACTTTATAACCTAGTAGTTAGCCTATATAACTATAACCTGGTATAACCCAGGGAGTTTTTATGTGCAAGAGAAATGCTGCCAGTGTTGGTGTTCTTACAACATTTTATGAAATGTTCCTTTTCATGTTTTTTGATCTACACTTGACAGTGGCATCAATCTGTAAATCACTTTCACTTTTGAGACTTGAATTCTGGAACTTCATTTTGATCAGGGAAATTTATTGCCACATTGATTTTCTTCAACAAAGAGAGTAGGATGTAGGCCCCCTTTGGTGTTTTTTTCTCTTACTAGATAATATTTGGTTTTGGATGATCCCTAATATTTTTTAGTGATTGGATGCCCTGGTAGTAGCCAGGTGCCAGTGCAAATTGGGCCAGAAAATGCCAAAAAGATACACATTTTGAGGGGTTTCAAAAAGAACTTCTGACTTCTGTGCTGTTGGATTCAAAGCAGTGGCAACTCTTGATGCCCAAAGAACAAAGTTTTAATTTTGTTGAAACTATGGAATTAAATCTTGTGCACTAACATAATAATTTTCTCAGTTTACCTTTACTAGCACCTTCACCTTCCCTTTCCTGCTGCCTGTTGCTGATCAGGATTAGATGGCAGTTTTTCCTAGGAAGAGCTGTCTGATACCATGGGCAGGAGCCTGCAGGTGATTTTGGAGGTGGCAGAAGGAGCTGTGCTGCTGTGGATACCTGGCAGCAGCAGATTCCGGGTGTTTAACACAGTTAGCTGTTCCTCCTGCAGCATCCGTACAGGGTTGGAGTGCTGAGACAGCCTCTACCTTTGGGATGACTTGAAATAGCTGGTGGAGAGGGATGAGTCCAGATTTGATGTTTTCCACATAAATTTTAACACCAAAACAAAACCAAAAGTGGCTTGGACATCAACTTGCCACACTCCAGTAGCAATTAAATGAGGATTGTGCTACTGGCCATCCATACTGTTATATAATTGTTTTTCCTGAGTTATTTTATAAGGGGTTAAAATTTTACTTCTCTATCAGAGATTATATTCCAGCACAGGGTGGTGCAGTTAGTCTGTAATTAAAGCTACAGGCAAGAGCATATTTGGGAATTGCTGTTGGATTTGCATCCAACCTTTGCTCTGTGCAGCCCAAGGTTCTGAGGATCCTTCACAGAGGGCTGATAGAGGTGAATGTTGGGGGTAAGGTGTTTCACAATGTAGGGTAAATAATGCAAAACCTTGAAATTATCTGCCTCTTCCTCCTTTCCTGCCTGGGCTCTATGATGAAACATGGAGCCCTGTGACTGTGACACAGGAATTAAAACCTGTTAGGTACCATTTTTGGGGAGAGGTTACTGCAGGATGTCCCCTCTCCTTGTATCTCTGTGAAGTTGGTTTAGTGTTTAATTGACCTGAAACCAATTTTGGCAATTTTGGAAAATTTCATGACTCAGAACTGCTGAAACACTTCCAATTTTCTAAAGTAATTTGACAGCTTGTCCCATTTGAACTTGAAATGCAAATAGGATATTTTCCTAGAAGTGTAAATCTGAGAGTTTTTCTCAAGTTAAAAACCTCAGGGAACTTGCTCAGAATTGCACCAGGGTTGTGTTTTGTTTGCTTGTTTCTTTGTTTTGTTGCTTGGTTTTGAGTTTGGTTTTTTTTTTATTTATTTTTTTTATTTTTTGTTTGTTTGTTTGTTTGTTTGGGGTTTTTTTGTTATTGTGTATGTGGTTTTTTTTTTGTTGTGGTTTGTGGTTTTATATGTGGGGTTTTTTCTTGGTGGTTCCAGGTCCCACCTGATATTTGTTGGACTTGCTGACCACCCTTAGCTCACTCACAGGACTCAGACCCAGGCAATTCGCTGCTACTCAGAGCATCCAAAAACCTTCCTTAAATCTGACTTGCTTTCTGCAGCAGTTACATGGTCTCAAAAGAAAAGGCGAGAGGTGGCTCTCTGTTTACACAAACCACATAAATTTATAGGGCTGGGAGTAAACCCATGTTTCTGTGCTATAACGAGTAACCACGCAGAGCAGTGTTTGTGCTGGGAGTAGGAGCAGTATCCTGTAACGATGTCTGTGCTGTGCAGATACATAATTGAGGGTCTCTTAAAACCTGTTTTGTTGCTGTAAAAGACAGCACAGCAAATTTATAGTTTCCAACACATCTGTAACGTTATGAGATAGTTGCTTTAAAAAACCCCACCAGCCTCCAAGCCTGTTCCTTTCCATTTGCTGTTTTACTCTCTAGGTGGCAGGTTTTGACTCTAAAACATGGGTTTGGTTCCTGCTCTGAACTCGGGCTCAAAAATATGCTGGAGAAATAGAAGATGGAAACAAACCACTGCTACTTTATTCCTTCTGGGTGTTAGATTGATTTATGATCATATCTTTTTATGTGAGTAGGAGAGAAGTGTTAAAGAACCTGCTTGGTTTCCTCGTGGTGTTCTCACTGTGCTCTTGATGTCAAAATTTCTTGTTTCTCAACGTGGCTTGTGTTGTCTGAACTGTGTGGGTTTGGCAGTCAAATGGGACCTGCCTTAGGGAAATACCTGTCTTCATTTTGAGACAGGCAAGAAATGGCTTAGACTGTTTCTTCGAGGGTTTAACAGCTCTGCTCTTTTTTTCTTTCATCCAGTTGTTTGCTCCTTGGAAGAGAAGCACCCTCCATGCTGCTGTGCCCACCAGGCTCCAGGGAAATGGGTCAGCTGTGCCTTTAGGGCTGGGACCAGTCCTGCTCCTCTCAGTGCCAGCTGAGCATGAAACCAGTTTGGTTTAGTGGAACCAACCCAGTCTCGTGGGAGGTGTCCCTGCCCATGGCAGGGGGGCTGGAGCTGGATGATCTTCTGAGGTCCCTTGCAAGCCAAATCATTCTGTGATTCCACGATTCAAGGTCTTAAGTGCCAGCCCTTGCATGGAAGAGGCTGCCAGGGCTCTTGCAGGCCAGGAGCTATGTCTGGGAGCAGCTGCTCTGTGTGTCAACTAGATGTGTGCATACACCCACAGGTAAAAGTGTCTCTGAAGGATTTGTGCCCTGAAGGACGGTGCCTTGATCAAGGTCATCCTGTCCTTCCTTGTTCTGCTTTCAGACTGCAAGTCTGATTACTGACCAGAGCCCTAGCTGCAAGGAGGAGAAGCAATAGGCAGGAGATTTAACCTCCAATCATTTCAGTCATTTAACCAAGTGTATTTTATTTCTCTTTCTGTAGGCAACTGTTATGTTTCTTCAAGACAGGCACTAAATTTTTTTTCTTCCTCAGAGTATAGATGGCTTGGCATGGCAGTCCAGCCAAAGCTCACAGAGCTCAGCCCTGTCCTGAAACATGGAATTTGGGGAAAGATCCATATCCCAAAGTTTAGACGTGTGGTGGAATCCAGTGCTTGCACAACCCATAAGAATGAAGGCAAGGACAGCAGAACCTCTGAAGTACATGGACGTGTTTGATCACTGACCTGTCCTGGTTATAGCAGAAACTTAGGCAACCACACCTGCATGGAGACAGCTACACCTGCAGGACAGCTTGGTTGGAGCTGCAAGCTCCCTCCCCTTGGCTAAGCGACCAAAGTCATGTTGGAAGTCATGTTGCTACTCCTGCACTTCAAAAAGTCACCTGAGCTTTCCTTCCCATTTTAAATTAGTACCATTTTACTCAGTATGCGCCATGTCATCCTCATTTCTGATGCATTGAAACGCAGCAGCAAATCTGTATTTTTCAATTTGTCCTATTTATGGTACAGCCCATTTCTGTTGCAAAAACACAGTTAATAATTTATTTAATGTGTCTTTTATAAAACACTTGAGAACGCCGAGATCTGATTTTTTACAGGGAATGAAATCATACCACATTAATCCACTCTTTCATGCAATGATGGAAAACAATATAATTAGAAGCCATTCTTTCAGCCTGGAAATTGTAATTGGATTGTGAATTTTATAGCATCAGCCTTCAAAGAATAAACAAGAATTAGTCAACTAAAGAAAATATGCTCAGCTTGTTTCCAGCAGGGGCTGTCTTCTGTGGTTAACTTTAGGGGTTATTGTTGTTTGTTCATTTTTTTTATTCCTGCTGGCAAATAAGACATCCTTAGAGGTTTCAAACATGGATTTTTTTCCGTAGGGAAACCTGCTGTGGTGTTAGTCACTCAGCCTGAAGCACCTGCAATCCTCCTGCCCTCTTTGCTTTCCACCTTGAGGTTTGTTTAGAGCACCTCTGGGTTTATCAGTGCTCCTGTGGATCAGACTTTGAGATTTGGTGGGGAAGCCAGTGTACCCTAAATGGGGGTGATATAGCAATGGCAAAAATGAAAGAAAATCCTCAAACCCCATAAACTGGGGGTGTTGGAGGGTGCCAGAGGCTGATGAGAGCTGGCAGCAGGGAAATGGTGGAGGGCTGGGGTCTTGTGGGGTCTTGTCTGTATTTACTGCTCAACTATTTCACCTGCATTGAAGCACTGAAAAGAAATTGCTTGTCAAGGTATTTATTAGCTCTGCTTATGATAAATGGTAGAAATTATCTTGTGTGAAGCATTTAATGAGGACTGGGTAGAAAACAGGCTTCTCCTCCAGTGGGAATCACAGAATCATTAAGGCTGGAAAAGGCCTCCAAGAGCATAATTCCAGGTGTTAACCCAGCCCTGCCAGGTCCCCACTAAACCGTGTCCCTAAGCAACACCTCTACATGGCTTTTGAACACTTCCAGGGATGGTGATTCCACCACTGCCCTGGGCAGCCTCTTTTAATAACTGACCACCTTTTCTGTGAAGGAATTTTTCCGAATTTCCAACCTATTTGGAGCTTCTTTCTAGCCCTGCCAGCCCAAGAGTGAGGGTGGGAGTGAGGTGAGGGACCTGCAAAGCTGTGGAGGTACCTCAGGGCATCTCCTGCACAATGTTTTGCATCCCAGCAGCCCATGGACATGGGTGTTCTTCCTTGAGGAACTCCACCCTCCTCTTCTCTCCTTAACCTGGTCTCTGGTTTCCCAGATGGAAAGCTGTTTCCAGCTCTCTCCAAACAACTAAACACCACATTGTCAGCTTACACAGTCAGGGGCCCTTTAAATTTTCTGTCAGACAGTGAAAAGTGAGGTTTTGGTAAACACTGCATATTCTTGTGGAGATGTTGTTACCTTTGGTTTACGGTTAAATAAACACAGTAACAACACAGTCTCTTGAAAATGCTCCTATCCATAAATTTGAGATCCTCCATTCTCCCCCCAGCCCATGAGGCTTTGCAGTTGTCCTCACTACATCACTGTCCCACAGACAGGGCTGGGGACCCTCCTGTGACAGTTTTATGGCTGATGCCTGAAGAACGAGCTGTTACTCCTTGCAAATTATTTTCTAGATTGCCACCAAAGTATACATCATTGTGTCATGGGATGGCAACTATATTAAATCTGGTTAGATAGTTAGGGTGGGTTGCTGTCATAAATCAGCCCCTGTCTGCCTGCCTTGTTGTGGTGGAAATACAATCAGTAGTTGTTGCAGCAGTTTATAGAGTTAAAAACCATTTCTTTTTGCAAAACAAATTTTTAATACTTCTCCAATTCATTAACATCCTGTCTATTTACTGCTTTGAAAAAAACCCCAAACACATCAACCTCTCAGAATCTGCATTGTCACTTCAATAATGCATCCATGGGAACACTTGGAAGTCGTTAAAAACGGGAATTATTTCATCATGATAAAAAAAGAAGGATGAGAACAGCTCAGCTGAAAAGATTGCATTGTCAGTTCTGATTTAATGTGTGAATAATGCTTGCAGGATGGGGAGAACAACTTCTGCTGGTTAGATTGTTTTTATGTTGTTAGAGTCTGAGTGCTGGGATTTACATCTTCAAACTGTTTCTTTTTTTTCAGGGGATAGTTGCAATGAGCTGCAAAAAGCTTGAAGATGGTTTTTAGAGGAACTTGGCTGAAAGTTTAGACCAAGAGCCCTGCTGCCAGCTCTCGAGTTGTTGTTGCATGCCTTGTAGTTTAATTCTGGTCCGTAAGTGCCCAGATCCAGAGGCTGGAATCCAGAAGTGTCCCTCTGAGGCTGCCAGCCCATAGCAATGGCTGTGTCTCCATTTGGAGGGGCATTTTTGGGGCTCGTACCCCAAGGCTGTGCAGAAAAGCCTGAAAACCTGACCTGCCTGCGACCTGAGATCTCAGAAACTGAAATGAGGGGAACTCCTCATCCTCTGGAGACTTTTTTTTTTGCTGGCCAGCCTTCGCATACGAAGATCCGGGGAAGGTCTCTTTTCCTTTCAGGCCTTCCAGCCTGCGCACTGGATTTTTTAGGTGAGACACAGGGTGCACAGATCTGAGCCCACCCTTTAATCCCGAGGTTCAATCTGCCGGGCCAAAGCGATTCTGGACAGTGGCAGCTGAGTTCCTCCTCAGGACGTAGGCAGATTGCCCCTTTGCAGGGCTAACGAGCTCTGCCTGCCCGGGGAGCAGCCTAGCCGGGACTCGAACCCGGGCCCCAAGCAATTGCTATGCCTGGATGCTAACCACTACACCACCAGGGCTCCCTCCTCTGGAGACAGTACAGCCATAAAGGCCTTCTGAACAGCTCCCTTTGCAAAGGCATAAGCAAGGGAAAAATTCTTTAGAGGGTTTAAGAGCTGAAGTTTTGAGGACCCTTCTGCCTTGCAGCAGGTTCCCTTCTTTGAAGCTGTTAAGCAATGTGGCCAAAGCTTCCAGGGAGGATCTGAACAAGGAAGAAATGGAAAAGTTGCATTCCTGACAACACCTCTGCAGAAGATGTGAGTGAGCTGCCTCAGGTCTGGGTGTTACAAGGTGGCAAGAGATGGTTTCCAGGTGGTTCATAGAACCAGAGAATGGTTTGGGTTGGAAGGGACCTTAAAGATCAGACAGATCTTCAAGTCTTATCCAAAGGCTGGATGAGAACTTGAAGTCACCTGGTCTAGTGGGAGGTGTCCCTGCCCATGGCAGGAGGGTTGGAATAAGACGATCTTTAAGGTCTCTTCCAGCCCAAACCATTCCTTGATTCTGTGGCAAAACACCCTGTTCCCATGTGGCTGGAGAAACACCCAGCACTGAGTATCCCAAGAATTCAGGTTTGTGGAGATTTTTCAAGGACTGCTCAGGCTGGACTCTTGATGTCACTAAACAAACCAGGTGATTAAAGAGAGGGTGAGAGTAGCAGCTCGCTGTCATTCCATGTGGAAATATTTCCATCCCATTCAGTTGTTTGTTTTATGTATTTTTCTGACTGGAGAAGTAAAATCCAGCCTTAAGACCTTCAGGTACCTCAGTTCTGAAGGTTTTGCAATGCTTCTGCATTTATGGGCAAAGCAGTTTGGTGCAGAACATTGGCTAAAATGCTTTTATCTGTGTGTTCAGGAGGCTTTTATCTGTGTGTTCACTCAATGGCCACGATGGTTCTTTCTGGCTTTCAGCACCTATCGACGTTATGTCATTTTTATCCTGCAGACCTGGTTAGATCATCCCAGGGCTTGCTCCTAATGTGTGCTTGGTTTGGCGTGTGCCTGCAAAACATGGAAAACAGTGACTTGTTCCATGGATTAATGTTCTGCAAGGGCTTTGAGCAAAGCCTTTGAACAGTTTACCTCAGGGAAACTCAGGCTGAGTACACAGCCCGGGTGGCAGGAGGTGAGTGGCTGGGGGATCACAGGATAATGCAAGTGGGGAAGAGACCTCAGGAGGCATCTGGCTCAGTCTCCTGCTCAGAGCAGGGTCAGCAACGAGGTCACTGCAGCAAACCCAGGTGGGCAGCAGCATCTTTTCCGATATTTGTTATTTGAACATGAAGCTGCTCTTTGCTCTGTCTCCCCACTGTAATCCCACACTTTGCAGCCTGATTCTGCAGCACTCCCAGCAGAGTTTGGGTCTTTTAAGCTCTTTGTCTACATGGACACTTGAATTATTTCCTTTGGTTGGGCTTGGTTTCTTTATTCACTGCCTGGTCTAGAGGTGGGGTGACTCATGTTCAAGCTGTGTCCAAAGGACAGGAAAGGAAATCCCACTGCTCTTGCCCATCATGGTTAATATGAAAGTTGTGCTTCTGCTTCACAATCAGTTTTGCTTCCTAGACTCTCTGAAAGTGGCAATATCTGTTCAGTGAATCTCTTGGCTTCTTTTTCGTTTATCTACACACCTCAGGAAGACATAAGGGATATATTAAAAGGCTTCAGACCAGTTTGGCACTAAGATTTAAGAAGGGGCATGAAGACAAAGCAGTGTGATGTGGAAGGTAACATGAACCAACCACAGCTTCATGGCACTGAAGGGTCCTTCACTCCTAGAATATCCTGAGTTGGAAGGGACCCACAGGAATCATCAAGTCCATGAGTAGCAATCCCACACTCAATCTTCCTGGGATCCCTCATTGCCTTTGCTGGCGCAACTCTTTCAGCATTTTCTGTAAACAACCTGCATTTTTTGAGCCATAATTAGAATTCTGAGAGGAAAAACAAGGGAAGGAGGGAGACAAAGAAGCAGAAGATCTGATGCATTCTCTTTCCTTTTGGTTATATTCTTTTATCCCTCCTTTTCTCCCCCTCCCTCCACATGTTCCTGGCAGTCCCTGCAGGAGATTTTTCATTTGAATGGGAGCAAGTGCCACTTGGAGGTAATTGTGAAGGATTACAACCACAATCATGGCAAAAGAGCTGAGGTGTTAAATTCAAAACTGCTTCATTTGCAGAGCCAGGTGCTGGTCCATGGGGCTCCCTGCTCCAGGTAGAACCTGCTTCCACGTGGAGTGATGGGCTTTGCAGCATCAGCCACCATGCAGGGGAAAAGCCTCTTCTGGTACTTTTGGCACCTCTGTGAAAAACCTCAGCAGTAAGACTAGCTCAGGCAAGGAGAATTAAAAGAATCAGCCCCACGAAAAAACTTCTGCTGAAAGACATGCATACAAATGATGCTGTAAGAGGTGAAACTGTTGCTTAGGCTTTCCTAGCCACACTAGAGCAAGGAGCCTCCTAATGAAACACATTTTAAAGTGATGAAAGCAAATGCCTCAGAACAAATACAGAAGTACCTGGAAAAAGATCAGCCAAGAGATTTTCTTGAGACAAGCACAGTGAAGTAAAAGAACTGATATTTTTACCAAAAGTGTAGTCATCAGATGGGAAGGGGACATCAGGAGGGCTGGTAGAGCTGCCTGGGTTTGGGGACAGGTGGCAGGGAAGGAGCCAGCTGCAAAGGTTAACACAGGTGAGACCAAGGATATTTTTTTAACAGGCTTGGAGCCAGTGTTGGTTTTAACACCTTGTTATTTTAATGAACCTGAATCACCTCCAGCTGAGCCCTGCCTGAGAGGCAGATGAACCTTTGGCATCTGAGTCAGGAAGATTTGGTCTATCCTGGGAAGAAATCTTTCCCTCTGTGAGAAGCAGTGTGAGAGTGCCATCTTATACTGGTTTGAAAAACAAACCAGTGGGAGACACCAAGTCAGAAAAACAATTTATTAGGAAAATTAAAAGCAGAAAACCACTGGTTTAAACTGACAGAGTGAGATACGACCTGACACCCTGATAGTCAGGGTATAGCAGTTCGATAAGAAGGTGGCTGCAGTCCTCCTGAAGTGATGGATGTGGTTCTGCTGAAGCAGTGATCCTGTAGAAAAGTCTAATTCCTTGGAAGATCCAGTGGTGGCTATGTAGCCCTTGTCCTCTGGGAATCCAGTGGGAAAGGCTGCTGTGGTGTTCAAAATCTCAGATTATATCCAGGATGGAATGCTTGGTTCCTCCCTCTGGGTGGAGCATCTCACAATGGGATGGTGAGTCATGCAATAAGGCACTGATGGGCCATTAACAGGAGGTAGTCCAGAGGGAGGAGGCAGGGAGCACTGCCCCACCTGGTTTTAACAGCTCATGAGGATGGTGATAGAATACATACTTTTGGGCACATCTTACATTGTAACCTGGGACACAGCTGTACAGCCTTCATCCCTGGAGCTGTTAGGGCTGGCTCTGATTTGGCAGCCCCTGTAGAACAGATATTCCCCTGAATTCCTCTGCAGAGACATTGATGTAGCCCAGCTCTGATTCAGCTCACACAAAGTTAAGGCCAAATTGTCCTTTTCTAGCAAAACATCAGGCAGAAGTTCCAAATAGTTCAGGAAAGGCTGATACTGCCCAGTGCAAGAGCAAATTTTGTCCTTAAGGACCAAAAATGCATTATGGACTGTGTAGCAGGACTATGAAAATATTCCTGCCTGCTTTCTCTATTACTGTGAATGCTCCTACCTGGATGCTCGCTCTCTCCTTGGAGAACAGTGATAGTAGGTTTGAGGACTGGCCTTCAGTCTGCTCTGAACCAAGCACCTTCTAGAAAATAATTCCCTGACTTGGTAATTTTATTCATGGATCAAAGTCTACAAGGCTGATTCAATTTGGGAGTCCTCCACCATCTCTACTGCTCCTGGATGTCCAGTTTGAGAAGTAAGCTGGGTGGGAAGAGAGGTGCCAAGTAGTTCTACAAACTGAATAATTTTCTCTCATTCTGAAGCTCTGGAGCTTTTGAAAAGCTTAATGAGAACAATTCCTTATGCAACTCCATCTGACACTCTTTCCACTTGTGTATTTTGCTCTCTCTGTTTCCCTTTAGATTTCCTTGTATTTCCATTCCCTTAACTCTGTTTTATTTTTGTCTCAGGGCTCTGCCGTGTGCATTCTTCCTGCCGACATGGTAAGTTTTTCCTTCTCCACTGAGAAATGACTCATTTATTACAGTTGGGGTTCCAGCTCTCCCCTAACTGTGTACAGATGCCCTTTGAATGGATCTTTGAATGAACTTCATGAATAATAATGCAAAAATAATCCAGTGACGTGATTTGACTTTGGCTCTTGGAAACCTATAAATCATCTTGGGCACAATCGGTTAAAAAAGTCCACTGTGGAGATGAGCACACGTTTGCCAAGCCAGAAATAGGCTCTGTGCAACCTCTTTACAAGACTTAAACCCAGGCAAGGGGGGAAAGTAGGTAATTTTGGTGACATGTGGAGACTTGGGCAGGGCATCCATCGCTCTGAGAGCTCGGAGACATCCATATCAACACCGTGAAGGTGTCAGAGCCCAGATGGCTCGTGCCCAGCAGGGAGGGCAGAGCTCAGAGGTGGAGGGTGTTGATGGATACGGAGCAGTCTGGGCTCGGGCTGCAGACATCCTCCTGCTCAGTGTGGCACAGGGGCAGGGCAGGCCCACACAGGAAGCAAATTTTGGAGCTCCTCTGCCATATGGAGGGATGGATGGCTCGGATTCCTGATCTGTTTTCCATTCAGGAGGTGGGGCAGGGGGACAGGGTGGTTGGCTGGGCAGCCCCACCTGGGTCACCAAGCCCAGGGCTGTGCTGCCTCCTTGGGCTGGATCAGGAGGCACCGAGGGGAAGAGAGATCCAACAGTCCTGGCTTTGCCTCTTGTCCACGGCCTTGCTCACACCTCATGGACAGAGGAGTGGGAAGGCTCAGCCCATGAGGAAGGGGAGATGAAGTGGATCAATTTGCCTCACAGGATCTGCCCTGTGCAGTGCAGTTACTGCCTTCAAGTTCAGCTCATTTGTAAGCAACACTTCAGTCTCACTGGGTGCGTTCCCACAGATGCTCTGGGGTTAATTTTTCCTCTTCTTCTGCCCTGCTGTTCGTCAGTGGCTGCCAGACAATGAACAAATCTTTAAAAAAAATTATTTTCCTAATTTGCCTTTCTGATTATCTCCTTTCAACCCTTAAGCTTTTTATTTTGTTTATTTCTTTGTAAGTTTCTTTTGAGGGAGAGGGGAAATGCTTTTTTTCACGACTTGTACTTCAGGAGAATAGTCAGTTCATAGATCCCTTTTTTATGGTTGCCGTGACAAGTGTGTAACTTCTGTAATTCCAGTAGTATCCTCCAGGCTGGAAGCTCAAGCAGGATGTGCATCTGAATGGGCACTTTTAGCCCTGTCTGCTTCACCTCTGCCAATTTTTCAGCTGCACCTGCTGAAAGATTTGAAGGAGCTATGATTTGCTGGTGAGCTGATTTGAGTCTGAGCCCTCAGCAGTTGCTCCACCACCCACTGACATCTCCCAAATATCCTCTCTGTCCCCTAGCAGCCCCTCTCTGAAATGCTACATTGGCCTTGCAGGGTCTGAGGTAAGAGAAGAAAGAGTTCTCCCTGACAGTTAAAGGTATTATTTTTCTCCTTTTTTTTTGTGTGTGTTGGTGTTTAGTGGCTGTTTGCTCTGCTAGTGAAGAATGGTGTAAATAGCAGAGCAATGTCTCCCCTGTAAGAAAGCTGAGGGGGAGCCCCTCCTTACTCTGGAGCTGGTTGCTGTTGCTTTGGCAGCATCTTTGGGAGCTGAATGTACAGCTGGTCTGGTGCTACTGGAGCCTGTTACTGCACAAATTGATCTTTTTGGTCCTAAAGTGCTTATTCTTAGGAACTTTACTGGCTGTGTGTGTGCAGAACAGGACAGTAAAATTTGCTGGGAAAACCAGGCTTTAACCATCATCTCTGCAGGTTCAAGGATTACTTATAGTCCTTTCCTTCACGGCCTGGTGAACACAGCAGAGTTTGAGAGAGACCAGATAAATTATGATGAATACAGCTGTACAATAATGGGCTGGTTGCATCTCTGCCAATGTCATAGATCAAATATGGTTCAGCATTTCTATGTTTTGACTAAACTGAGATCCTGAAATATTGTGTCTGCTAATTGTGACTTAAATGCTTGAACTCAGTGGAAACTCGGCAGCTGCTTGTGATTAATTGTCATATTTTAGTGCCGTTGATGTTATGGACCATAAAGTTTGTTTCAACAAAACGCCCGCAAAAGTGAAAGTTAAATGTATTAAAAGACAGGAATGGTAAAATGGTCTGGGCAGAACACCAAGCTTAGGACTGGCATTTTTTTTTTCCTTACTCTGCTGCTGAGTAACTATAATAAATTTCCTATGGTGCTTTTTCCTGTTTCTGTTTTTTTTTTTTTTTTTTTTTTTTTTTTTTTTTTTTTTTTGTGTGTGTNTTTTTTGTGTGTGTGTTTTGGTTTTCTTTGTTTGTTTATTTTGTTTTTGGTGGTTTGTTTGTTTGTTTTTTACTTTCTTTTTTTTTTCCTTCATCTATACCCAGCTCAGGAAAGGGACTGTCTCTTCAAACCCATGTGTGTGGTGCCTTGAGAAATGGGGCTGTAAATCCTGCAGGGTGTCTGCGTGTTCCTGGAGCAAAGTCATGGTAATTCAGTCTCCCCACAAGCATGTCTGAAATGCACTCCTGTCTCAGAGCACCCAGCCACCGAGGTGGGAGGAAAGCCAGGTGAGGAAGGTCATGGATGAGGCTGGGAGGGTGACCTGGGAGCCAGGCAGGAGGGTGATGAGACTGGTCCCTGTCTGGAGCACTACTGGAGAAAGAGAGATGGGCACAGTGGGACCTGTCCTAGGCAGGGACATCTCTCCCCAGTGCTGAAGGGTGACCAGTGCTTTTCTTGTACCTGAAAACACAGGGACACCTGGCTGTTTCATGGTGAACCCAGTGCAGCCTTTGAGGGGCCCAGACGCTGTCTGTGAATTCTCTCTGATATCTAATTTGGGTTGCCCA
The DNA here is from genome assembly GCA_013396875.1 of Vireo altiloquus. Lineage (NCBI taxonomy): Eukaryota > Metazoa > Chordata > Aves > Passeriformes > Vireonidae > Vireo > Vireo altiloquus. The sequence continues at coordinate 294,393 of VZRF01005074.1, read as the reverse complement.
GCCTGACCTGCTGGCAGCCAGACCATAACCAGAGCCCCTTCCTGCTGCTTCTTCGTGTATTAAACTCAAAATCACTTCTTTGGGATCCTGTGTCTCATTCTTTCGAGACTTTTTGTTTTCTTGGCAGTGAGACCACCTACGTCAAGTGTTTGCTCCCCTGAGGTGCTGCAGTTTCCTGCTCCACCATGGGATGGATCAGGTTAAACATAACACCAATTCCATAGTGTCTTTAGGTGGAAAGGGGGCTTAATTGACTTTTTCTATTAAGAGGAGAACATTTGAGGAACTCATTGATATTACTGAATTTTGAGACGGCCTGTGGACTCCAGACCTCTTCAAAGACACCTCTCAGCATGATTTAAAAGAGATTATTTCTAGTTGATATCAATTATTTTGGTTTTTTAGTGATAAAAACAACAGACACCAATCTGGGAGATGGTTTGACCCTGGATAATGTTCTGTGCTATTTGCTTGTGCTGAGCATGGGGACTACAGATAATGACTTTGTCCAACTGGGAGAGGGATGGGTCTGGCTGTGGCACAGGTTGAGGAGACCTCAATCGAGGAAACCTCCCTGGAGGGTACAGAGACTTTAAAGGAGAGACCAGGTGCTGCCTGAGATGTCCCAAATGGCCAAGTTAGACAGAAGGGTGTGGAGGTCCATGGATCCTGTGCGGTTTGTGCCCTCTCCAGGAGGTTCTCTCATGCCCCAGTGCATTCCAGATGGACCAAGGTACCCCTCTAGGTTGTTAAATTGTGCCTGTGTGGGTCTCTTCATCTTTTGTACTCCAGCTGGGGGGGGTCTGCACTTTGCTTCACCTTTAACAATCTGGGAAGTGGATAGACCCACAAAAATCTGTGTCCAGTGCTCACAAAATCAGCTTCTGTTTCATCTCAGCCAAGTCCTCTCTTCCCTACCAGAACAGATTTGAGAGGCTTTCAAGGCACTTGAGACAGGCTCTCTTGCTATGTGGCCTTTTGAAGGAGGACTCATTCCTCATTTGAGTGTAATCTCATCCCTTTGGTGCTGAGCAGAAAGCTGTTAAGTATGTCAGAGACATATTTAACTGTAGGAAGTCCTTAGCACAAGATCTTAGACAGTTGGACTGCTTAAGCAATTCCTAAATGCCTCTGTATTTCTATTGCTATTGTATCTTTCCCCAGTTGTTTTCACAGAAGATTTTTAGGAGGAAATTGGCAATTAATTACAATAACAATGACGATGATTATTAGCTGTAATAAGAACAGTGATAGAACAGAGCTTACCATCCACATAAAATGCCACCAAACCTAGATGAATGAAATCACTACAGGAAATATATGAGCATTAAACTCATAAAGTAATTTCCTTCAGTGTTGTTATCACATCTTCTAGTGTAATCCAAGAAAATAGATGTTCACGTGGCAGCTATAAATACTTGTCTGTGCCAGGAGATTTCGGTCCCTCATCTCCTGCTATTGGTTTTTCCACTGCCAGCAATTTTGTTGTGTTATTCCCCTCAAAGCCGAGCGTGAGAAGGCATCAGGTGCACAATAGCAAAGTTAGAGATAGCGCTGGCTGAAATTAAATTCACTCCCGTTGAATCCTGATGAACATTCCTTATCTCCAGAGCCACTCCTGCGGAGAAATGTTTTCATAATCTATTTGTCCATTATGAGGACTAAAAAGGGCTCTTGGGCCTGTTTCATCCTGGAGTGAAGGATGTGGACATGTGCAGTGCCCTGCACGGGGTGCCCCAGGTCCTGCTGACTGGCTCTGAGCTCCTGAGTTAATGCAAACAGCATTATGTTCCCTAAAGGAGTTTTGTAGTTAGAAAGAGTTATATGGTAATAAGAGTTATATAGATGCAATACACCTGGGGTGTATAAAAATGCTCAAATTGCAACCCTTTCAAAGAAGTTATCATCCTTGGAAGTGGCTATAAACATGTGTGAGCAGGAACTGAGGGCTGAAATGGGAAAAAAAAAAAAGTCAGCTGAAGTTTTCTATTCCCGCTTCCCCTGCCCCTTCCTGTGAAATTCAAAGTTATATCAAAGCCTATTGAAATAATTCTGAGCCCTGTACGATGGAGCAGTACCATCTTATGGGGAACCATAATCCTGGTAAGAAGCCATAACCATACAAATAACCCTCCTCTCTCTCAAAATAAATGACCACAACAAAAAAAAAAAAAAAAAAAAAAAAAAAATCTATAAATGCAGTGCTACACACAATATTTCATTTTTCTTTTAAAGAAACATGTTGGGAACCCTACTGATGTTGCTTTAATTCATTTTATTACACAGCTATTTATTTTCTAACCTTCTGAGGAAAATAAAAGAATGTGCCTCTACTTTTATATTAAAAAAGTTGGTTTCCTTTCCACTTCTGCTTTTGCTCTGCAATCTGTTCTTTGAAAAGCAAAGTAGATTCAAATATTTGCTTTAATTGAAATTTTCCTGCAGAAAAAGGATTTAAATGTGACAGCCAAAAAAGATTTTATTGTAGAATGTAAATTCCTTTTGACAAAAACCTGTTTTCCAGCAGAAACGAACCAATGCATAATCCGGTCACCCTCACTTCACCTAGCAGTGGAGCTATGTAATCTTTCATATAAAGTTAATTTCAGAGAGAAATTTTCTCAGCCATTCTGGAAGAATCAAGGCCTTCACAGAAAACCAAAAATGAGATTTTAATGGAAACCATCAGGTAAGCATAAACCCACTCCTCTTTTAACATGCAGGTGCACACTGATCTCTCTGATCTGCACAAGCAGGCTGGAAAATCTCCCTTCCAAAGGGCACAGAGATGATAGCTGAGGAAAGAGATTTTGCTTTTTTCCCAGTGTAACTCAAATGAGTCGTTTCAACTTAGGCTTGAGTAAAAAAAAAAAATTAAAACAATTTATCATAATGATCTCTCTTTGAGATGGGTTTATATCTTACTTAAAACACATTTGAGGCACATGATGCTGATGAGCTTGTGGTGTCTGACTTCCTGCTTTTCCTCACCTTTCTTAACCCGGTGATCAATGGTTTCCAAATACATGGGGACCTGTGGGAGGTGTTTTTTACCAAGCAACAAGAGGCAAGGCAGTTGTAAATATAAAGTGCTTGCAAAGCTGGTTGTGTGTATATTAATGGTAATTATTATGAATGACTTTTGTATAAACAGTAATAAAAAGTTAAAAAATGAAGTAAGTGCTGCTTTTTTGAGAAGCAAGTCAGTTCTGCCTCCTTCATGGAGTTAAAGATATGTTTGCCAAGCTGATAGCTTTGAAACACACGGAATCGTTTCAGGGGAGCTGTGCTTGCACAGCAACAAAATAAGCAAAATTCAAGCTACCTATTTTTATTGCTGAAATCAAAGTCTCTTTCAACACACTCAGAAGCCTGGCAGGCTGGATGGAAGATGAATGACAGCTGTGGGAGAACAGCTCCAGAGGGTTGTTCTTAAAAACCCTTTTACCTCTAAACCAGGTAGAGCAATATCCATGAATTAACCACTCTTGCTGAGACTTGGCAGTAAATTCAGGCTACCATATTCCATCGATTTAGCATAACTACAGTCACATTTATGGCACGAAAACATTGAGTTATAATGTCATTTTTAACCTTGCTCATTGATTTCTAACTATGTCAAGTTGAAAGTGGTTGTCTTGCGAACAAACCAAGAATTGTAGATGTCAAATAGTTTCTGTGATAAAAACTTATTCCCAGCTTAACCAATGAATACATCTCAAGGCTTTTTACCCAATTGCCTTATCAAGAGGAGCCCAAATAATGTTTGTTGATGGTAAGTCATTTGTACCTCTGTATCCATACTGATCACCCAAGCTTGCTTCTCATATAACTCCTGATAAAATTCCTCGAAGGAAAGCCCTTCCAGGTAGGAAACACACCAACCTATAGATGTATTTTAATACATCAGTGTTGCAACTGATCCATGTGATTTGGCTTTTGGAAGGAGATGGAGGGCACGGGGCAGGGGAAGTGTGTGTGTAGCCCTCTGACTGTGTCTGGAGCAGTCCTGGTGCTGCAGGACCACTGAGAGCAGTGTGGGGCTGTGAAATGCTGCTCAAACTGTGCAGCTCCCAGCACGCCAGTGCGAGTGCTTCTGTGGGATTTATCTGGGGCAAAACAAGTTGGATGTCTGCAACATCAAGCTGGGATTATCCCAGGAATGGCCCTTGGTATTCCCAGGATTTACCCAACTCTGCCTTTCCTTTCTGAGCCTAAGAGCTTTCAGCTGAACTTCACAGGGCCCTTGATGGGAGACTGAGGGGAGGATTATTTTTTGTGGTTTTGGGGAGCAGGCCCTTGCTCTCTTTTTGCTGCTTGTTGCCAGCCTACTTTCATTCTCAGAAGCAGCAGTAATGATGGCTCTGGGGTGGCAGTGTCACCTGTTAAAAGGGACACTTAGGGTTTTAGTTTTGTAGCCTGGTGCCTCCCTCTCTGGTCACTGAGAGCTTTGTGCATTAGTCAGGAGCACTGTCACAGATCTATCCAGAACACAAATAAAGCTGCCTGGATGGGGGCAAGGGAAACTGCTCTCCCTTGCAGCTCTATGTCTATCTCAAGAAATCAAATTGGTTTGTAGAAGAGTCTTTCGACACTTTGGGAAAATCCATCCTGCTAGTGTTGCCTTTCCCTGGTCTTAAAATTAAAACCAAAACATTGTTTATGGGGAAAAGGGGTTCTTACCTTGGTGTTTATTTCAGGATCCCTGGGTACAGCACTTTTTCCAGGTGGAATGCCCCAAAAATGCATGTACACTGTTACACTGAAATACACACAATTACAGGCATTGCAAAATTAACATACTTATCAAAGATTTCCCAATGAGAGACTCGAGTGAACCCCTTGTTCTGAGGAACCTTCCCCCTGAATGGGCCTATCTTAGTTTACAAAATGTGTTTTGGAGAGGACCTTGGTGTCTGGGGTTTCCAGACTCTTTGGTCTCCTGGTTTAATGGTGCTGTGGGTCTGAGCTATCAGACTTGGAAAGCTACAAGTATGTAGGCTAAAAGCACTAAGAATACATAAAACTATATAAGAGTATGTAAAAGGGGTATAAAAGAAAAAGCAAAAAATCATTCTGGCATCACTGGCTCTTACACCCAGAGAGGTGTAAGAGCTGGTGTGGAGTGGGGCTTGAAGACATAAATTGATGGCAAGGTCTCCATGCAGTGGCCATGGCTCACACACCCATTGCTGGTGCTGGCCCTGCTCCAAAGCCCTGTGATACAAAGGCACAGAGCAATGGGACAAAAATCAGAAGATTTGCTCTTGGTCATGCTCTGCTCTGTCTCAGCAGACTGGGAGCTGGAACTTCCCCATCTGGAATGCCTCAATAGGAAAGATATCCTTGCCATGAGCTTTCTGGGCTGTGGCAGGGCCAGCCCTGGGCCTCTCCTCCCCTCTGCATCTGCCAGGACTTCCCAGCAATGTCCCTGCAGCTCCATTCCAGCTGCAGCAACTCCACCCAAGAGGCAGGAGGGAGATACGTGGGAAGGAGGAGGACACATCTCTGGATAGGGAAAGCTCCCAAGGGGGCAGGTTGAGCTTCTTTCCCCTTCTTCCCTCCACATGGAGCTGGTTGAGCTGCGAGGAGGACCCACCTTGCAGTAAAGCTGACATGGCAAAGAGGTAAAAGGTCTCAGCCTGCTGTCTCTCTAATGCAGAGCAAGCATAAGAAAAGATGGGCAGGGAGATGTGAAGGGAAAATTCCTGTTTTATGTTTGCTTGTACGCAAGTTTATTTTTCCTCTTCTAAACTGCACCTGATATATTTTTATTGGACTAAGATGTAAAAACTGAATTCGATTGCAGTCATGATTTCTGACCCACTAAGTGTTACCGAGAATTATCTCTTGAGGCAGAGTAACTATTTAATACTGCATATCCCTTGTGTTCAGTCATGAAAGCTGTCTACAGGGTCTAACATTTCTAAATTGAGTGATTATCTATTGGTAATTGCACTCTCTAGACAGACCTGGGGAACAGACATATGGTTAGAAGAATGGCTCCATTTTTTTCTCCTTCCCTTTCTTTGGCTGCTTACTGCTAACGACAGCACTTCAGCTGTTTCCAGGCTCTGAAAAATGTTGTAAAATCTGGAGGAGTCAGGGAAAAAAACCCTCACAAACAGCAGCTTCCCTTGGCAGAAATGTTGTTACCCCGTCACTTCAAGGTGCTTTTATGCCACACTGTCAAGCTGAGCAGAGGAGAAGTCCCACAGAGGTCTAAAATCAAACTCAGATTTTTTTCTTCACTGGCTCTACTAGACTGGTGGTCTCTTATCTGGCCACGCCTCATTTCCAGTACAAATCTGTAGAGGAAGAAATGTGTATTACCTGACCTTTGCACCTTAACTCTGTTTGCTGAGTCTTGCCTCTTCATCTGGCAAACAGGAATTAGAAATGGCCTTTACAGCCTGAGAAGTCCCATGGTGTTTATAATAACCCTTATTTCAGGAGGATAGAAATATGGATCACAGAATGTGAACTAGGGCAGCATGGCTCCTGTAGATGCTGACCACAGTGAAGAGTGGTGGCAAAAGCTGTTGTATGAAAGGGTAAATCTTCGAGTCTGTGGCCCTTATATGTGGAAAATTCCAGACAGCTCCTGTGGACTTGTCTGAGACTTCGGCTACAAGAGAATTTGCAAATTCCCTGCTAATTATCAATGCTCAAGTACTTTTCAGTGGCCGTGGTGATTCTACTTTAAGATCTAAATGCTTTCATGGCCTAACTTAATGCATAGAAAATCCGGAACTAGTATGCATATGAGTGTATGAAGTCAGTGTTTAAAGCTTTGTACCCATTGAAGCTGTGATAACCTCACAGCCACTGCTCAAGCAAGTATTTTGAGGCGTCACCAATCCTGTTCCCTGTGGGCAAGATTATGGCAAGTCCCTTGAAGTTTAAGTCACCTTCTGAAGTTGTCACTGGAGTGATGCAGTGAGGGATGAAGGAATGCCAGGAGGATAAGGATGTTGCAGTCAGTACTGCAGCAAGGGGAAGTTTTTCACCCAAATGCCGTTTGGCTGGAGATGTACAAAGCATCAGAACCTGAATCAAGATCTGTGAGCTGCTGGCTGTCCTTGGAATCTTGGAAAGCTGCTCTCAGTGGCAAGCACGTGGCTTTGTGCTCTAAAGGGATCTTAGCAGAGTGGGAAAATCCACCCTGTGGAACTTCTTAAACTCTCACTGCAGTGGCCTTTCCCTGCCACCAGATCTTGCAGATCACCTGTTTCTCCCTCCATGACACATGACCTTTCTTTATTTCTTCAAGGTGACCTTTGGGACAGGGAGTTGCTTCCACAGGATCAGTGAAGATGTGGTTGTTTAGTGCTATACTTCTGAATTTCAGCCTGACAGAGTTTGGCATGTAGATACAAATTAAAGGATGAGAAACAGGTGTTTGGATCAGGAAAAGGCTTTTAATTATGACGAATTTTCTTGCTGACTGGTGGTTCTGCAGTTAAATGGGTCTGCCATCATGCTCTTGAGCTCTGTGAATAAACAACACCCAAATATTTAATATTAATTAGAAATGTTACATAGGCATATGCTAATATTGAAGCACCATGACATGTTCACAGATTGCACAGCTGTGAAATTATGGTGAATTTTTGAAATACCATCCCAGCTGGAATTACTTCTTGGGGCAGGGGGGGAGGGGGAAACCCAACAAAACATCACCACTGCCAAAAACTCAACACTGAACAAAAACCCCAAGCCAGCAAATTTCCATGGATAGCAACCGATCAGCAGAAGTTGGTCAGACTTTCAAACAGCTACTTGACCTGATGACAGAGTGTGTGTGCCCTACAAGTGAGCTCTGTATCCCAAAGCAGATGTCCCAAAACGCTGCTGCTTCTGCCTGTGCACACCCCACCCCTTTGGCAGGGGAACAGAGAACTGTGGAGCTCCTGAAACCACCACAGGTGGCTGTGACCTGTTGCACCTGAGCCCTCTGATTACAGCCATCCCCTGCACTGGAGGCACACCCTGTGCCTGGGTGTCGCCTTGGATTTAGTCTTTTGGTTGTTTTTCATTCTTAGAGTCAGATTCCAGTGCATTTCATATAAACGAATCAATGTTTCTATATCTGTTTTTCTTGTTTTGCATTCCTTTCTTGATAGAAAAGAGTTTGATAGGCTTCTGATTTGACCAGTGGAATTGGAGAGGAAGAAATCTTACTATCCAATCCATGGTTGTTTCAAAGAATCTATAAATATCAGTGTCAAAAAATAAACGCCCTCTTTTTGTGCTGACACCATGCTGTGTGTGTGTGTTCATTCCATGTTCTGTTGCGACACCTGGGAGCATTGACCAAACACTCCTGGAGCTCTGTCAGGGTTGGTGCTGTGACCACTGCCCTGGGGAGCCTGCTCAGTGCCCAGCCACCCTCTGGGGGAAGAACCTTTTCCTGATATCTAATTTAAACCTCTCCTGACACATCTTCAGGCTGTTCCCTCAAGTTCTTTCACAGTCAGAAAAGAAAAGAGGGCAGAGTCCTCACCCTCTGTGCAGAGACTTGGTGGCCTTGAGACGCCTGGGTGTTTCCAGCCTTGTTCCTTCTAACTTTTTGGGTAGCTCTCATATCTTAGTCCTCAGACATGTTCCACTCGGATGGGAGGGAGATCATCATCTAGAGATCCAGGAGGATTCAAACACTCTGGTGGAAGGAAGGGGGACATGCATGGACATATGTCTCTAGAATTAATCCTCCAACGGAAATTCAGTCATTTTAGTCAAAAACCCAAAAATATTCTGAGAGCTGAAGTTAGAATCATTAGTGAATGACTAATGGTTTACCTTTTAATCACTCTAAGGCTGCACTTTGTTCCAAAGAGCTTTGCTGAAGTGGCTGAAGCCTGCACAGATGGATGAGCAGCAGAATCAGTCAGCAGTGGGTCACAGCCCACCCGTGAGGAGAAGCAGCAGCCCCTGAATTATAGGGGCTTACAGAAGGACTTGAGAAATCACACTCTGGGACTGAGCTAAAGGGTTTCACAGGGAGTGGAAAGGGTTGTCAACCTTCCAGGACTCTCACGAGTGTAAATGGCTGCAACACTCTGAGTTTCTCCTTAAACAAGAGGTTATTAGAAGGGCAATCATTGCTATGGAAGGCTGATTCCTTGGCCCTTTGCAGGGTGGTCTGCTGAGAGCTGGCATCTTGTTTTTCCCTTTACAGATGGATTTTCAAACGCCGAACCTGCGGCTCAGACGGCCAAGGGTGGCAGAGCTGGCACAGTTAAATCTGAAATTCTTCTCAAGGCATAATCAATACAGCACCAACAGCGAGCCTGAGCAGCCTGGGTTTTGTTGTGGCTTGTCCCTGGATTAGGTGGGCTGATGACTTTCTTTATAGTGTCATCTCACTGTGTGTCTGACTGTTGTGATCTGGCAACATGGACCAGATTCAGCCTCTCTGTCACTGCCTCTAACACAAGCATTTCTATTCTGTCTGAGGCTCCTTCCAATTCCTCCCCACACCACATCATTCTCCTCCTTGGCAGCTCTGTAGGAGCTAAGGACTGAGAGGAAGCAAATGCCTATCTAGCAAAGACAAGTAAATGAACAAAGCACACAAAAGCAGCTTGCCTTGAAACTTAAATTGGTTGCTAACTTTCTTCTGGTTTTGGCAGGGAAACATATTATTTCCAGTGCCCCAGCCTTAGGAGCTTGGCTGCTTTTCAGTATCTGACTAGGGCTTCAATGTTGGGAATTTTATTGTCTTCAGCACCTGCAAAGGCAAAGCTATTAAGTTACTGAAGTTTCAAGGTAGAGTTTGATGCTGTTTGGTTTGTTAATTGAATATTTATCCTGACTTCTCCGAGGGAAGCAAATCTTGCTGGCTGTTTGTATATGTCTTGCCATTAAATTTTAAACCAAAAATTGACTAGGAATGATACCCCAAAGGCATAAGAAGTGTCCAGGTAGAGATGGGAACTCATTCCTAGTCTCCAGAATGGAAGAAAAAAGTCAATGTGGGGACTTGAAATATTCCTGGGTAAATCCACATAGAATTACACTGCCTGAGGGTCCAGTCCACAAAAGAGCCTGACCTTGCCCCATGTCGTGCTGCATTTAAGACATTTCATGAGCCATTTCAGTTGTGGGCTGAATGCTTTTGATCCTTGTCTTGGCAAATATCTCATTCCTCCCATGTGAGGGCTGGAGGGTCAGATAATCTTCTTCCTGTTCATTCAATTAAAATAAATATTTTGCCTGGTTTTTTTGCAGGCATTAGGCAATGGTATCTTGTGAGACAAAGACATAGTTGTGTAGAAGAATGGCGCTAGAACCAATGAGACACCAACTTGCATTTTTTCCTACCCCTTGCAACAAAAAATCCTCCTAAAATTGTTAATATCACACTAAGAAGAATTCAATTCCCACAAGTAATAAATACCAGACAGCTCACCAGGGCCTTTACAGTTTGTTTCTATTCACACTGTTACTTGCAAGATGTTGGGCTGTTGTGCAGAAATCAGGATGAAATAGTCAGAAGGAATGAAAGTTGATTACAGCCCAGTTCAAGGCATTTAGAAGAAAAATCCTCACAAGTTCTTCTGAGCAGGGTCACACAAAGTGCAGTGGGTTCAGTTGCTTTTATTCTTGTCAACACAGTCCTGAATCAACAAGGACTTATGCAGGCACCTGGCTTTGCAAGCAGAATAAATTTCCCCTGCCTGTGCGTTTAAAGCTCATTAGCCTTCAAGGGGACTCTGCCCAGAGCATTGAGTTAATCACATCTCACTGAAGATTTTCAGAAATGGGTCTGGCTAAGGGTGGCTGCAATAAGGAGCTGAGCTGAAAGTCCCCATCCTTCAACTCCTTCTGCAGAAGCTGTGCTACTAGGGAAACTTTTGAGAGTCATTAGAGGAGGACAAGTGTTTGTATCTCACATTCTGGCATGGCTGCTCAGCACAGCAAGAGTTATCTTTCCAGTAAAGAGGCGTCAGTAAAACACTTCACTGGGAATAGATTCTGGGCCTGTGGCAGGAGGTGAAGCAATAAGAAAGACAGTCTTTGAGGTTTTAGGGGTTTGAAAAGCAGACACATCTTCTAAAGAAGTCCTCAGTGCATTGAGCCAAGCAAGTTGCCTCAGTCTCTCTGAATGATCCATCCCACAGTAACTGGGAGCAATGACTGCAGAAGCCCTTAGCAGTCAAAAGATCTTGATACATTGATTTCATACCCTGTACTACCAGTCCAAGCCTTGCAGGTAGATTAGGCTCAGCTTTGGTGTTTATTTTCACTCCTCCCATCCCTGTCAAAAGCTCGTGGGTGACTCTCCAGAGGCAGGAGAGTTTGGTGCTGTTTGGTTTAGGAAGTGAAAATGGAGAGGAAATTCCAGCAATTAACTTCCACAGAAATATCCATTTGCATGCAGCTGCTCTGACTGGGACATTTTTAGGTGAGAGGAGGCTGATGTGGAATGCTCTGCAGGTTCTAACACAGAGCAGATGTGCATGGGAGCTCTCCTTCCTCCCTGGGAAGGAGCAGTGATCCCACATTTCTCTTTTCTTTGGCTCACCCTCATGTGAAGGTGCAGGCAGCAGAGCTCACACCCTGCCCAAACTGCGCATGGCACTTGGAGCAGGAAGGGATGTGGGATCAATGACCCTGTGTACCTCTCTGTGGATAAATTAAATCAAGTAAATATGTGAAGGTGTGATCCAGAACTGCCAATTGCCAGTGGTCCTTAAACTATCACCACTTTACTATTTGCTGGAATAAAGCTGTTTTATGATGGTTGATGTGATGAGCTTCATGTTCTGTGCTGAATCAGAAGGGATGAACTGACAGAACATTCACTTTGCAAACACATTTTGCAGGTATTGATGTTTGTGGTTCCATGAACCTCCCAGTAAATTCTGCTGCAGAAAGTCTCTGTCCTTAATATCTGCATAGAACAAATTCTGGTTCAGTGTAGACATAGGGAAAAAGTCTCAAAATTCAGATAGAATCCAGATATGCCTTCCAAATAAATCCAGTTATCTCGAGAAGAAAAGCTACCACTTCCTTTTGTTTGTAGTGATTAATAACTCACACCGTTTGTGAGTTTAGGATTAATGTCAGGATTAACACCAAACACCAGGTCTCCCCTACAGAGCTCAGCAGCACAGTAATTTCAACACTGCATTGTAATTAGCCGGTGTGAGCAGCAGAGGGTAGTGTACTACACAGAAAAACTTCAGTCTGGGTACCAGAAGCTGTTTCGGAGTGTTTTTCAGAAAATCAGAGTGGTAGGAAGCATTTAAAGCGAGAGCAGGACAACCCCTCTCTGCTGCAGTGCTGCGTGGAATGGCTGCTGTGTGCAAGCCTTGGCTGCTGCATTGTTTAAAGATGATTTAAAAGTGATATTTATATGGTTGTAGAAGGTTTGTCTGTGCTTAAGTGCTTCAAACTTCTGTGCTGCACCAAGGTCGGATGCTGGGTTTGAAGTTTGATTCCCAGGTGTCCAGGCAGAGGTTTTCCAGGGTCCTGCCTCTTGTGCACCTCGGCTGTGTCCCCTTCATGCTGGGGACAGGCTTGGATATGGTCCCTGCTCCTCTCCCAGAATTTACCTTGGACAGGTGTCCCAGCCCACTCGGAGGTCACCAGGGTCACCCAGCCTGGGCTGTCAGGGCTGCAGGGCTTGCACAAAGTCATGGAATCATTAAAGCTGGAAAAGACCTCTAAGGTCATTGAGCCCAGCCATTAATTACCCCAGCACCACCGTGTTCACCACTAAACCATGACCCCCAATGCCTCAGCTAAACATCTTTTGAACACTTCCAGAGATGGCGATTCCAGCCACTGCCCTGGGCAGCCTGTTCCAGTGCCTGACAGCCCTTTCAGTGAATAGATTTTCCCTAATATCCAACCCAAACCTGCTCTGGAGCAACTTGGGGCCGTTTCCTCTCATCCTGTCACTTGTTAGCTGGGAAAACAGACTGGCCCTCACCTGGTTACAGCCTCCTCTCAGGGAGTTGTAGAGAGCAATACTGTTCCTCCCGAGTCTCTTTTAATCCTGCCTGAATATTCACAGTTTCTTCAGCTGCTTCTCATCAGACTTGTGCTCCAGACCCTTCTCAAGCTCTGTTCCCTTCTCTGGACATGAAAAAATCCATCTGCTGCTCAGTGCAAAAGTAGTTTTAAAGAGTTCAGTCCCGTGGGGGTCCAGCAAACATCTGCCTGGATGTAGTCTGGGTTAAACGCTGTGAGGACTATCAATGTACCATCCTCCTCCCTCCTTCCATCTGTGCTGAGATGACTTGCTCTGGCTCTGAAGAGCAAATTTGTGCCTTCTGAAGCTGCTCCCACTTTTCCAAGAGTATTTGAAGAATTGAAGTGCTGTATAAGCCTCGTTGGTGTTGCTATTTCACCTCTACACATTTCACAGCTCAGGATAAATCGTAGCAGCCCCAGTGAAGAGCATCTCACCTTGTCATCTCAATGCCTCTGGAAAGGAGAGCTCCAAACGGGTCGTCAGTGAGTGCAAAATTTCTCTGCCTTTCTTGTAACTTAAGAGAAGGAAATTTGGTAACTGGTGCTGAGAGAGGCTGCTGGAGAACAGCTGTGCTCTTTGAGATAATACACAAATATTTGCACATTAATATTTACAGATATACTTACGTGTGAGAGTTTTACTTTTGCGCTTTTTTTTGCGAGGAAGTCCTTGTATAACAAACACCAAGTGGAGTGTTGGCAAGAGCACAGGGGATGTCTTAGAAATGCTGGGAAGACTCATCATCACCTGCTTTCTCTCTTTGATTGATGCATCACTGTAAATACCTCACTGGGAGACATCCCTAGGCAGGATGGTCTTTCTTGTATCTCCTTTTGGATGAATGAGGTCAATGAGCAGGCTGTTCTTGGCCTTTCTGGTTTCCTCTGGAAAATTTGAATGCTAATTAAAAAATATCAGAAAAAAGAGGAGGTCTCAGGAATTACCTCTATCCCTCTTACACAGAGACAGCCTGAATATGGACAAACTGGCATTTAAAAACACTGTTTAATTAGAAAATCTTTGCCAATTTCTGCTGGCAGTGATGATGGGAAGGAAGTCAAAAGGAAAATGAAGTAAACAATATTAAGGGATAAGGTGGATGAGGAGATAGGGATGTACAAGCACTGGAGCCCTTTCTGGGCAACCAGCTGTGCCTGGGTGGGTTGTGCTCAGTTAGAACCATGGTTCTCCCTGATGCTGACTTTTCCTCTGACACAGAAATGCAAAATGTGATCTTTTCGTCTTAATAAAGTGGATTTGTCTCTCCCATTTCCTAATGAGGTTCCTGAACACCCGCCAAGATGCTCATAACAAGAAATGTTATGAAGTCCATTTCCTAAATGGTTTGGGGTTTAATTTGGTCCTTATGACCCTGGATAATTTAAAGAATTTTGGACTGCTTAATTACAGTTATTTGTTTTCTGGTCTGAGGCCTTTGGGTCTCGCGATCGTCATTCACTCATTTCTCGTGCTAAAATGTTACTTTCTGTCCTTAATCATCATCTTGGTGAGAAAGGTGATTTATAACTTTGCTTTTCCCTGTTCAGAGGGGAATATGACAGCTACAATCCCTCAGGTGTACTGCACCCTCCATCAAGCAAACCATTAATTCTAGCACAGCAAAGGTGTCAACCTAACTGGTTTGGAGGTCCTGAAACACGTGTATCTCCCCTTAGATAAATGAAGTCAATTAAATCTCCCATTAAGATCTCCTGCTTCCACAGATGGTCTTTCTTTTTCTCGTATGATAATCATATTAAAATTGCATGCAGAGCCATTTGTACATTTTAACATTAACATTTGCTGCTCCAAATCAGTTGGGGGAAGAGAGGATTGTCACAGTTTTCATCAGCCTTTTCTGCTGTCATTGCAATCCTTCCAAAGGGAGCCACTGCAGCCTGAGTAATCAGCAGCTAAAACGTGTTTGCACAGGCAGGTGAAAGAAGTGAAACAGCAGATCCAGGACTTTCCTGGGACTTCACTGTGAAATGGAAACGTGTTTTCTGAGAAATAATTTCTGAAGGAAATGAACAGGGCCAGGGGATGCCATGCCCAGCTGGGTCTTCTCGGATTCTGTTGGGCCAATACTTTCAGCAACTGAGAAGAGAAAATGTGAGCCTTAGAGTTCTCTGCTGCCCTCGAATCTGGGACTGGCTGGTGCTGAGTGCCCTCAGTTTTCACTCAGTATGATGGCAGCAGTGACAATATTGGAGAACACAGAAGAATGAGGTTGGAATTGGTCTCGTGTGTCAAGTTGTCTGTAATTAAAAAAAGCACCTCATACCCTCCTCTCAGACAGCGTGAAGCTCTGTCTTTAAGAGGTTTTTTTTTCTCTCTTTTTCAATCTCCAGCTGGGACTTGACTTAAAGGAAGTTTTTTCTAATTGCCAGTTTAAATATATTAATGGCCAATTTTCCAGCAATTTTTTCTTTTTGTTAGTGTTTCCCTTCAGCTTTAGGGTACTTTTCTCTGTCTCTTGTTACAAACCAAGAGGAATGAGGTCCCCTCATCTCTCTTGCCAGGCAGGGGAAGCCTCATTTCAGAAGAATCATTTTTCATCCACATCTCATCCTCTCACTAGTTTTCCACCATGTTTCCCATTTCAGCCTCACCCCCTTGTAGATGTAGAAGAATTTAATTCCTTTGTAAAATGGCTTTGCTATATTTTCACCTGTGCTTGGAAATATATAGGAGCCTTCCTTGAGTTAAGAGAGGTATTACCAAAGGGCTGACAGATGGATTTTGGGGTAGGGTACAGCTCATAGCTGTGCCTCCATCTCAGGTTTCCTGAACAAATATATTTCATTGTGGAAGGACTTGTCTATTTTATTAGCCATGAGGGACTTGGGTTTCATCCTTGCACATGCAAGGCCATCCGTGGGCTCCTGAACTTGGCAGTCTGGGAAGAGATAGAACAAATTCAGCTTTAACTTGCACCCAGAGTTGTCAGTGATTCCATTATCTAAGAAAATATTACATCTGTGATACATCATATACATTGTTCCTAGTGGTTTTCTAGGAGAGGAATGCCCTGGATTTACAGCTCAAGGACAGAATCTTCATCAAAACTTAATAAAGATTTAGTTTTAATTCTCATTTATTTTACTTTACAACATTTGCAGACAATGAGCTTCACTGTTTTAATGAAATATTTCTTATTATAAACCTGTCAAGTCTGCTACAAAAAGAACACTGATTATTTTTTCAGTGCATGCTGAGGGGATTTAATTAATTTTTTGTGATCACCTGCTTATAGTTTATGTCACAGCTTTCAAAGGAGGGCATTCCTTTTACATTGGCCCACTTGCAGCAGAAAGGGCCACACAGTAAGAATACATTGGTGTCAACCTCAACAACTATTTTTGGTGCTGGGTGGTCAATAACTTTTGTTTGTGAGCTATCAGTTTAGATATGGGGCTAGAAACAAAGAAACTCAGATCTTGTAGTACTCCATTATAGCCTTGGGCAGTTTCACAGCTCGGAGTCACTTTCCTCATGTGTGAAAGGAGAACATCATGGAAATTCAGTAAAGTGCAAAATTAAAATTGATATGTATAAACCTGAGCAATATGGAGACAACACTTCAGCCTCTTCTGAAGCAGCTCCCACTAAATCCTGTGCAACAAAAATGTGGTGAAATGTAATAAAAAACAAGAAGACATGACTGTGCAGCAGTTTGGGACAGAGAAGGAAGAGGGGTTCAGAAGACTGAGAGTGGTACCTACTTTCTGTATGTAGTGAACTGGGAAAATGAAGCAGCTGGAAATGGTGTCCATAAACATCTGTCAGGCTGACAAGTCGTGGGAAATGCCCAAGTCCAGGCTGAGCCCATATAGATCTCCCTGACCTTGGTATCCACCTGCAGTTGCTTGTTGGCTTCCTCTTTTTAGGGAGATTTTCTGAAAAAAAGAATCATACCTCTCATCTTTTAATTTTTTTTTTGAGGCATAGACAACTGGCCATTTTTTCCTTAAAAATGACAGCAGGTATCAGTGATATCTGCCTATGCATGGGAGCCTAATAAGAATCTTGGTCCAGAAGTAGTATACTGTTTTTTGGTCATTTTCTCTTAAGCCTCGGGGGCTGAAACTTGCATTTGCTTTGCTTCCAAGCCTGTGGCAGAGGGAGTTTGAACCCACAGTTGTGGTGTGGCCTTGTCACCTGAATCCTGAATCCTGGTGGATGAGAGAAGATGGTTTGTTCAGATCTCACACCAACTGAGTTTTTCCTGTTCTTCATATCCTAGAGCCTGGATCTGGAGCATGGCTGATGTGCAGTGGGGGTCACTGTGAGACCTTTGGTTGGCTCCAAGAGCTCTTCAGGAGGAATTTCTTAAGAGGAAAGGAGTCTCTGACCTGACTGACAGCACAAGCTCTGGAAGATGTCTCAATCCACGAATTGTAGGTTTAAAACTGCCTGTCACAGCTTCCCTGCAGAGGGGTGACTCTAGTGCAGCCCACCCTCTTTGATCCACAAAAGTTAAAAATCGAAAAATCTCAAGAATGGCTTTTGGTTTGAGAGCTGGATCAATACAAGTTAGAGCTAAACTTTGCAATACAATTGAGCCCTTGGCTGCTCACAAAATGCTGCTACTGTGATGAAAAATAATAATAATAATGATGACAATAAGCAGTTGTAATTATGGCTTTTAATGGAAAGCTTTAATGCAGAGAGAGTTGAAGAACTTGAATGTCGATAAACTTACTGTGGTTTCATAAATGCTCAAGTTCTGCCTTCTGAAGGAAAAGTGGCCAGCGTTAACTTGGCTCTCATCGTTAGAATGAGCTTCTGAGGTGAGGATAGCCTTCCTCAGCTGTCAGAGTGGATTTCAGGTGGTTTGCACGCCCAGCCTCTCAGCTGCTGCCTTTTTAGGGAGCCTGCCTGGGCAGTGCTGTGTTTTCCTGATTTCCCTCTCTCCACGCTGTGCCTCTGCTGTGTGTGTCCTGCTACACGCTGCGTGTGCCAGGCTAATGCTGTAAATTACACCATTGTGTAATTGTTCATAAAAGCCTCATCAAGCCACACGTCCCTGCAAATGACACCAGAATGACTGCTCAAGTGGCACATAAGTCAATGGCAACTGTCAGGTCCAAGCTGAAATCTCTTAGTGGATAGAAAAAATGGTTATTGGTACTTATAATCTTACCTCCAGACCTTTATTGTTTCTGTGTCTTATTTTCAGAGGAAGGAGGGGACAATCACCAGCATTTTGATGGGGATATAAGGTGGGAGTTATTACCCACTGTTTAGTACTTGGTTATTCTTTTCCATTTGAAAATGAGAAAGAAAAATAGCAGGGAAAAATAAAACCACATAAAGGCACACACACAAAAGAGAAATTTGAAAACATGACCTATTTGGGTAGGATGGGTTCTCGGTCCTAAGCTGCCATTTTTCCCTAGGAAAAGTAACCTCACAGAGTCATGAGGCTTCTCAAAATGGCCTTGGAGTGGCTCCTTTTTTAAGGTAAATTATAGCTGGCAAAAAGCTGAAAGTGCTGCTGTTTTTGCTTTACTTGAAGTTGTGTTGGTCACTAGAAAGCAGGGAGTGTATCAGGGCCAAAAGAAGGGGGGAATATTGGAAAATTTTACCTTCAATGAAGAAGATCCCGCTGCAAGATGAACCATAACAGAAGTCTCTTACTGAAAACGATTTAGCAAAGACTGAGACACTTCTTTTGGTGGGGAGTGTGAGTGTGTGCCTGGTGTACAGAGTGGGGCATCCTGGTGATCTCCAAATTCACAGTTCCTGCCTTGACTTCGTTCACAAGATCTTCTTCTTGTGGCTACAGCCACACAAACACCATCATCCTCACTCTCAAAAACCAGACTTCCCCTGGGTTTTGGCAGTAGATTTCAAATATATCCTTTTGGGAAGAGGAGAGTGGATAGTCTGAGCATGGGTAGACGGCTGGAAAAAATAAAAGTAGCCAGAATATTTCAATTTTGAAGAGATTTTCATCTGATGCAGATATGCAAAGCAATCTTTGCTTTTTGTCTCCTGTTAAAGGGGTATGAAGGGGTGATGGTGTTAGGTGGGACCATACCCATGTTACTCCCTCACTGGAGTGATGGAATATTCTCTTAGATATCCCAAATCCCTCCTGATTATGGAAGAAAAGTGTGGATACAATGAGTCCCCCACTTTCCTTCTTTTGACCCTCATTCCTTCCCAAGCAACCAACCCAAACCGACCCAGATTTTATCCAGTGCTCACAATTTTGCCGTGTCCATCCCCAAACTTGCTCTCTCTGGTATGGTTATTTGCTATCTCTTTTTTCTCAGCATTGCTGATTTTTTTCTCCAGGTGCTGCTGCTGGCCTTGCTACACTTGGATCCCCCAAATGTCCTGTCTAGGTACCTACTCAATCGGGCCACTCTTCATAGCACTATCTGGAGATTTATTGGTTTCTTACATTGCTGTATAATGCATTCAATACTTTCTTGTGTCATACCTAGCAGTTTTCCACATCCATCCAGTCATCCAGACCTCAGCCAAAGAACTTTCTTGTGTCATACCTAGCAGTTTTCCACACCATCCAGTCATCCAGACCTCAACCAGAGCTTTGTCCTCTACCTGCAGCCTCAGCAGTCCCAGCAGGGTCCTGCTGGGCAGAGGCATGGTGGGTATGGAGGAATTATTGCATTGCTCCATTCATTTCAGTGCTGCTTAATCTACCCTCTTTAGGCTTGCTTTATTAGAAAAGTTAACTCATTTTAGCTTATATTTTATTAAAACACAGCTTTTGGGCGCTGAAAAGCCTTTTCAATCTCTCCAAGGAGAACACAGGGTGGAAAGTAAAGGCACATCCCCATCAGTCCTTGTCACAGACATTGCTGCTCCTCTGCACAGGATCATATTTCTCTAACAAGTCCTTTGCCTTGCTTCTGGAGACTGTTCATGGCTTGTGTCTCAGATCTCTCCCTGGGAATCACTTGTGACAGGAGCAGCTTAAATCCTTCTCAGAGAAGCTGTTCTTTTGGAAAACGTGTCTGTTTTGGAACTGTGCACCACTGCTTGGTCAGATCCCTCGCCATCCATTGCTGTCCAGGATAATGCTGTGCAGCTCAGCCTCATTAATTCTCAAATGAGACTGAGCAGAGCTTTAGGAGGGTGCTCAGCTTGATCCACCGGTGAACATTTACTGGTTTAGATGTGAATAACAGGAGGAAGAACACCCAGCAATTCTTCACTGACTGCTTATTTTGGCTGAAATACCAATATGTAAAATTAAGAAATGTTGAATTATTACTTCCATATATTATTCAGTTCTTCTTCAGGGCTGATATTTTTTTTGTGGAGAGAAGAGTAAAGGAATATCTTGCAAAATTTCAATTATAATTTTTTTTCCCATTACATAGTACAAATGGCTCTGTGACTTTCCTAGGGGCTGCTTGCCTAAGTTAGGAACACCTGCATGTGGCAAATATTAAGGGATGAAAATTTACAGGAAAAAAAAAAAATCAAAATAGTAAATCAAAGTCACCAAAAAACCTCAAAGGAGTCGGTTTTTGTTTTTTT
>VZRF01005074.1:118283-273847 GCA_013396875.1 Vireo altiloquus | reverse complement strand
TTTTTTTGTCTTTTTAGTTTAGTGAGACCAGATCAGGAAGGAAAACTACAAGGATAAATTTCTTCCTATGTCAAAAATAAATAAGATAATGAAAGAGGACTCCCCAAATCACAGTGATTAGGCATTAATTCTGTGAACTGAGGTCACCTCATACATTGACCTCCAGTGGAAGGATAGCCCAGTCAGGGATGGATATGTCCCAAACTGCAGGACCCTGTAGGTAGAAGCCATTTCAGGGAACCTATGGAAAGAAATAATACTTGGCTATCCATATGTGCATGTGAAAAACATCCATCATCATTACTTACACTGTGCAGGCTCATTAACATGCAGCTCACAGAACCTAATGCCTAAAAAAATCTATGTTGCTTGTTGAAGAGAATGAGAAAGAAAGAATTTTTTCACCCCTTCAAGCTGTTTGGAAGAAAACTGTTTCCACCTTGAAACATTGTTCAGAGAGGTGAAAAAATAAATAAGGGGAGGGAAAAGGCAAAGAAGGGAAGGTAGGTAAATTCCTGTTGTGAGCACCAGGCTCTGAAATGCTATTCTTGTCTGCTTTAGAAGAGAGAAATGGCTCATAATGAAAAAGGGTGGAAGAAGCTCTCCTTTTCAGTGTTTGGCAAGAAGTCACTACTGTGGAGTGGTTGGGCCAGTACTGCTCACCTAAAGCATGTCCCAGGTGGGGGCAGAGCTCTGACAGTTACAGCAATGTGATGTATTTTCTGGGTGAACTGATGTTTTCATGTTTTCTTTCCCTTTTCCTACCTCCCTTGGAAACTGCTGCCCAGCTTGTTTCCCACATTCCCTGGAGCAGGTTAGCACTGAAGATCCCCTCGTGATTTAGAACCAACAGTTCCCAGAGATGAGGAACACCTGGAAAAAAGTGGCCTCCATTTCCCATCAGGCTTTAAATCCAACACCCCAAGAGATCCAGGATCTGTTTAAACTGGGATTTCTTGGGGGAAAGCAGAACCACGGATTGGCTTGCTTCAGACACAGATTGCAAGGATGCCACAAAGGCATGAGGTGGCAAAGGGTGTGGACAGTCCTGGTGAAGGGGTGGTGCATCTGTCTGCAGTACAATCCTCTGGCATTTAATTTAGCTTCTTGGTGGAAACATGTCGCTGACAGAAAGCTTCAGCCTTCTCAAGGATGGGGAGAGATCAGCACCTCTGTAGAAGCATCTGCTGCATCCCTTGGTTTATGGGGTGGAACATCCTCTGGATTACATGCCTGGCTAACCTCTCTCACTGTCAGCTGGTTAAAGAGTTGGTGAAATTATGCTTTGCTTGTGTCACTTGCAGCCCTTAAAAAAGCCTGAAAGAGACAAAAAATGCAAGTTCTCTTTGTTTATTCAGGCTGTAAGGATTTTCATAGCTCATTAGCAGGATATAGAGAAACAAGTTATATTACGGCTCACTTGGGGTCTTCCAGCTTTTGTGTGACTTATTTTTTCAGTCTCAAACTTCTGCTAGACCTCAAACTTGTCTGATGCAATTTTCATGAGGTAGAGCCAAAAAGGAGGAAATGATTTTGTAGCCATAATCACGAAGGTCAGGAAAAGGAATGAAAGCAGGACATGCAGGATTTATACTCACTCATTCCTCTGAGTGTCTCCCAAGTAATCTGGGAGGAATTCTGTTTCAGGTATTATGAATGTGCTGTGATGAATAACGTTGCAATTTAAACATTATCAGTGCAAACTGGAGGTGGGTTCAGAGATCACACACGGGCTGCTGAATGGGAGAAAAGGATCTACTTAAAATTCTGGTGTGTTTTCTGCGTGAGTCAACGCAAGATTGAGATGGTAGGTGTTTGAATACCTGCACACCTTTTATTTTATAGATAATGTAATTATATTCTCACTTCAGCTCACCTATAAAAAGAACTCACATTTGCAGTAAAAAGATCTTTACCCCTTTTCCGCTGATCGTTGCTTAGCAAAGTATTTCATACAAGAGGTTTGTTATCTTTAATAGCACTAAAATTACTTTAAGCAATTACCTGCATCATTTTAAACTCTATAGAGGTTATTAAAATATTCTCATGGCAACTATAAAGAAATATAAAAATAAGTAAAGACTAAATTGCACTTTGTCTCAAAAAGTCATTTGCCTTAAAGCATGTTTGGTCTTTAATTTCTAAATAGGCATCTTTGTTTCCTAAATTGAATGCTCTCCTCTACGTTTGACCTTCCATATTCCAGCTTTGAAGGTGGGTCTTTTCTTGCAATAACCATTTCAATTTCATAACAAACAGAAAAAACCAGACATATATTGCAAAATATCTGCACGTCCAACCTAACAATGACATCCCAGAAATGAGCCTGGGCTTTGAAAATCCACTGTTAAATCTCTTCTTACTTTAGTATGAGGAATCAGAAACTAACTACTTAATACTCAATTTCATATCCCACATGTGGCTTCGATTACTTTTACTTCTCTTTAGGCAGAAATTTCTTGTAGCGCCCAGTGGCATAGGCCAGCTGAGGAAGAACTTCCCACTACTGAGGTTTGCTAAGTGTTGGTCTGGACTCCCACCAGGAAAAGGGGAATTGTACAAGAACTTGTGGGATTATCAAAAAAATCTTGTTGCTTTGCATCCTAGAAAACAATGTAGAGTAATAAGAGTCTCTTTGCTACCTGTGGTGCTCTTTTGATTTCCATCTCCACATCAACTCAGTGGAGCAACGTGGAGCTAAAGGAGGGGCTTTCATAGAATAATGATGTTGAAGGAAATTAGTGTGGTTCTAATTAGGGGATGAAAGGAGCAATTAATTTAGAGAGTTTTGACTTCCGTGCCAGAGACATCACCCCAGCAGACTTCCTGGAGCAGGGCAGAAACATTTCAAAGCACAATGCTACAGCATGGGAAAAATGTCAGTGAACATGAAAGCAAAATTAATTGAGAGAATAGAAAATCTAGAGCAATTACATTACCATTTCATTTGTTTTTACATGTTCTGTTGAGATAACAGATTTTAATATCCACTGCAATTCAGAATCCCATTTTACTGCACAGTTTTTATTGAACCAAGTGGTTTCTTATACTATTTTTCCCTCCACTGAAGAGTCCAGTCCCAGAAAACCTGGAGGCAACATTTCTCCCAAGTTCCTGCAGAGTCCAGCGTGAGGTGGCACTTGGTCAGGATGTGGTGCTTTCCCCCTCTTAAACTGTGACTTGAAATCGATTACAATCCCAGTGGAAGAGCTGAAAGTTGCTGATGCAAGCAGCCCTTTTCTGGCAGCTTTGCACTTAGTACTTCCTTGTCTCCCCCCTCCACAGATAAAAGCTGGAATCAGAGATCAAAACTTCCTCAAGCTGTTAAGCTTCTGGCATCTGTAAAGCCAAGAGTTCAGAGACCATGTCAAAATCATTATCTGCAACTGAACAAGAAACATTTCTTTTTGTTCATGGTCTCACAGGCAAGTTCTTTTTCCATTATTTTCATATGGTTTCATGGGTTTTGAGGCCAGAAGGGGTGATTAGATTATCTAATTTGTCTTGCTGCAAAATGCAAGTCACTGAATCCTTCTTAGATTCTCCCAGATGACTTTGAACTCAAGCATTCATCTCCACAGGCAACCAAACCTTTGGGAAATAGGAGAAATGGGTGTACACTCTGTAACTGAGGCTCCTGTGATTGCAAGGAACTAATAATGCTGTGTGTGACCAGATAAGTGCATAATTCTTTGTCCCAGTGCTCCAAAGAAAGCCAAAATCCAAATGTACAGCTCTGAATGCCCAGGATAGTACAACTGAGGAGAGAGATTTCCCTCAGGCATCCATCTGCTACAGCCTTGGGGTGAGCTGTGATCCCTGAGCTCTGCTGATCGTGCTGCTGGTTTGAGAGAGCAGGAAAGCCTGAGTGTACTGAAATTAGCATAGATCAGCCTACCCAGAGCTAATTTTGAAGGCTTCCATCTCCAAAGGTCTCCTTCCTAAACAAGGTGGCACTGCCTTGCTGTTTTATTCTCTCTGCAAGGAAACAACAACTCTGTTTCTAAGCTGAATTAATCTAACTTAGTCTTTTTACCAGCTCCAATTTTCATTTCACCTCTCCAAGATGAAATCAATAGATTAAGGGTGAGTTTCAGCCAGGTGCCCAACAATTAGGCAAGTTTTAGGGTACCCCACATACCCCAAAGCAAATGTTCCAGAAGAGCCAAGGTCTTTTCTGTAGTATCTGCCAGGTCTCAGCTCCCTGAGGTACCCCAGAGCATCTTGGATACCTGTTTTATGTAATAATAAGACAACAGAATCCTGCTCTAATCTTCATACTGTAAGACCCACATTATAAGTGTATCATGTGTAAATGGTGGGAGATTTACAGTTTTTATAACCAATTACAGCTAACATGCCCGTAGTATTTGATATTCTTTAATATAGCACATTAATCAGAGATTTAAGTGGAGGCATAAAGGATTAAAAGAATTAAATTATGAGACTAATTAGTCTCCATTCCAGAATTCAGACAAAACTCACACTTGGACTTGTGGGTCTAACGTAAGTCTAACAAAGGTGGTGTTTTCATTTCCCACATTATTCTCTTTCAAATAACAAAATTTATATATTTAAAAGAAAGAAAATGCCATTGGGCACACACATATTTTCTAGTGTGGCTGTAATAGTGACGAAGACTTCAATTTTTTCAGAGCAAAACCAAAATTCCTGCTGTAGGCTTGGAAATCATTGATAGAGGAGAACAAAGTCCTGGTTGCATTTGTTGATTTAGGATGGTTATGGACCTTCAAGATAACAGTGGGAAAACTGGATGTGAGCATATCTCAGAGAAGGAATTTCCAGCAGAAACAGGGAATTATGTGGTGCTATAAAATCTCATTTAGAATGATAACATACAGTCCTAATCAGACATATTTAAAAAGGATTAAGTAAAAAAAAAGGCAATAGCTTTGCTTATTTACCTAGAAAACTGCAATTTAAGGGGAATGAGAGTTTATTGACATAATGATATAAAAGAGACTTTGCAACTACATCAGAAGCTTTGGCAGAAGAAGTTTAAAATAAACACCTTTCCTGAGAGCAGTGCAAATAGCTTTAAAAGGATCCTGGCTACATTTCACCTGGATCTTTGAAGGAAGTTAAGCTGCAAAAGATTGTAGTTCTGCAGTGACTTTTCAACATGGACAATAGAAGTGAAATGATAGTTTAAGAAGCCTGAGGTTTTAGTTGTAGCATGCAGTGCTACAGAAATGCATGGAGAAGGGACAGGTTGAGTTAAAAAATTTCTGTTCATTTTATGTCCTACATTGAAAAGTATAACTTTTTGTCCCTGATCAAACTAACCTGTGATTTGTTAGTTTGTTTAGCTTTTTTTTTTTTTTTAAATATATTTCCATTGCACAACACATTTAGGCCAGAACTGATTTGATCTTTTCTATTTGTATTCTTGTAGTTGATGACAATTGATGTTCTTTCACTTGGGTTTCAAAGGCATGTACCTCATGATCAATTTATGCCTTGCCACAATTCACCTCAGGATACGATATACACCTGGCACCAAGTTCCTGGGTAACAGATCTTTAGGACAGCTTAATGACAGATGCAGCTGTGCAAGTGGTGATGATGAAAGGAAAATCCATATTTCAGTTTTCCCTCAAAACAGGGGACATTCAATCAGTAATTCTGAGGGAGGACAAAGGCAGAGCTGTGAAAGATTTTTGGCCCCTGCTCATTTTTATAGCTGTCAATAGAAATAGTTTATGTGGGCTCCTGGATTTACTCAAAGACAGGGTGCAGATGGCCTATTTGTCATCAAAAGAGCATTTTAATGCAAGCTTGACCAAGTCTGAGATGTTATCATTTAGAAACACTGCAAAATGTCACCGACCTTTCTTCACAGAGGTTTGATGACCAGAGGTAAAGTGCAGATGAGAGTGGCAGTCGTGTCAGATCTGTGGTAAGGGAAACTGGGAAAGTCAGAGAAAACACTTTGAGACCAATGGCCCCAAATCACCAAATTTTATGCACCTCTGACTTCAAGCACAGCAAAGAGACACATGGATGTACTCAAAACAAATCACCTGCCTCAGCTGGCTCTGTTTTTAATCTCAGTCTGGGATGAGACCCAAAAAGAATAAATACAGTAAATTGCTGAGAAATAAAAGTAATATGTACAAAACTTGCTGTTATTTACTGACATTAAGAAATGCCAGCAGAGAGTTCAGGGCTGGGCAGGGCTCAGATCATTGGCCCCTCTGAGTCACTCAGACTGTTCAGGAGCCAAGGATCAAGCTGAACCAAAAAAAAAGCTGCGAAGCAGATTATTTTAATTATTGTTTGCAAACCCATAATTTATTAAATTCTGTAATATAAATCTTGCCAGTTTTGTAGGAAGGAGGACAGGAAATAACATTAGAAGTCCACCAGAGAGGCAACTTGTCTCAGTATGGAAGCAGGGAACAGGGAGCCTCTCATAAGGTGTGAATTTGCAGTTAAAGGCTCAAATAAAGATTTGATTTGGACTCATGCAGCTCTGCTTTTATGTCCGTGCTTGGTTCCATGTACCAGGAAGAGAACAGGGAGAAACAAATGGGAGAAGAGCCTGTTTGGAAGTGCTTTATCAGAATGGTGTAAGGAGGGCACAGTGAGAAGGGAGATACCCCAGGCAAACAGCACTGATTGGGAATGGTGGTAAAAAATACAAATCTATACCTTGGTTTGAAGCAGGGAGATGTTCCACCTGTCTTCCAGGCAACAAAACTCAGGGCAGGTATGTTCTGGTGCAGATCATAAACAAAATGGTGCCTGAGGCAGGAAATGGTGTGAACTTGAGTGGATGCTGAAGTAAAGATGGGGTAAATTAGCTTTTACCTGCTTCGCTGGTCACGTTGCTCTGGGAGGTGGCACCACACCTGGTCTCCCAGGTGCTGTTAATGGCCCCAAAATGACCACAGGGAAGCAAGATAAAACAAATGAACCTGCCTCTTACCTCAGAGAGTCCACTGTGGCAGCACCTGTGTGGAACTTTTGTTGCCCAAAAGTTGATGTTTCCCTGCAGTCCAACACCGTGGGCAGGTAATTGGACATTGATGCCTTTTCTTTGAACTGTTTGCTGCAGCACTGGAGGATTTTGTTAGACATTTTATCTTTTATGTATCATTTACGTGGTTTTGGCCTCTCTCCAAAAACAGTGATGTTCTTTGAAGTTATTTCTGATTTTTGGTAGTTTGGTTGTTTTTAGAGGCCATATTCTCTGCTGGACCTGGATTAGAACACATCTTCCTTTAAGGTACTTGTAGGTGAATTTTAAGGGGCAGAAAGGGAAGGAGAGGAGTGAGTTAAACCTGACTTCATGAGACAAAGTAAAGGGCAGCATTACAATTTTCCTGTTTCTAACATAACAGCAGCTTAGTCAGGCTAGTGATCTCTGCCTGGGAGTGAGACCATTTCTTTGGCAAAGAGACCTGACAGGGGAAGAAAAAGGCAGAATTTTTTCATATATTTGTGAAAAACAAAGCTCATCTGCAAAGGAGAAAAAAAGCAGGGAAACTCTTGTTTTTCACAGGAAAAGGAGCTCAAAAGCTAAACTTTTCATTAAACCCTTGCACCGGGAGGTCTGCAGGCTGCTTCATCTTCCCAGGAGAAACACCTCCACAGGACAAGCCCAGGGCTGCTCCCAGCTGGGGCAGTGGATGTTTTATGGCTCTGAGCCTGCAGGGAGGCTCAGTCCCACAGATGGTTCACACTGCAGATGCTGAGGTACTTTCATTTCAGGAATCACTATGAAATGAGGATTTATATTGCAGCAATGGAATACTCAGGGTAAATCTATTAGGGCAGCTGCAGGATGGGGTCAGCAGGCAGCACAGCCAGGAGCCCAGGGGACTCTAATTCACACAAACTCTCTACAGTGAGCAAACACACCAGGGGTGGCATTTAAATGGTCTCTTCACTCTGGCTGTGCTATCAAAACAAGTAATTTGTAGATGACACTAAACTAGGAGGAGAGTCTGATGTGACGAATGATAGAGTGGCTGCCCAGGGGACCCAGATTAATTTGAAGAAAAGGCTAAATTAAATTCCATGAGGTTTGGCAAAGGGAAGCACAAAACTCTGTTCATGGGTGGAGAAACCAGCTGGGAGCTGCCTGTGACTGCCAGAAAAGCAGCCCCACTGGAGAGGGGCTGTGAGGGTGGTGAAGCACTGGAACAGGGTGTCCAGAGAGGCTGCGGATACCCCATCCCTAGAAATGTTCAAGGCTGCGTTGGATGAGGCTTGGAGCAACCTGGACTAGTGGAAGGTATCCCTGCACACGGCAGGGGGTGGAATGAGATGATGTTTAAGGTCCTTTCCAACCCAAACCTTTCTGTGGTTCTGTGACCTGGAGGTGACAGGAGGTGCCAGGTAAAATGGAGGATGGATCTTGCTGTCATGGGTCACCCATCCTGCACGGCCACCCAGCAGGAGGAATTTACTCCCCATGGCTGGTGCTGCTTAAGTTGTCTGCAGGTGGATTTCCAACCGGAGAGGATCAAACAAAGGGCCACCATCCATCCGGGGTGTGCTGGGAGGGAGCTGGGCTTGCCAGGGCTGTTGAACATGATGAACAGAGTGAAGCCATCACCAGAAGAGTGATCCATAAGTTTTATCCATATCACACCATAAGGGGTTACAGTAACACATTTTTTTTTATTTAAACCAANGATTGATTGACTGGGAGGGCTGAT
Source organism: Vireo altiloquus (assembly GCA_013396875.1). Taxonomy (NCBI): domain Eukaryota; kingdom Metazoa; phylum Chordata; class Aves; order Passeriformes; family Vireonidae; genus Vireo; species Vireo altiloquus. Next base: position 265,157 of record VZRF01005074.1, on the reverse strand, counting down.
GGCTTGAAGCAAGACTGCAGGGCATTGAGGCAGCTGGCCATCAGTTTCCCAGGAAATGCCCAGGAGTGAGGTTGTTACTGCAGTTGGAAGAGCATTTTCTAGCGGGTATTAAGTTATGGGATTTGTTGTCGTTTTTTATTTCCTTTGCTGTGAAATAATTTCTGAGGAAAAGGAAGAAATATCAAAACAATTTCTCCAAGGTGGCAGGAGGCAGAGCAGGGAAGTGGCAGTGCCTCAAATGGTTAATATCAGGGATGGATGAAAGTGATTTGACAAGGATTTCAGGAGTTCTCTGCATTCTCACTGCAAGGGGTCATCTAATATGAATGATGCTTGAGGAAAATGTTTAAAGGCTGGGCAAATGTAGCCATTAGCAACTTCAACTAACCTTGAAAACTTATTTGCAGGAATTTATCTCAGGTTTCATGCATTTATTTGTAAGCAGATTTTCCTTGTTTGATTTTTAAAAAAAATTATTTTGCTCATCATGCAAAACTATTCAGTGACGTTTCCTGTGAGAATGTTTTCTGACATGCACAGACATTTACTGCAACAGTGGCTTTCAAGATTTGTTCTTCTGAATTTGCTGTTTATGATTTGCTTTTCTTTTCCTTGAGCATTCCTGCCTACGGATATGAGCCCAGGAGGAAATCTGCCGAATATCACTAACTGGCTTTTTAAGACACATCCAGGGAATTTTTGCCTTTCATTTTGTTTGAGAAGATTTGGCAAGTTGAAAAAGTAGAAGGTTTAGATAAAGAGAGACAAATAAGGTGATTGTAGCCCCTATTATCTCTGTCTGGTGCAATGTTTATGTGTTGGGTCAGGGGTGACAGAGCCACATTCTCTTTTCCTGTTCTCCTGCCCTCCATCCCTCATTTCTGGGACAGGGTTACATCTGTCCTTGTGTGAAACGTTTATAGAGGAGCAATAGGAGAAGTCAGTATCTCTCCAACCTCGCATGAATTACAGTGATGCTTTACTCAGTGTGCCAAATGCTGTGTTTTGTTGGATTATGCTGGGCTTGCCCCTCAGCTGCCTCGTGCAAAGCTGAGCTCTGTAGATACATTAAACCCTGGGCTCATGCTGCCTTTCCAGGGAGTGGACTGGAGTGGGAAACGAGGATCCAGCTTTTCAGGGCCAAAGAACTCACAGGTTGGATGCTGAGACTGAGACTGAAGGCAATGTAGAAATTTGGGTCTGGTGTTGGGACCCCAGGCACGGCAGCACAGCTGGAGTTTGGTCCATGGTTGCATTAGCTGGTGGCAGAGCCCAGTGGGTGTTTCTTTCCAACCACATGTACTGCAAGAGAAATCAGTGAGGTTTCAGTGGGCTGCTTTGTTGGGAAGCTGGAAAAGCCCTTCCCAGCACTGCAGCTTTGTGTGGTGTGGTGTTCACAGAAAAGGGACTCAGGCAGTGCAGCAGGGAGAGCAGGAGGGGTTACCAGATACACCAGTTTCCAAACCAGCTGTATAAACTAAACCCCTCAGCAAATTGCATCTGAACAGGATTTCAGTTGTTGTTTTTCTTTTATTTTTCTCTCTTTCTATCAGTCATGGCAAAGCCTGCACACTCTTGTGTACCGTTCCTTCCAGTTAAGGCTTTTCAACATCCACAAAGTGTGTGGTGTTTTCTTTTTTACTCCTTTCCTTTGCAGCACCAGGTGCTCTCTCCTCGAATAAATTCTACCCTGGTGCACTAGTGAGAAGATACAATCTGACAAAGCCTTGGCCCCTATTATTTCTTGCTTGATGATATTTCTCTGACCGAAGTGAATACTTTGTCATTTTTAAAAAAATCTACAGAGTTTTCCCAAGTCTTTTGAAGCTAGCTGCAGTTCCCTTGCAGCTGTCTCAAAGCAAACCTTTGCATTGACCATGAAATTTCATTTACAGTAGTAAGATAAACTTCAAGAAAACTAAACTTTCTTCTTCCTCTCTCTCCTTTTAATTCCCCAGGACAGATACAACTTCACAAAATGACCTCATCCTGCTTTGTCGTTTTGCCAATATCTTGTGCAAGATGAACATCCCAATAGGTACAAAGTATTTGCTGTAACAAGTCAGTCTGTTTGTTTATCCACTTCCCAGAAGAATATGAAACCTTTTGAAATGCACATCCTTTTTAGCACTTCAATCTGAGAGCCAAGAATAGAGTTCATGTCCCTCTGGTCCAACTATGGGAGGGGTGGGAACAGGAGAGTAACTCAGCACAGGAGTCTGTGCAGCCTCTCGTGGAAAACCTGGTATCCTGTGTTGTGGGAGTCACCTTAAACTGATCAGAGCAAGGATGTGCACACATCTGTTCACAGATGACCCATCTGTGAACACTTAATGAGCACAACTGTGGGACTTTGCCAGTATTCAATGTCATTCTCTTTGCAGTTTATATTCAGAGACAATAAAATGGCATAGACAATACAGACTGATCAACTTCAGCTGCTCTCCTCCCTTTCTGTCTGCTTCTTGAATTGTTCTGTAAAACTTCAAGCTGGACTCTCTTTTCTTTCATGAGCTAAAATTGTGCTGAAATAGAAATTCCACCTGCTGTTGCCCAAGATGTGGATTTTTAATTTGGTAACAGCACATGACAAGGAAAATAAAAATAAATCATAAACATTTACAGGCACATCCTCAAATATAGCACCTGGGTTCTGCTCAAACTATTGTGTTTAGTTTTGCTGTTTATAAGTTTGTTTTCTTTTGAAAGAAGCAGGTCTGTGGGTAGGTTTTGAACAGACTACAGTTGTGTTTCTGCTTGCATAGAAATCTGGACTGCCCTTGTTGGTTTGGACAGGTTTTCTTTCCAGCACGGACCTTGTCTAACTGCTTCATGTATCTGTCTGTGCTATGGATGTTATATATTTTATTTGACCTTGAAAATCACTGCTTTGAAAAATCCTAGAGAGAAAGCAAGATGCTGTAAGCATGGATAGACCTGGCACCAAAATTCCAGTGTTTTCTATTCTTTTTGCAGCCCTTTGGAAGCAGAGCTCCTCTCCACAAAGGGAACACTTCATCCTACTAGACACTCTTGTTAATACCCCCGAATAAATCCTTTTAATGACAGCGGAGGAGTACCAAACTTACATTTAAGGACTCCCATTTTCACTATCTCTTCTTGCTCTTTAAGTGTTTTCTAGGCAGCCTTGGATGACAAAGACTGGGAATCAAATAGGAGAGGTCAGGACAGCATGGTTTTGTCAGCTGAAGGAGCTGGGGTTTTGTTCAAAAGCCTCCTTTCTCCCCTGTGTTAGCAATTTGAATTGTTGCAGCTGAGTGCTGAGCAGAGATTTAGATGATCCTTGTGGTTTGAGAACGGGGGGAAGCACACTGATGTGTGAGTGGTGCACGTGTGTGGTTCATGCCTGTACTGCCTGCTCATACAGGCACACTCACACTTTGGTGATGCAAAATCCATCCCCTGGCTAAAAAGGACCTGACAAGTTGCTGGCTCCACTTTCTCTGTCCAAAATTGCCCCATTGTGTCACATTGTAAAATGTCATGTGAAAGACAGACGTAGAAAAGTACCCTCCATACAGGCCTAGGGTAAGAAATTAATGAGCTATAAACAGCAAAGTAGCCGTGCCCTGTGCCCCTGAGACTGGAAGCCTGGCTCTTCACATCCAAACCCAGCAGCCTGGAGCTCTTGAGCTCGTGGTAGATCTCCCTGACATGTTACAGCAGCAGGTCTCCTCTCCTTGCTTACCAGCCGCATCACACTCTGAGGAAGCATCACAGCAGAAGCCAGGAGCTCTCAAAAAGTTTCAAAGGTGGAATAAACCCTGCTGCCTGGATGTGAGGACACTGAAATATGGCTTGGGAGACCATTAACTGTGGCAGAGTGTCTGCTTCAGCTGCCTGCTGTGGGAAGGGGTGAGCTCATGCACCCCAAGGGCTCTGGGGAGCAGAGAGGCATCAGAGGCTACCAGGGGCCCATTGCCCAAGGGACTGGAGATACACATGGGTGAGCTGACAGTGTACCCCCAAATACTGCCAGAAAGGGTGATACTGCCCAGGGAATGGCACACTGCCCAGGGTATGTGCTGGCACTCACCTCTGGAGCAGCCTGGACTTGGTCCTATTGCAGTGGTCAGGTTAAACCAGCTGGAGCCCTGACATGATGCATCAGGACACTTTTCTGTGCTTTAGAAGGTCTTTGATCACTCTTCCCACATAATCTTCACTTGTTGCTGCTCTGTGCCTATCTCACCCATCAGCTGGAGCAATTAGCTTGTTTTGGCTCAGGAATCTGAATAATGAAGGGGCACTAGCTCTGGTTGCTTCTGATCCATTAAGCTGAGTTTTAAAGTAAACTTTCTTAACTCTCCCTAAAGTTAGTGCAAATTGAAATGCATTTCATGTTGAGTCCTTGTATAGGTGTGTAAAGGAGGGACCAAAAGATTTTCTTAAAGGCCAGTAGCTGAGGTTTGGACATTCTCTTGAATGCAAATATGAACTTTTTCAGTAAAGGTGTTTGGGGAAGCAAATAGGGCAGCCAGATTCAAAGAGGTTTTATCCCAGTTGGGCAGGGCCACTGAACTTTATTTAGTATTAACTCTTCCTGAAACTGCTGCCATGTTTACTCTCACAGAGGGGAGCAAATGGCATCAGACCCAGGTGCCCCAGTCACGAGCTTGGGTTGGGGCAGCTTTGATGCCCAGAGTGCTGGGAGCCCCAGCCTGGCCTGCGGGAATTTACCTTCTGGATCCTTCTCAGATTAGAAGGATGCTGCTTTAATTGACAAGGTCAAAAGCAAACCTTAGGTTGGTGATCAGCTGGGCATTTCCTTCCTCTCCCTCCCTGTGTGAGGCAGTGGTGGTGATCAGGGCAGTTACTGAGTAAAATAAACATTTCTCTTTATTTAACACCTTCCAGCTAGGCCCTCTCAAAGCTGGTGAAATGATTCAGAAAATTCACCGCTGCTCCTTGAAGAGCTGAAATGTTTGACATAACCTTGCGTGCTGGGAAGGGTTGTTTCTGAGGCCACAAGTGCAAAGCCTCAGATGTTTGAACCCTCCCATCTCCATCTGCAAAGAACTTGTTCTTTGATTTCCTTTGCCCCACTTTGCCCTGGCATTGTTGTCAGGAGACTGCAAATGTCAAAACCATTATCAGTCACAGGCAAGCAGGCTCTTAATTGAACTTTTGTTCTCCTGTCTAACTTGCTGCACTCCAAAGAAAAGGCTACATTGCTGGCATGGAAATGGCCTTTTGGAAATCACTAACTGTTGAAAGCAAATTATCTAAAATTGAGATATATGCGTAGGTATATTTATCCCCATTTGGACTTTTCTTTGATTTTTATATATACATGTCTAAATATATAGATTTTTGTATGTTCATAGTATCACTGCGTGTTTATGTACACATATAATAATGAAATATAGGTCCAGATGTTTGAATACACCTTTCCCCTTGCAACTTCACTCAGGCATATAGCATCTCCTGGCTCATAAAATATACTGTTGCCTTGTGACAGGAGCCCACAGAAAATAAATAAATATGGGAGGAAAACGTGTGAAATAACAGTCTTGTTTGCTGCCTTGTGCTGTCTCCATCCTTCTTTTTTATCCTTTGTTCACATTGTTTCCCTTCTCCATTTATGTTGATCGAGGCATGACAGGCAGACCTGATATTCAGCTGCCTTAGTCCATAAATGTCTCTTTGGATGATGCTGTGCTCCAAACAAAGTTCAGGGCAATTGGAACAAATATCCTGAGTCCATTATGAGTCCTTCTGCTTTATTAGGACATTTTCTCCCTTTATGTCTCTCAAAATGGTTAGCTCAGCTCTTGTCAGATCTACTTTGGCTTCTGTATTCTATGGGATTTTACTTTGGCAAGTGCTGTTTTTGCCACTATTCCCCCCGAAGGGCTCTGAGCCATTAGAGACTCTTCTGATTTATTTCTTCCATGCAGTCTGACTCATGGCCCAGGCTCTGGGCTTCTGTATTTTGTCTTTCATTCCGCAGGAATTCAAAACGCCTTATGAAGAAATAGCCTAATCCTGGCCATTTAGAACAGAACCCTGAACCCAAGGGGTTGTTTGTGCCTTCTTGAATAGCCTCCCTTTCCCTTCCACACAATGTAACCTGTGGAGAACTCATTTTTAATAGTAATATCTTCACAACTAAGCAGAAAAAACTAGTGAAATACATCTCATTTTAATTTTATTCAAGACCAAATTTATGTATGTAAAAAAGGCTGTTTTGGGGTCCTCAGCTTCAAGCAGTCTCTGATTTGTATTTTAGCTGTATTGAGCAGAGATATTTGCAATTTCCAGAAACAGAACTACTTTGCACAAGCCCAGAGTACTTCCAGTTCAAATTTGATGGACGTACAACAGCTGGAGGGGTAGCAAAACATTGGCTGAAGATCTGCTGTTAATCAGGAATTAAAGGGACACCTCTGAGACTTTCTGCCCAAGAAAGTGGTGGAATCACCATCCCTGGAAATGTTTAAAACATGTGGATGTGGCACCTGGGGACATGATTTAGTGGTGAACAGAGTGGTACTGGGTTAATGGTTGGACTTGATGGTCTTAGAGGTCTTTTCCAACCTTAATTAATCTGTGATAACCCAGAGATGCCTTTTGCACCCCATGAAAAGTGTTTTGTTTCCAAGTGTGTGCAGTGAGGTGTTCTGTTAGGAGTCAGCAATTTCCCTTCCTTGTCACTGATGCCAAAATCACTGTGGAGGGTGGAGAGTCCATGTCAGGTGGTTCCTGTGGCAGCTGTTTTGAAGTCACCGTGGACGCTGTGGGTCAGGCAGTGAAGTGCAAAGGAAGGAACTGCCCCACAGACATCACCTTTGTGGGGAAATCCCAGAGAACTGGCTTTCCTCAGTGGTGTCTCTCAATGGAAAACTCCAAATTCTGTAGGAGCATGCCAGAAAACCCTTTCCAGATGTGACTCCTTGTGCTTTCCACCCCCCTGCCCCTCACTTTTTAAGCTGTGCTCTAGACATACCCTATTCTGGGCCCAGTCATAGAAGCACAGAAGTGTTTGGGTTGGAAGGGGCCTTTCAAGTCCCTTCAACCTCCAAGCTGAAGTTGTCAAGACCCCACACCTTCGACAAGACCAGGTAGCCCTGAGCCCCAACCAACCTGACCTCTAATGTTTCCAAGGTTGGGGCATGCATCACCTCCCAGAGCAAACTGTGGGTGTTTTACCACCCTCATTGTCAACAACTTCTGCCTTATGTGTAGTCTTGATGTATCTTCTTTTAGTTTAAAACCATTATCCCTCATCCTATCACTCCATGGCCCATGGAAAGTCAGTCCTCATCTTTAAGGTCCCTTTAAGTACTGAAAGGCCACGTCTGATGGTTCTGCAGCTTTCTGCCTCTCCACTGCTGAAGCAGCCCCTATTTCCAAGTAGGGAGGCACTAATGAGCAGCCAAGGAAAGGGTAATGGCAGGTAGAAGGTACCAAAGTGTGACAGCTCTGCTGGCAGCACCAAGAAGCTGCTTTTATTGCTTCCCACCTGGTTACACAGCTCTTGAAGTAAGGAAGGACAAGCATGTGGATTTTTCTTCACCTATTCGACTCACAAACAATAATTAAATCTTGACATGCACTTTAATTAGGCTCCTTGGCTCTACTCAGGTTGCAGTTCACAAAGAGCTTTATGGATTCCCATGGGTAGCTATAGATGCCATGGATGGGGAAGAGGAAGGGGTGAATATTAAATATGTCTCATTTCTGTGTAAGAGCTCTGTAACTTCTGTAACATACAGAGATTTCTATTTTTTCCTCTTTGATATCTTCCCTAAAATATCTTTTCATCACTTGATGGCAGTAGAGCTATAATGTAAATTTATATATACTGGTGCTGCATGGATGCATCAAAGAAAAACCCCACACCTCATATTTATGTTTGTCTATGTATTTTCCTATGGATCTGTTTTGCAGTATAAGTTTGAAAAGATATAAGGCATAGGAAATATTTGTATTTTCAGAAGGGATTAATGCAGAAGATATTTCATTCATTCGCAGTCATCATAAATAACAGTTGGTGCAACCAAACATCCCCTAAGTTCTTTCAGCTGTAACTCCAAACTCTGCGAAAGTAAAATAAACTTTCTTCTTTCATTTTAACTTCTGTGCACTTAATTTTCTTTCTGTTTTTAGTGCTGTGTTAAAGGCAGCAGCTCTTGTAGTTATGAGCCTGTGAGGTTTCACACTACTGGCAGTGCTAGTGCTTGCTCTTTTGCAGTCAAAATATACATATAAAATGCAACAATACTGATAACAAGGTACTCCCAGCTCTCATTACCTGAAACTCAGATAAGTCCCTGACAAATAATAAGACTTTGCTGTCTAACTAACAAATGCTGATGCCTCTGTATTAGAGTTCCTACAATCCAGATGAAAGTAATCTTCATAAAATCAAGACTGTCCCCGTGTTACCCTTTCTGTCTCACCCCGGGAGGTACAGCATGGTGTACCTTTAATCCTGCTGTAGAAAAAAATCTGTCTCCATTCTCCAGAGACAAACCTGCAGCTCACCTTGTGTTTAATGCTGCGCTGGGTATGCAGCAGTGCGAACTAGCTGCTAACTAAATCGCGAACTAAAAATAGGAGCTGTTTGCCTTGCTTGTCTTTTTCCCCAAGTGACTGGCATGTGTTAGTGGCTCCATTACCTGTGGCAGTGAATGCAGAGTCTGCCTTGCCAGAACCAAGCCTTTATTTTGCTGCCTGGATGCTCTGCGAGCTCCAAAATATTTCCTTGCCTGGAGTTACGAGTGTACAATTTCATGAGCTCCAAATCTTGCACAAACCTGGCAGTGCCTTCCAGAGGAAAAACACCTCCCATCCCAGCGCTGATCACCCCTGGCTCATATTTTTGCCCTACTTTGACGTCAGTCCAAGCTGTTTTTCACCCTCTTTTCTAAACTCCCAGCTCTAAAAAGTTTTGCACGAGTATGTGGCAGTGGCACAGCTGCAATATTTCACCGTGGAGGGCACTCCACTGCAGATATCCCCGGCTGGAAGCAGAGCGTTCCTGCAGGGCAGCACTGCACTGTAACCTGCAGAGCCTGGAGCTGTGCTGGCTGACATCCCCTCCTGCCTCCCAGCGTTTTCCCCATCGCAGCCATTCCAGCATTTTCTCCCTCTTTGCTGGCTGGCAAAGCTCTTGCTCTGTCTGCTTGACCTGTGTTTTTGCAGGGTGCATCACTGCAGGATCACCTGCAGGAGGGATGCAGACCCAGCTCTGCTCCTGCACTCAGGGCTGCAACAGTCCCTGCGAGCCCTTCCTCCCCCTCTGCCCGTCAGGCTGCTCCAGAGAGCATTGCTTATCCTTCCTCTCTCTCACACAGGTCTCTGGCTCAATTAATATTTAATTCTTACACTCACTGGGACAATCTGAACTGGGGAGATGAGGGAAATCTTGTTCCAGGCTGCGCTGGCAGCCTGCTGAACAGCTGCCTGGGGAGGTGGAAGACACAAAGCCATTTATCCCTTTCCAATCAGGCAGAGATGGACTCAAAAATATCTCCTATCTCATATATAAATAGATTTAGGATTTTGTTTTCTTTCCCCCACCTCCACGAGTCAGAGAGAGGGGTCTCTGGTGGTTTGTCTGTCCTTGTAGGCCAGCACCACCCACTGCCCCATTCTGAGCCTTACCCTGGAAAGAGCTTTGGCAGAACTTTACCAATCTCACCCTGAGCCTTTCCCTCGAGGACAGGAGTTCATCCAGGGGACAGAGCCAAAGCATGCCCACCACAGCACCCACCTTGCAGAGCTTCTCTCTGAACCCTGGCTGTGACCTCCTTGTTCTGCCTCTGGACTCCAAGCAATCCCCACTTAGCAGGACCTGTCCTTTATGGTTCCTCATTCCTCTGTTCAATCCACTGTTAAGTGAAGCAAGCAGAGGAAAACAACCCTCTTGATACCAGAAAAACTGCTGTTATTTCACTCCAAGGTATTTTGACATTAATAATGTCGAGAACATTCAAATAATGCTGCCAGGGGAATGGAGCAATATTTAACTTTCTTTTTTACCTTGATCTCATTACTTTCTATAATGCCTGTTACAGAACAACAGCTTTTTTGTTTATGAAAGGAAAAGAGGAAAAAATACTCCATAATTTTAAAACCTGAAATCGCTAAAGACAACACAGAGGTTATTTACCCCAAAGCAATAATCTCAACTTCAGCTACAGTAACTTTATAGGAGTTGCTGCAGCTTTTCAGTTTTCTGCATTTTACGACTGGTGAGAACTTTCACCATAAATTCAGACATTTGCAGTTCCTTTATCTGTCATAGGGAAGTGGTTGGTAAATGAGTGAAGTGCTCCAGTTCCCAGGGATGTTATGATCCAACATCTGCTAAGTCCATGGAAATACTCCCTGTTGACTTCTGCTAGTTCTGGATCAAGCACTTTTGAAAAAGATGGAAAAGGCAAAATATTTTTGTCTCTTTATCATTTAACAGTAAGAAACCTGTTAGTCTGAAGTTCCTTTCCCATGCCAATATAATTCCACTTGACTCAGGCCTTCACTGAAATGGAATTAGACCAGGAGATATTAGGGCAAGGTGTCTGGGCAATGAACTATGTTTGTCCTCAGGAAATGAATGTCTGTGATGTGCTTCACATCCCTGCAGGCTGTGGGAGCCAAGGTCCACAGAACATTGCTTTACAGGTGGCTCTGCTGGTTCCAGTCCCTTTGGAAGGGCTGCGACCTCCCTGCACCAAGCTCAGACACTACAGAATGTCCTTTAAAATATTACTGAGTGGGTCTGATTTTTCACCCCTTCAAAGGAGAGCGTTAGACTTCTTTGTTTAGATGCTTCCTGGAATAATCTTTGCTCTGACAAGCCCACACTCCTCTGAGGAGAGTTCCCTGCTGCCATTTGCCATCAGAAATCTTTCTGGGGTGCTGCTGCTGAGCTGCAGGAGCACTCAGTCTCTGATTTCTTTCTGATGGCATTGTAAATACTCTTGGTGTCTGCATAAAGCAAGCCTGACAGGAACCCACCAGCTGTCTCTGCTGGGGACAATATTGTTAAACTACTAATTTCTTCTGAGGTCTTCCACGGAGAGAGAAATTAACTGTTCCCTTCACCATTTTCTTCAGAAAGACAGGGCAAATGGTCCAGGCTGGTGTAAATCACCCTTCTCCACCAATTCCACATTGTCCTCATTTTCAGCACTGAAATTTGGAGTTTAACTAAATTCCCCCACTCCCTGCCCCCCAAAAAATTGTCACCACTTCTTGTTCCAGCCCCCTTTCTTTATTGTGCCACTTTCCTCTTCAGCTCATTTGCAAGGTTGCCATCTGCTAGGATGGAGCTACCTTGCTGCACTTGGAGTATCCAGCCCTGGCCAGATCCAGTCTGAATGTCCTCAAGCTGCCCTAGTACTACCCCAAGTTAGTAAGAAATTCTTTATGCTGCCTCAGCCTTGAGCACATGTGCTTATGAGGATGGTACCTCTAAATCAATCCTAAATTGCAAATCCTGAGATTAATAGTGCCTATTTCAGGGTCCAGACTTCTTTTATGATTTTTAGTATGCTCTTTCCACAACTTTCCCCCTAAAAATGTCTTTAGAAATGTCAATTATCCAGGAAAAAGGCTAAATTGTTGGTTTATCTTCTCCTTAAATCTTATTTATTTTTTTAAATACTTGTCACAAACTAGATTTCTCAGAAAATGAACCAGTTTTAGTTTTGGCATGAAAGGGCATCATGCACATCTCAGAGAGACTGAAGCTGATAGACCAAAGCGTTTGTCTCAGGGTGAGGTACGATGCCTAAAGTGTTTTTCACAGGGAAAGAATTTAGGGTCTGGAAAAAAGGAAACCACAAGCAAATTGCTGAGGGGTATCCAGCCCTGACCAGTCTTTCTCTTGTTATATTTTGTATGTACTCTGCTGCCTGTGAACATGTGCGGGGTCAGGGCTGAGAGGGGAGATGTGTGTCTGTGGACTTGGATTCATATTTAGGGTGTTGAAGCCTGGCTGACCACCAAAGTTTCATGGATAATGGAGCAAACTCTGAACTGGTGTCTGGACAGTGTTACCTGCAGAAACATGCACAGTACAAACTGTCACAGTCAAAGATCTTGGGCACAGCCCGAGTTTCACATATATATTTTGATTTATGGCTGCTCCTCCTCCTTCTGCTTCCCTTGTTCCTGACCCAGATCACTAAATTTTGGCAGATTTAATCCTCCATGGTGTCCAATAGTCTGCTGCACCAGTTGTATTCCCAAGGTTACATCCATGTGACTTCCAGTCTGGGGGATGAGGAGAAGGATCTGCATCTCTGCACTGTAAACACCTCTCATGTCTTTTAAGAGCCCTCTTTCCTGATACTGAAGTTCCCACCCTCTGCTTGTTCACACAAGACCCTTAAACACTTTACCAATTTTTCTACTGGTTTCAAAAAGCAGGCAGGCATTTACTAGGGAGGAAAAAGCTGAAAGCCTTCATAGCAGCATCACTGCTATTNCTTGGAGTATCCAGCCCTGGCCAGATCCAGTCTGAATGTCCTCAAGCTGCCCTAGTATAACACCAAGTTAGTAAGAAACTCTTTATGCTGCCTCAGCCTTGAGCACATGTGCTTATGAGGATGGTACCTCTAAATCAATCCTAAATTGCAAATCCTGAGATTAATAGTGCCTATTTCAGGGTCCAGACTTCTTTTATGATTTTTAGTATGCTCTTTCCACAACTTTCCCCCTAAAAATGTCTTTAGAAATGTCAATTATCCAGGAAAAAGGCTAAATTGTTGGTTTATCTTCTCCTTAAATCTTATTTATTTTTTTAAATACTTGTCACAAACTAGATTTCTCAGAAAATGAACCTGTTTTAGTTTTGGCATGAAAGGGCATCATGCACATCTCAGAGAGACTGAAGCTGATAGACCAAAGTGTTTGTCTCAGGGTGAGGTACGATGCCTAAAGTGTTTTTCACAGGGAAAGAATTTAGGGTCTAGAAAAAAGGAAACCACAAGCAAATTGCTGAGGGGTATCCAGCCCTGACCAGTCTTTCTCTTGTTATATTTTGTATGTACTCTGCTGCCTGTGAACATGTGCGGGGTCAGGGCTGAGAGGGGAGATGTGTGTCTGTGGACTTGGATTCATATTTAGGGTGTTGAAGCCTGGCTGACCACCAAAGTTTCATGGATAATGGAGCAAACTCTGAACTGGTGTCTGGACAGTGTTACCTGCAGAAACATGCACAGTACAAACTGTCACAGTCAAAGATCTTGGGCACAGCCCGAGTTTCACATATATATTTTGATTTATGGCTGCTCCTCCTCCTTCTGCTTCCCTTGTTCCTGACCCAGATCACTAAATTTTGGCAGATTTAATCCTCCATGGTGTCCAATAGTCTGCTGCACCAGTTGTATTCCCAAGGTTACATCCATGTGACTTCCAGTCTGGGGGATGAGGAGAAGGATCTGCATCTCTGCACTCTAAACACCTCTCATGTCTTCTAAGAGCCCTCTTTCCTGATACTGAAGTTCTCGCCCTCTGCTTGTTAACATGAGACCCTTAAACACTTCAGCAATTTTTCTACTGGTTTCGAAAAGCAGGCAGGCATTTACTAGGGAGGAAAAAGCTGAAAGCCTTCATAGCAGCATCACTGCTATTCTGGTGGTGTCTCTCCCATGTCTCCATGGACTCAGCAGGCAGAAAGTCTTCTGACAGCCTGAGCTTTGCCTCTGGTTCAGAGTGACCAGCTCGTTACATAAAGTCCAGCGAGAAGGGGAAAACTTTGGAGGAAAGCGTACCTTTTTTTATATTAATAATAATTGGCCTGTTTCTGTCTGATTTCCTGCCACATCAATGAAGCCTATCCTTTCACCTCAGCTTTGCCATGGATCTGAACAGGGAGACACTGTGTTCTCCATCCATCACTCCCATTTGGAGTGATGTTGCAATTAAAGAGAATTATTTTATGCTCAGGAGGAAGCTTGCTGGCTCTGGCTGGCCCAAACCCCAGAATTATGAAACGAAATGAAGGGGAACAGCTGGTTAAGTTTTCTGGGTTCTCCTCAATCTGCAGCAGTGGCTTTGCACAGCTCTGAGGTGAATGTGCCTCTATGCCTTGGAAATCTTCTTTCTCTTGTGCGGGATACGTTTCACCTCATTATAGACATTGACAATTTAATTGTTCAAGCTGAAAGAGTCTGTGCGGGCTTTCTCTTCTGTTATTAAAGGGTTTTCCAGAGGGGGGTTTATTTCATCTGTTCTAGCATTCTAGATGTTTTACAGTCTCCTTAACACATCACTCTCAGCTGCTGTAGAAAATAAGCAATCCTATTACCCCCTTTCCCTTTGGCTGTACAATCCTGCCTGATCCCTTGTGCTAAAGAGCATTTCCATGAGGAATCTGGATGGGAAATTCAGCTGGTAGAGAATTTCCCTTGGTGATGTTTTGGGTTTTTCGTGGGGGAAAGTGTGGAGTTTTTACTTTTGTTTCAGCCAGCCCAGTTTCTGGGACACTGCACAGTCAAAGAAAATCTAGCGATGGCAAAAAGAAAGACAAAGGAATAATTGGCTGAGGCAGAGGGATCTTGAAATAATACCAGCACCCAGAACCTTGGGTGGAATAAAGGGACTGTGGAACTGCCCCCTTAAAGAAGAAAAATATCTCTTTGGGGGGATGTCTCCCATACAGTAAATGAGCTTAGAAGATCTCCACTTATTAGGAGGCTGACTTGTCTTTAGCCTAAAACCCAGCCTGAGAAGGCTTAGACTGGAGGACCTTTAAGCGTCCCTTCCCACCCAAATTGTTCTGTGATTCCATGCTGTGAAGGACCAGCAATAACTTCTGTGCTGGAGTTGTACCCCCTGGCCTGACTTGGCTTATCCACTGCCTCTCCTTTGGTGTTTGTCCATCGTGGCTGCAGTTCAGCTCTGCTTTTGCCCCTGGGGACAGCAGGCACATGGCCCTGCCAGCCATGTGGACTGATGTGTGGTGGACACACAGAGGGAGCGCCCTGTTCACAAACCGTTTTATTTTAAAATTTACACATGGATTTATTCCCACTGAAGTCAGCATTAGTGAAGATCAGAGCTGTTTCTTGGCGGAATACAAAGCAGGTCCATTAAAACTGATGGGACTTTCCATTAGGTTAGCAGGTTTTGGACTGGGCACCACGTTACCTGTGAAGAACCTAAAATTTATGTGTCTCCCTGCCCTGTACAAGCAAGAGAACAGGAACTGAAGAAAACCAGGCAATATTTAGAGCCCTCAGTCTCCCATCAGCTTTAGCACAGTGGGGTGCAGATGACACAGCAATGCAGATGTGATGAGCAATTTCTGTGGCAGCTGAAGTTCACTGCAAAAAGTTCACCAGAAAGCAATCCCGGCAAGGAAATTGCTGCAGGGAACTGCAACAAATAAGAATTACAATAAAGAACCAGTGACAAGGAAGCAGAGATGACAGTTTTTTCTGGAAGCACTTCCTGATTTATCTCCAACCAGAGTCTCTCTGAGTGAGCATATTAGAGCTTACACCATATAGCAAAGAAATAATGAAACTCTCTTAAAATACAGGCATCCTCGCTGCCTGAGTGATACTGGTTGCTAAAAGATACTTAAATAAGTGAATAGCCTTGAAGCACAAGATGACCAGATGAAGGAAATTGTTTTGAAGTGCTGCCACAGATAAGATGGCTCTTAGTAACACACGTATCCTGATTCTGCTGCTGGTACTGAGGAGAAGCGAGAGCAGGGCCATACGGTTTTCTCTCCCCTGCCTCTCCCGACAGCAGGATATTAACTGAGATCATATTTAAGAAGGAGCATAACATCCTGTGAGTGCCACACACGCAGTGCAGGCACAGACCACGCCAGCTGGGCTCCCTGTGCCCTGGGCTCTGTCTCAGTGTGGCCCTGTCCCCTCTCCACGATGGTGCCCCGGAGCTGGGACGTGCAGCCCTGACTGATGCTGTGCCATGGAAACCCCACTGTGAACCCAGCCCCTGCTTATTCCAGGCACTCTGAGGAGAAAGGCAATTAGCAATTATGGATCAGCACTGCAGGAATGCCACACAGGGCTCAGAGGAGATCTGAGGTGAAGCTTGGCTGTGGCCAGTCCACTCTGGATGATGCTGCTGTGAGCAGTGTGGACATGGCCCAGACAGCTCCAGCTGGGTCAGGAGTGTCTCGGTTTGAAAGACAGGTGTCTGGTAAGGAAGGCAGGAGCCTCCCTTTGGGATGGAAGATGCAACCCCCTTCCCTTCAAATTATTATAATTTTGAAATCCAGGGGGCTTTCAGGCAAAAAAATATGGAAAACAGGAATAACAGTTCTNAGAAAGGTCTGGTCTTCCTTGGAAGATTCAGTGGTAGATGTGTAGCACTCATCCTCTGGATATCCAGTGGGAGAAGGCTGCTTATGGTTTTCAAAATCCCGGTTTATATCCAGGATGGACTGCCTGGTTCCTCCCTCTGGGTAAAGTGTCTCACAATGGGATGGTGAGTTCTGAGATAAGGCATTGATGGTCCCACTAACAGGAGATAGTCCAGGGGTGTTATCTCTGAGTCATGGGCACGGCACTGATGGGCCATTAACAGAACATAATCCAGAGGGAGCACTGCCCCACCTGGTTTCAACAGCTCATGAAGATGCTGATAGAATGCATGCTTTTGGGCACGTTTTACTTTGCACCCAGGACAAGGAGCTGGGCATTCTCTGGTGGGGTTCAAAGGCAACAAGGATGAACCTACTCTGGCTCTCAGATTTGATCTCACCACTACAGGAAGATGAAGGACTTCTCCAGTAGACCCAGCACCTTTCTGCAGCATATTTAGTTATCTCATCATAACCTGTCTGCATGTTTTGTATGTTGGGAAGGCTTACAATAACCCTGATATTTTCTCTACAATGAGCTGGAAGGACTCCAAACAGAGGAACTATTTGGCCAGTGGGCCATGGCAAGCTCAGCTGGCAATGAGAAGGGCTTCCAGCCACCCTTGCCCCTGGACAAGAGCTGTGGCACACAGGGCTCAGTGCAAACGTGCAGAAGATGTCTGGAAAAGAGATGGGAGGAGTGGGGTGATAGCAGCTGCATTTTAGGAAAAATCTCCCTCTAACACAAGACAAGAGCACAGTGAATGAAAAACAAGTCAATAGCTCTTCTTCAGGTTCAGGCACTGTTTTATAACAAGCACTGGCTGCTAATTTCTGTGTATCTCCACAAAAAGAGGAGAGACAGTACGGGCCAGGGAGGTGAGGAGGAATGAATAATGTGGCATTCTCCTTTTGCTAAGTGACCTTTTAAAATCAAGGAGCTGAAATCTAAATACCAGGGGGGAGCCTGGGGGAGAAATTACAGACAGCACCGCTGTTCCATGCTCCAGTCCTCTCTCGAAAAGGCAGCACAGGAGGCTGAGTGCACCAAGAAAAGGGTCACTCCTTTTTCATTTAAACAACCAGCGCGATCATTTCACATTTGGCAGATCATTACTAAAAACCTACTCATAAATTCCGACTCGGTTGGTTTAGAACATAAAATTATGGATTCAGACAGCTGCAGAGTACAATGAAATATTGAAACAAGCAGTATTTGGTGTTTACATTAAACATGACATGGCAAACAAAGTGGTTTACTTTGGTGTTTTCTGCATGTGGACAGCATAATGAAGCCAGTAACATTTAAACCAGGCTTAAGCTTCTCCAGCTACATTTTGAAGCCTTTAACGAAGGCAATCAGTGTTTTGTGTGTGCTTATACTTGTGGAAAACGAGGTTCACTCCTGGTAAAATTTTAAAAGGTTTAATAAGGGGTTTAATAAAAAGGACAATAGGAGACAGAAATAAAGCAAAGAGTTAATAGGTCTGGGTGCTTGGTATGATGCCAGAGGCACACCTTAGCTAACAAACCTCTTCTGTTAAATGTCTGAGTTTCATACATATTCATAGATTTCTATGCATCATTCAACTATTCCTTTTTTGGTACCTCTTTGGGTTTTAAGTCTCCCCTATCCGGTTATCCTGCGTTCCACTTCTGATCGATCGATTCTTCATTCCAGGGTCTGAGGCCTGTTGAGGTTATCTTCAACCAGATAGTCCAGGAATTTGGGGAATTTCCTTGCTTATCTTTGCTATCCTGAGTTAACTACATAAAGAAACATTCTACATGTGATATAATCCTAGGAAATCACACTACTTTTTAAAATGAATTTTTCCATACCATTTCGTTTTCTTACATTACACATATGACATTCATTTTAATATTTGCGAAAAGCCAACAATACAATATGCATTTATAACACACTCCAGCAGCAGATTTGCAGATAGCTTTGTGATGTCATTGATCTGGCTGAGTTCTTATTTGTATCTGACTTGTGGTATGTCACTGCCCTCGTCAAAATTCCTAAAGCCAGAGGCCACTGCATCAGGAAATCAGTTCTTCTTACAGTAATGCTTGACCTGAGCCTCATGCATGCCCTCAGCAATAATCCTTCATCAAGCCTGAGAATTTCCGTATAAGAGGGGTCAATATATCATGGAATACTAGGAGTGACCCTGAAAATTGGTATTGCAGCTTTTAACAGGTGAAGAGGTAGGAAGGCAACGTGTGGATGGATGTGAAACCTGTGAAATGAGGAGGATTCTGAGGCCCAAAATGCTGCTGATGGCAGTATTAGAGTGTGATACTCTCAGGTGGGTCTGAGCAGGCACTGGGGAGAAGCAAATTTCTGGAGCATCTCTCAAATCTGGTACAGAGGGCAGGCTCTGCTAAGTTTTGCCAGACCCCAGGGGTCACTGAAGGGATGAGGGAGTTTATTTCTGTCTTCTCCTGACCACAGGCAGCAGGTCACAGCTGGCTGGCTCTGATGGCTTTGAGCAGGGTCCAGTACAGTTTGACCTGCCCTGAGTGAATTGTGACAGAAGGTGCATTTAAGCATCAGAGTGACCTGGAGACCTGGTGACTGCTAATGAAAGGTTTTAAGTTTTAATTGTCTGCAGTCACTGGCCTAGTTTGGGCCACCTGCAGAGTGGCAGAAGTCTGTAAAGAGACAGCACTGAAAATCTTACGCTATAAAACATCTGCTGGCTCTAAAATGACTTAAATAGATTATAGTCATGCTGTGAAGCTGTTTGTTTCAGTTCCCTTGTTTAGGTTATACCAAAGAATTGCATTTAGAGGGGGGGAGGTGATGAAAGAGAATTAGATAAATAAGTAGAAGATGCTCCAAATCCTTCCTTTCTCAAGGCAGGCTCCGAAAATATATCACCTTTCTCCTGCTGGTACAGGACTTGGAGACAGCAGGGAGTCAGAACTGGCATCTGTCACCTCTCTGAAAGTTTGATAATCAGAGATGCACAGGATTATTGCAAAACCAGCCCTGTAGTCAAAAGAGGGCTGATGTCCAAAACTGCTGCAAGGAGTGAACCTCTGGTAGGATGAGTGGGGTGGTGAGGCACAGCTAGGGAGCTACATCAGCTCCTCCTGCAGCAGGTCACAAACTGCCACACTTTGTTCATGTGAGAAAGGTCAGATAATCAGCATTCAGTCAGGAGAGGAAAAAATGAGCCTGGGATTCATCAGTGTTAAAGCAAATATTATAAATTATGCATGACCACTCATTTTTCTGTGTGTTTTCATTCATAAGATGGTGAGGTTTTTTTGGGAGGGGGAAAAAAAAAAACAACCCAAACCAAAACTTCAGATTTCTAAACTACCCTTTGACTTGGAAGCAAAGTTATGCCAAAGAAATAAATATCCTCCTACTCCTAAACAGTCCAAAAGTTTGTTACAGCAAATTTAATAAGCCAAGAAATGTACTAATTATTTTTCTGTTATACTACAATCCTTTGACCACTACTTCCTTCTGATGCATAATTTTCACAATTAAGTGCTGAAGAATAACTGGTTTTGATTAATCCTGCCAAAAGACGTGGAACCCTCACACCTGAGCTCTCAGAATTCTGGCTGCAAACTCCTGCAAGGATAAGAGACCCCAGGAGTTCAGGGCAACATCCTTAAGGGTGATACATGAATGACATAGGTGTGTATACCAAAGTGAACTTCGGACCTGTGTTCTTGTTGCCTGTATTCTCAAGAAATTTTATTGCACAGATCATTTCACCAGAAGGTGGAAAACAGAGAAAAAGAGGAATTCGAGTAGCTGTTCATATTGTCACACAGTCTTTCACCAGGATCAGCACTCATGTTCTTCCTGCAGTATATTTTCCTGGTCTATCCTTAAATGTCTCTGATGCAGAAGACAGATCATCCAGATAATGAATTCAAATTCTTCACCATTCATTAGATTATTTATCCTGAATGTCTACCCTGTAATTTTTGATATAATTCAAGATTCACTCTCACTCCCCTGTCAGACGCAGCAAGAATAGATTATCCTCTTTGCAGCAGAATCTCTTTGCTGTCTCTGCTTCTCTCTTCTCCTCGTCAGTATGAGCAGCCCCAGATCTGTCAACCCCTCTCCCAGGGGCCATGACCTGTAAACCTTTATAACTTCTTCTAGTTCCACTTGTCTACACACAGTCTACATCTTCACATGTGGCACTCAAATATAGAGAATCAAGGCATTTCCAATGGTTAAGAGCCAAGGAATTTGTGTCTTCTATGGTCCTATGTGGTGTTTGGCCTTTTTAGCAGCACCAGCATATTTATATTCATCCTGGTTAGATCTGCAAAATCTCCCAGGTACTGTGTTAAGGAGCAATGGTTTCAACAGTTAGATCGTATCCTCTAGCTGTATTACTTGATTTTTACTGAGGGTTATTATTTTGCACTTGTCCACACCAATTTTTCTCATACTTGTTCCTATCACAAAGCAGGTTTTTCTCTCATGTTGTAGCAACAAAATGGAACAGGAATTCACTGATGAAAACACTGAAGACTGCAAGACCCCCTGCAGACCCTGTGAAAAACTACTCAATACATCACTTTAACAGCAAACCTGTGTCAACTCCTCTCTGAGTCTGATTATTCTGCTAGTTTTGCACCAGTTCTGTGGCTGTTTCTAGCTGAGTTCGCTTCTGACACTTGTTTATGAGGATGGCCTGTGAGGTATTGCCAAAAGTCTCAGGTAAAAGAGGCTTCTCTTGCTACTCCTCTCTCCACTGGCCTGTTATCCTATCACATAGAAAGTTTATATTTCCTTTATATGATTTCTTCTTAACAAATCTGTATTAGCTGACATCTATTTCTTCATTATTTGTCAGTAAGATTATTTGTATTTTTTCCCAACTGCTCAACTATTTAAGAAGAGTGTTAATATTTTTACTGTCTTCTTAGTGCTGAAGTTACCCCAACATCCTTCCCTTTCTTTCCCCCTTTTCTCATCCTGTAAAAATGTGTATCCACTCTGCTCCACGTTGTTATCCATCAAGCTCTATGTTAAAAACTGGGTTTTCCTCCCTGTTTGGCTGAATGATTCTTCTGCACCTCACTGCTCTGGCTGGTAGAAGCCTTTCCCTTTGATTTTTAGACTGGATTTATTTATTTCTGGGCAGTTTACACCTACTTTCTCCTTTGCTAGGTCTATCCTTTGACTTAAGCAGTTCTTTTCTCCTCCCTGGTGTTTATCCCCAAGGACAGCTTTGCAATTTCATCCCTTTCAGACTTCATTTTTCTAGAGCAAACAGAAGAAGCGGTCACCTACTTTATTTTAATTTTCTTTTTCTTGCATAAAATAGAATATTCTATCAATTCCAGGAATAAATTTTCTGCACCTATGACTGTTGGATTTCCTCTTTCTTCACTTGACCTGGCTTGTCCCAAGAACACCAAGCGAGTGCTCAGTGGTTCCTGATGGTGATGTAGCTCTGGGTCACCTTTGCCTCTTCCATGGCTGCTGGTGTCTCAGTCTGGGAGTGACTCACACCTTTTTAAACATCCTAGAACAAAAATCCCCATTTTTCGTCCCAAAATGCATGAGATCATTTTGTGCTACAGAGCATAATCCTTTTTTTATTGTTTTGACAAGCTTCAAAGGCATGTGTTTATTCCTGTGTGGTTTTTCCAATGCTCTTTGTATTCATGCTGCTCTCCAGCTTATCACCAGCACAGTCCATGACTTAACTCCAACTTTCAATGCAAGAAATTACTCACAGAAATACTTTACTGAGATCACTCTCCTGAGAAGTTTTGGAAGAATAATCCCTGTTCCCTTTACATACTACCTGTTTCTCTTGCTCCTTCCCTACCAGTACCCTCCAGCTGTTTCTGCCTTGGAAACTTCTACCACAATACCAAACCTGAAAAACAAAAAGAAGAAGGACATCTGCTTAATTTCTTACATTTGCAGCATCAACTCTTATGAAACAAAGCCAAGAAACACCCTGGGTAAGACCAGGGCTGATCCAGACCCCTCTTTGCTGTGTTAATGCAATTCTAGGCACAGGATTGTATCCTAGAGCAGGTTCTTATTTAGGATTAACATCCCACAGCAAGCTGTACAGTTCTCCATTATCTCTCCTGAGCAGAGGGAACTGATTGCTTTCATTTAATTAAAATAAGAAGTCGTGCTTTGGCCCTCACTCCCACACACATTCAGCCCAAACTCAACAGCAGCATTTCTTGAAGCCAGACTTGTGGGTTAGTTTCTTTCTTGTTTTTATTTTGTATTAGTTTGCCTTTTCTTTGTCAGCTCGTTGCATTCTTCTACTTTTGAGCAGTGTATTATCAAATTAATAAGTGAGAATCACCATTTAAAGTTTAGGTATCTTTGAAACCGCCCTGTGCCTTGGGGAAATATATTATCCTGCTTTTTTTACAGACAAGGAACTGGAGCACAGAAGCAAAGGGTCAAATCTGCCGCTGCAGATTTATCCCAGTTCAATTCAGGGAAGCAGACAGCTGTATAAAACTGCAGTTACACAGTGATTAACCAAGCTATTTGATTTGCACTTAATGGTTTATTACAGTCTTCTTTTAGTTTGGCTATATTTACTAAATCTGCCGTGGAACAGCTTAGGGTCAGGATGCTAAATCAGCATAATGATTTTCAAACACTGAGCTGCTGTGGAGAAATTCACATATTTTTGCATGTCTGCCCTGCCCAAAAGGAACTCCTGATTCAGCAGCAGGGGCTGAGTGCACACCCAGCAGTGGGTGACACATTTTCTCTCCAGAGCCAAACCCCTCTGCCGGCCTCATCCTGCTCGTGGGTTATCCGAGGACACACTCGCAAGTGCTGTTACTTTTGGAGGGAATTAGGCTGTCTGAAGTGTGATTTATATCTAAGAAAATATGATAATTGGCTCAGAGCTGAGTGCTTTGACCCCTCTGACTTTGATGTTCATGTGCTTTCCCCAGTGCCAGGTTGTGCTTGCTGGCGACAGAATTTTCTGCTTTTCATCCTTGCTTTGAGCTGACTGAAATTTGCCTTTTCTCTTAAACTGGACAGCTGTTGCCATCTCCCTGCCTGTTGCAGAAAAAGGCTAAGCAGGTTTTCGTCTTCAGGGGTTTGCTGGAGGGAAGGATCAGTAAAAAGGCAGCCAGAAAGGTACAAAGTGTAGGTTCAAATAAAATAAAAACCAACCAAAAAATCCTTTTGGTTTGCCTACGGATGGCCCTGAAAGGATCCTCTCCAAATGGCACCCCTTGTTTATGGGAAGGGTTGTGCAAGGTGATTCCTGCAGCCAGAAACAATCTCTGGGAGATTTCTTGACTGGCTGAGCAAGCTGATTTACAGCCAGTGGGGGCTGAGAAGTGAAACTCTCTGTGTGGGTATTCTTGGTTTAGTGTCTGATGAGGGTTAAAGCCACTGGGCCATAAATATCCTCAATATGTTCCAAATCAAATCAAGCAGTGGCTAAGGGTCAGGTTCCAGTTTCAGGATAGATGCTGGAGCAGGGGGAACTTGGCTGATTTGTGTGGATTCATTTAGTCCCACTTGATACCCAGCAATATTTACGAGGCACACTGCGCTGGAAGAGGGGAAGGAAGCTCCTGCACCTCACAACACAGCTAAATTGATGCAGTGTGAAGCTCCACAACCCTGCCTGGTGCCTCACCTTGCGGGAGGAAATCCACCCACTGTGCTTGGAAGGGCATGGGCAGGCAATGGGGTGGTGCAGGACCTGTCTCTCTAATTAGACACAGCCACTTATTCACCACCGAGCTAAAATCCATCAGAAAATGCTAGGTAATGGCATTGATTTTACCATTCTGGCATAAAAATGCCCTGCCTTTCAGCTGTTGAACAGACCCTGGAGCTGATGTGGGTGCAGAGGGGAAGGGGAGCTGTTTTGTTCAGGAAGGCACTGCTAAAAGTCAAGGCTGAGAAATTATCGCTCTGTGTCCTTGTAATGACCTTGTAGCTATTTTAGTCCTTTAGTCCTTTTAGTTATTCTCCCATTCTCTAGAAGCAAAGAGGTTTTGTGGTTTGTTTATCTGCTCATCTTTTCATCCCTCTTTTCCCCAGGCTTTAGGGCCAATGCAAAGACCTCAGCTCTGTGAAGCCAACTGAGTCCCGGGAGGGATGAAGCTCAAAGAATTAAACCCAGGCTTGTTATCCCAAAGCACCTCCCAGGACAATTAGGTTCTGACTGTCTGAGCCTATTTTCAATCAGTTGCAACATAAATGGTTTGGGATGATGACAAACCTTTGGCCGTGGATCCCTGGGAACTGAATCCCTCCCGGTGCCACAGGTGTTGGCTGTCTTACCCATATCATTATCTAGCTGGAAAACATGCAGGGATGCTAATTTAAATGTCAGCTCTGCTTAGTATTTTATCATCAAAAGGACATTGTGCAGCTATTATGTGACCTGCACAATTTATCTCAGGGAATGCCTCCTCTGGTGACCCAAAGTTGGTGGCAGCTCAGCACAGACTGAATATAAAACTGAAATTTTATTAGGCTGCTCTTTAAGGATGAATCCAGCTGAAAACCACCTCCAGAGCTGCCTGGACCCTCTTCCAACTGTTTAAAACAAGTGTCACTAAATCAGACAAATGCTGGTGCTGGGGCACAGCAGGCACTAATTTAACCCATATGCTCTGGGAGTGCTCCTACATCTGTTTGTTCTGGGCAGAACTAAACAGTGGAATTAAATTCTTTTCTCCCCCCATCATGTAAAACTCTATCACAAGCAAGCCATTCAATTTTAAGCCCACTGTGGCAGCTCACTAATTGGTGTGTGCTTAGTGGAAACTCAAACACTGCTGAGCAGTTTGGGGCAGGGGTGTTGGGTTTCCGTGGCCAGATTTTGGTAGGGAGGGATGCAGGGATGGCTTCTGTCGGGATCTGCTGGATACTTCCCTTGTGTCCATGGAGTCAGTGCCAGCTAGCTCCGAGACAGATCCGTCCCTGGCCAAGGCTGAGCCCATCGGTGATGGTGCTTCTGGGGTTATATGTGTAAGAACGGGGAAAAACCTCTATCAGCTGAAGGGAGGAATGAAGATATGTGGGAGGAACAGCTCTGCAGAGCCCAGATCAGTGCAGAAGGAGAGGCAGGAGATGCTCCAGGCTCTGGAGCTGAAATCCCCTGCAGCCCATGGGGCAGCCCGTGGTGAGGCAGCTGTGCCCCTGCAGCCCAGGTAGGTCCACAGGGTAACAGACCTACCTGGAGGTCCCTGAAGGAGGCTGTGACCCCATGGAAATCCCACACTGGAGCAGAGGGATGCCTAAAGGAGGCTGTGACCCCATGGGAATCCCACATGGGAGCAGAGAGATGCCCAAAGGAGGCTGTGATCCCATGGGAATCCCACACTGGAGCAGAGGGGTGCCCAAAGCAGGTTGTGACCCCATGGGAATCCCACATGGGAGCAGAGGGATGCCTAAAGGAGGCTGTGATCCCATGGGAATCCCCCACTGGAGCAGAGGGATTCCGAAAGGAGGCTGTGACCCCATGGGAATCCTACATGGGAGCAGAGGGATGCCTAAAGGAGGCTGTGATCCCATGGGAATCCCCCACTGGAGCAGAGGGATTCCGAAAGGAGGCTGTGACCCCATGGGAATCCTACATGGGAGCAGAGGGATGCCTAAAGGAGGCTGTGATCCCATGGGAATCCCCCACTGGAGCAGAGGGATTCCGAAAGGAGGCTGTGACCCCATGGGAATCCTACATGGGAGCAGAGGGATGCCTAAAGGAGGCTGTGATCCCATGGGAATCCCCCACTGGAGCAGAGGGATTCCGAAAGGAGGCTGTGACCCCATGGGAATCCTACATGGGAGCAGAGGGATGCCTAAAGGAGGCTGTGATCCCATGGGAATCCCCCACTGGAGCAGAGGGATTCCGAAAGGAGGCTGTGACCCCATGGGAATCCTACATGGGAGCAGAGGGATGCCTAAAGGAGGCTGTGATCCCATGGGAATCCCCCACTGGAGCAGAGGGATTCCGAAAGGAGGCTGTGACCCCACGGGAATCCCACATGGGAGCAGAGAGATGCCCAAAGGAGGCTCTGATCCCATGGGAATCCCCCACTGGAGCAGAGAGATTCCCAAAGGAGGCTGTGATCCCATGGGAATCCCACACTGGAGCAGAGGGATTCCCAAAGGAGGCTGTGACCCCATGGGAATCCCACATGGGAGCAGAGGGATGCCCAAAGGAGGCTGTGACCCCACGGGAATCCCAAAATGGAGCGGAGAGATGCCCAAAGGAGGCTGTGACCCCATGGGAATCCCACACTGGAGCAACCTGTTCCTGAGGGATTGCATCCCATGGGAGGGACCCGCACTGGGGAAGTTTATGAAGGATTGTCTCCCATGTGAGAGGCTCCATGCTGGAGCAAGCGAAGAGTGCAAGGAAATCCTCTCCTGAGGAGCAAGAAGAAGAGATGACGTGTGATGGATTGACCATAATCCCCATTCCCCATGCCCCTGTGCCACTGGAGGCAAGGAAGTAGAGAATTCGGGAGTGAATTTGGGCCCATGAAGAAGGGAAGGATTGGAAGAAGAAGGTTTTAGGATTTGTTTTAATTTCTCCTTGCCCTACTCTTATTTGATTTGTAATAAATTATTGTCTCCCAGTAGTATCTGTTTTCCTGTGACAGTAACTGGTGTGTGATCCCTTCCTGCCCTTTCCAAGCCTTTAGATATATTTTTTCTTCCCTTTCCAGGTGAGGAGAAGAGTGATAGACTGGCTTTGGAGGGCACCTGGCATCTAGCCTAGATCATCCCACCACAGCTGAAAGTCAGGGATAAACTTGACTTGGAAAGAACTGTGGTGAAGGAATTATCCTAAGAAAGAGGAGTTATTTATTATATGAAGCAAAATCTTTTGGTTTCTGTAGGAACTTGCCTCTCATCAGTCCTCTCTCCCCATAGCCCTGACTATCCCAGGGTGTCCAGTGCAAAGTTATTACCTCTCTAGTGAAATTTTATCCCCTCCTTATCTTCACATTATTGCTGCTTTTGTGGAATATTTATGCTTCCCAGACTCTGTCCTTTGTCTACGCCTTCTGTCAAACATCTTCACTCTCTGCCAACTTATTCCTTCACTGTTGCATTATATTTGCAGTCTTTTAGTTCTTTTACTTATGATCTTGTCTTGTTCTCTAATAGTTCAATAGCTGAGAAAGGAATAAGGCAAAATAAGACTAAAATCTAGTTTCTATTCTTTTAAAGCTGGTATGTAAAGTAGAAATCAATATGACATCAATACCTGATAGGAATATGTAGCTCAAATAAGCATAAATTCCCTAATTATAGACAAGGTCAGGTTTCCAAACACTCAGTGGTCAGTGTTTGCATTATCTATTTTATTATTATCATTGTGTGCTTTGATGTGTTTGAAGATTAGTCATAGAAAATGAACATGGAATATCCACCTCAAGTGACGTTTCAGTATTTTATGTTGAAATTGGTATGAAAATGATTTCAAAATACTTTGAAAGAAGAAATTTATATTTTCTTTTTGCGTATATGAAAAGAACCTTAATGGCATATTTCCTTCCAGTAATTTCAGGCTGTGTCACTCCAGGTACATGTAAAGAGTAGGATGGTACTTTGATCATATCAGTGCATATTATATTAATACATTAACATTTTAATGAAATTCATAGTTATTTTCATTACTATTGTAAAGGGACATACAAATAAACTAATTCTTATTAGGGCAGGGAAGATTGCAATGAACACTTAATTGGGCTTTCTGAAATATAGTGAATATGAAATTTCATCAATAATTCTGCTTCTCACCTAATGACTTCAAAGTGAACATATCTTTTTGGAAAGACGTTTAGTCTTGATTTAGAAACTCCCAAATGAAAAAGAATTTACCATGAGCCTCAGCAATTTGTTCCAGTGGTTAATTATCATGCCTTAAATATGTACATCTTATTTTCAGCTTGCATGAGGTTTACTCATATATTAATTGTATATTTGATTGTAATTTGCTCTATCTTAGCTAGTTAAATGCAGTGCACTTTTTTTTTTATTCCCTGATTGGATGACATCTTTAAATAACCAACTTAGCATGAATTACAAAGTTTTACAATCAATTATACATATGCAAAAATTCAAGAATTGAACTTCAGCTGAAAAATCAACAGCTAGATTGTTCTGCAGTGGCCCTCCAGTTTTAGAATATGTGCAGGAAGGAAATCTCAAAGAATCCTGGTTTTGGCTGGGGTGGATTTCATTTCTTAACATGGCTTTATCCAAGCACACCAATTTCTTTCTTTTTTCCTGCTGATTTGCTCAAAAAGCACAGAAATGCCTCTAATGTGTAGGAACCTCTGGGCAACCTGGTCTAGTGGAAGATGTCCCTGCCCATGGCAGGGGGTTGGAACTGGATCATCTTTAAAGTCCCTTCCAACCCAAACCATTCTGTGATTCTGTGACTTGGGAAATAAGCCCTGACCCCAGATTTGGGAAATAGACCCTTATACAAAGAGATAATATAGAGATAATACAAATGTCAGAGATAAAAAGGGCATGATTTTTCTACTCTCTTTTCATTAACTAAAAAGAGAACCTAAGGTGAGAAATTCATAAATAATTGAAATGAGGTGAATTCTTATCTGTGTTCCATGTGCATGCTTTGATTTGTACAAAAGAATCAGAGAAAGGGAAAAAAAAAATAAATGGAAGTAGATGAAACTTGAAAAAAAAAGCATAACATTCTCATTGAAATGTTAACCTTCATTGAGATGTGTATAATTCCATCAGGATTCCTCTGATTCTTCTTGCTTTTCAACCAAATGTTGTATGAAGCAAATGAGTTTAATTCTCGTTGGTGTGACAGGATTTGGGGAGGGCTGGAAAGGATGCATGCTGTGGAGGCTGAAGTGGCACCAGAAGTGGGGCAGTGCTCTGTATTGCAGTTGTCAGGGTCATAAAGCAGGGAATAAGAGGATAAAGATCAATCTGTTGTTCAGGAAGAGCTGGAAAGTAAGGGGAGGATACCAGGCACTGTGGGTGGGAAGCATCTGTTCCGGTTTAAGTACCTAAAAGGTGGGTGTCTAGGTGGGTCTCTTCACACATTCACTCTTGCAGCTGAAGGGAATAAATAAGTGGCCCCAGGGAACAATTCTGCCAACCTTTCACACCAATAATGGTCACTGCCATACGTGTCAGTCTCTCCACTGACTACTATAGAAAGCCTGCAGTGGTTAACTTGAGGGCAGATGAATCCCTACCCCCGAGTATAGTCCTTATTCCCTCCCAAAAGATGATGTGGAAGGAGCAGCTGACTTGTCTGATCTACTCTTAAGAACCTGCTAAGAAAGGAATCTGTCACTGCAGACAGTCTCTTAGCAGAGATCTGCAGAGGGTTTTTCCTCTTACCCAATTTGTCTTTGCTGTTGGACACAATTTGGGTTGGATGACATGAGAGGCCATACAAAATGACCTGTCACAACATTATTACCATCTTTATTTCATGTTGCCACACCACGTGCTGCTTTACACTGCCTAAATAAGCTCAATCTAATTAATCTTCCCACAAACTTTCTCTAAACTTTTTTATCCTGTTTGTTCCATGATCTGGGATCTTTCACAGTCCTCATTTAATTACGAACTCAATTTCCATACCCCTGTCAACTTTCCAACCTCACTTGGACTCACTACAGATGAGTTCCTGCCAGAGCTCCAGCCTAGGGAAGAGCAGAAAACCTGCATTTAGCATTAGTGTGGGAACATTTTCCTAATCCAAAGCTGTGTATTTTTTGTCATTACCTGGAGGCATCCTGCACTCCCCTGCTCCCACATGACTTTATATCCTGAGGTGCACGAGCATGTTACAGTGAGAACACACTTCATGGAGCTGCAGAAGAGCATCAGGGGAAATGCTTTGGATCCCCTTCTCCTCAGCAGCTCAGCCAAGAGATAAATGGAACAGAGCCCCACACAGAAATGCTGATTCCTGGTGCTGCTGACACACACATTTATAATTCAGGCAGTAAATTGGGTTAATGGGTGTAAATAAAAGGTCAGTGTTCAGAGCAGAGAAAAGGGCTGTAAATTGCAGGGTGAGAGGGGAATTTTATGTGGCTGAATATAAATCCCTTCTCCTCTCTGGGGAGAGGTCATTGCTGGGATCCTGTGGGGACGGGCTGAGAGAGTCAGGGTTGTTCAGCCTGGAGAAGGCTCTGGAGAGATCTTGTTGCAGCCTTCCAGTGCCTAAAAGGGAACTATAAAAAAGAGGAAGAGTGACTCTTTTACTCAGACAGATGGTGATAGGACAAGGAGGGGTGATTTTAAACTAAAAGAGATATTTAGGTTACATGTTAGGTGTCCCTGCTCATTGCAGTGGAGTAGGATTAGGTGATCTCTAAAGGTTCCTTCCAACCCAAACTATTTTGTGATTCTATGATTTTATTGTTTCTATTCATCTCCTGTGGTGCTTTTGCAGCTTTGAAGACTGAATGTTTTGTGCTTGGAACACCATGAGGTGATTGCTCTTGTGAAGAAGAGGTTTCAGTGGTGGCCAGAGACTCTTCTGGTGTTCTGATATTTACTTACACTGTCAGCTTTTCTTCGAAGTTCAAACTGCAGCTAATCACAATCCTATCTCAGGACCATGCACTTCTAAGATGTTTCCTTTAGCAGTAGTTTATTCTGTGATTTGCACTTCCCACGATTGTCTCGGTATATTCAACCTCCTTCCCTTCTGCAGTTACCTTTCAGAGCACTATTTTTTTCCTGATTGCTTGCTCTACCCCTGTTTTCCAGGACCAAGGGAAAGGAGAAGTATGTGGGTGTATAATCCTGTATATCTCACTCCTTGGTTGAACCAAATGACTCTAAATTAGTCACCTGGTTGCTTTCCTCAGATTTTTGCTTTCTCCAGTCCCAGTGATAATAGTGTAAACACCCATAAAAAAGATTCCCTTTTCTTTTTTTCTCTATTTGGGTTCACCTTTTAGCTTTTTTTTAGGCTGTAATGCAATATGTCCTGAAAAGAGATGCTTAAAAACTTGCAGAGGGTTAAAATAATGGGCTGAGATTAATTTTCTTTACTCATATGTGGTATGATACAGAACCACGTAGATCATGAGCTTACTTCTGATGTTAACAGCAATTTGTTATGAGAATGTCTTCAAGTTCGAGGTCTAAAAAAGAAGCATCTGTTTATTTTCTTTTCTATATATTTACATTTCATTGGGGTTTATTTTCTTGTGTTTAGGTGTCTATTGATTGCTTTTTGACACGCATCACATTTGTGTAGTTCATGGTGAATTTCTCATTTGTGTATGTATTTGCTCACATCAGAGTGCTCCCTGCTCAGTTTTAATTGAATGCCTGGCAAAGTAAGTGTTCTTGAGTCACAATTAGATTTTCATCAATGATAACAGTGAAAAGACTAGATGACCCGGGATGTTTTTCTTTATCTGTTACAGGCAACGTGACTTAGATGCACTTAAATACGTGAAGATCCAGTAAAAAAGATAGTTACAGGTTAATGCAGAAAGACAGAGCAGTGTGGAGCGACAGCACATTCCCTGCATGGGTCCTGTTCTTGCACTGAGAAGTTGGATATTGGACAGCAAGACCTCTCTTGGTTCTTTTGATCTTTGCTTGAGTGACTTTGAATATTTTCCACCTGGATGAGGTCATTGCTGGTGATGGCACCAACCCATGGCTCCCATGCTTGCAAAATCCTTTCTGATTTTTCCTTTCTTTTCCTGTGAGTGAGGAAGTGAGGGCGTGGGATGAGCTTTGCAGCTCCTTCATGCTGGAAGTCAGTCTGAGCTGTGGTGAGTTATGAATTGTCTGGAGAGAGGATGATGCTCGTCTGTGCACCTCCACCAGCTGCAGAGCACAGAATCGATTGGATTAGCAAAATGTGAGTTCAGATCTCTTTCTGAACACGAAGGAGAGGAAAACTGGAAATAAAAAGTCAAAAAAATTCAGAAGAAACCATGACAGCTTCACTTCACTGTACCCATAAGGCCAGATCCAAGCTAAATACACTCTCTGAAATGCTTTTGAAGTAGGGTCACAGATCAAAATCTCCATATTCAGGTTTTTCAGCTGACTCTGCCCTGCTCTCTCAGGGCTGTCAGTGGGTGTTTACCCTGGAAGTGACTCCAACACAAACAAGAGAAATAGAATTCCAGGGTAAAAGCCTGAGAAATTTATTACTGAAGTTCTTGCACACATCCTCCCACCACTACTGAGGCTGCTTGCAGTGGTGGGGAGCCTCTTTAAATTAAAATTGCATTTTAGACCAAGACTTCTATGCTTGTAAAATCAATAGGAATGACTGGTGCTTTTCTTCCACAAAGGTCAAAGGAATGTTTTTAATTATCACAGATTGCAACATCCTTGGCCCAGGCTGGGTCCATACAGTTCACTTCCATTTTCTTCCATTTTTAATGGAAAAGAATGTGTCTATTTGCTATATTTCGTTTTTTTTTCTATGAACACTCTCATCTAGCAGAGTATTTACCTCAAAATGATTGTTTTTAGTCTGAAGGGCAAGATTCAAATGCCAATGGACTGTGCTACCACCTCAGCTTGAGGGAGTGTCCATGCAGCAGCTGCTGAGCACCAAGATGCCTTTGAAGATTGAGGCTGAGAGGCCCCAGCAGTGAAAAACCCTTCACCCCTCTGAATGCAGGTGCTGTAGCTGGGCCCTCAGTGTCACACAGATGCAATTTTACCAATGGATTATCAAAGAAGTCAGTATTTACACAGAAATAGCACAGCACCAGCAATAAAAGCGTGTGTCGAGAATACACCCGATGGGGGAGTCAAAGATCATAATGCCACGTATTAATTGATAAATAAACCCATGAGCCATCCTGAACAATGGAGAGTTTTCAGTATATGACATGCTGAAATTGGAAACAAGGCAAACTGCTCACTACACAATATTTATGCCTGTCTACAGGACGGGAAAACGTGAATGTTGAACTACAGAGGCAGAGAAAATTGGACGTGCTCCAGGGAGCTCATGATCCATGCATTTCATGAGATGAAACAGATGGATGAAGCAGACGCATGGGGTGGGTAGGAGGAGGTGGGAGGACGTGTTAAAGGAAATGGCTTTGTGGAATTATCAGTGCTTCATCTTCTAACACAGACCTCCCTCTGACACCAAAGATGGCACTGAAAACCAGGGTTGGGCTTTTTCTTAACAAACAATGTCTGAAGAGGTGATTGGAGGAATTTTAAAAAGTGATGAATTTGGGAGCTCTGATGCAAACCATGAGGAACTGGAGATGTTTGTTCTTTGGACACCAAACTTAGGACTTTTGCTCTCTGTCTCTGCTCCTGATGCTCAAAAGGTAATGGACAGAATCACTGACTGAAATGGGCTTTGGAATTAGGCCCTGCATATTCACTGTTACTGAGCTTATAGAAATAAGTAATTTCTTTTTATAAAGCCCTTGGAAATATGTAATAAAAAAATCACCTTAGTTATAAGGTATTAAAAACAAAATTAAAAATAATAAAAAAACCCTGAAACTTTGTAAAAACCCCAAAACAAACCAAATAAACAAACCACCACCACCAAAAAACCCTACCCAAAACACCATCACATGTTCACACTTGTCATGGTTAGATACTTTTACATGTCTCTCTTCCTTTCTGACACACTTCCAGAGTTATTGCTGTGCTTAATCACAAGGGCTGATTAAGAGTGAAATATTTCGATTCATTCTTGCTGGAAATGTCCTAAAGGCTTGGTTGGGTACCCAAAGGCATCTTTCAACTAGCCCTGCCTATTAGAAATGAATTGCCCTTTTCTGGTCCAATTATTTTCCAACTTTTGTATCTCTGCAGAGGCAGAGATGGAACTTGCCTTTTTTTTCCCCATAATCATCAGATTGTAGAATTGTAGTATTTATAGATGGGTGTTCAGAAAGTACCTGACCATCTGATATTCATGAATCACCAGAAATGAGTCCAGATTAGGTTAGTTAGTACAGGTAGGGTCTGGCTCAGAGAAAGCCCTGAAAGCTTGATCCAGGTTCAGGGTGTTGTCTGGTGTAACCTGAGACCTCCAGCACACGTGAGATATCTGTGCAGATTAATAAATATGATCTGGGAGCCCTGGTGGTGTAGTGGTTAAAGCACATGGCATAGCAAGTTGCCAAGGCTCGGGGTTCGATCCCGGCCAGGCTGCTCCCCGGGCAGGCAGTTGCTCGTTAGCCCTGCAAGGGGGCAATCTGCCTACGTCCTGAGGAGGACCTCGCTGCCACTGTCCAGAATCGCTTTGGCCCGGCAGAATGAACCTCGGGATTAAAGGGTGGGCTCAGATCTGCGCGCCCTGTGTCTCACCTAAAAAATCCAGTGCGCAGGCTGGAAGGTCTGAAAGGAAAGAGGCCTCCCCCGGATCTTCGTACGCGAAGGCTGGCCAGCAAAAAAATAAATATGATATAGGATTAACGGGAAGCCTGTGCTCTTCTAAAGCAGGTGGTGGAGACCTGCACTGGGGCCTCTCAAATCACATCTCAGTCTTGTTTCAGCCAGTAAGTTGTGTCCTCCATCTCTGGTGGCTGTGATGGAAATTCAAGACACCCAGTGGAAGTACAAAACTGTGTTTAGGTGCCTTTAATCTGCGATCAGATCGGTCTTCTCTAACTGTGCACTTGTAGACCTTCTTCCCTGGCTCCATCTGCTTTTACCCAGTGCTCATTGGGGGTCATCCCTTGCACAGTCCCTGTGAGCCAGGAATGGAGTGCCAAGGCAATCCAGCTGGCAGAGCCCTGGGAAATGCAGAGATCTGAGGCAGGAGTACATCAGAGCTCAGCACTGCAGCACTGCTCCACATCCACCCTCTGTCCATGCTCATCCCACATTCCCATGTCCAGCAGGTGTGAAGCAACTTGACAGGAGTCTGCATTCCCAGGAGTGAAGCAGCTCCTGCACAGGACCCCAAATTCAGGCCAGTGGAAGGTGGGAGTTTGCTTGCTCCTTTCATGCACATTACCATACAAACTCTCTGCCTCTACATAATTTTCAATGTTTTTCCAAATGATTTTTGAGAGCTTTTTCATCCTTTTCTGGCTGCTTACATAGCATGAGCCATCCAGTAATGAAGAGGTTTCTTTCACAAAGATCCTCATTTATTGACTGCTCTTCATCTTCCTTTGGAACTCCAGAGAGAAAGCTCTGCTGAAATCCCTGCAGAAAAATCCCCACGAGGCAGTGGATAGAGGCAGGAGGGAAGGGACAGCAGATGTGTTTTGCTATTTCTATTAAATATGTTTCTGTGATTCACAACAGTGAGCTTGTGCCTACATGTGATTGAAGTAAGTTTGCAAACTCTTTGCTCTGGCTGTTGCTCTGCTTCTCCCTTTCATCTTGCTGTTTGTCATATATTCACTTTCTGCCTCTTGTCTTTTTTGACATTTTCACTATCTCAGGGGGGCAGCACTGGCACTTTCACACATCACCATAATAGAAATAAAAGCTTGAAAGATCTAGATCTGAGGCGTGCCTATTCCTGGGGCATTGCAATGAGACATCATGAAAGATGTAGCTTGGCTGGATACTCAGGAGATCACAAGAAACCTGGAACCATAGCTCCTGAGAATAACTGAGCTGATGAAAGCAGACAAACATCTCTACACTTTTTTTTTTTCTGGTGAAAAATCCTGTCAGAAATTGACATTTTTTCTGTGCATGTGGTTGAGATGAAATTCAATTTTCCAGTGGGGAAGTAATGTTTTATTTAGGTTTTTTTGATGAATAGCTCTGGCCTGTCTACACTGACACATACTTCACACAATGCAAGTGAAAACACCCCAATGAATCTTTCCAAAGTCCTAACGAGTTTCAGCTCAGGATGAATTAAAAGATGTATATTTGGGTCAGACCCTCCATCAGTCCAGCCTGGCCCAGCTCTGATACAATCAGTTAAACCATACCAGTTTACATCAGCATAAAATATGACACAAAATATCATACTGAGACATACTAAATGCAATTCCTGTCATCACTGCTGCTGCAGGCATGGTTCAGAGATCACCAGTCACCTTTGCAATCTGCACCTGTGTCAGGGAGCAGAGCAGCCCCTGAGTTAACTGTGTTCTCTGTGTCTCACTGCCAGAATAAAAAATACCCAACTGGTGTCACGCATTGGGAGCAAATTCTTCCACCTTTCAAATCCCATCTGCAAGAGCTAAGGCATTTCCCAAATATTTTATAACCAAGAAATAAAGTATATCAAAACTAATCCAACATATCAAACAACTTTGGATAGCTTTACATGAATATCTGGCTACTAATCTTCAAGTGCTTTGGGGGGAAGGAAAGGAGACCTATTTAGCATGTGCTGATATGTTGTTGTGACAGGTGATGCAGGCAGAACCCCATTCCCAGATGGAAGAGCTTCAGCAGCTGTATCTCCCAGCACAGTGCCTGGTGATGCATCCCCATCTCCATCCTGGGAGGCAGCTGGCTAAGGATGCTCAGGATCTGAGTCTGCCAAGGCTGGCTGAGTTTGTGAGAGGTACAGGATGCTCACACACTTAGGGCCCTGCAGCTCTGTCTCCCAGCTGCTGGTAATCACCTCAGGGTTTTAAAAATACCTAAAAATACAATACCCTCACTCTTCAATTGGCAGAAGTGGTTCAGTCCTTGAGGCATTCCTAAAACATCCCACCAGCACAGGTGTGGGGTGCCAGCAGGCACTGGTGCTGAGGCAGGCAGCAATCATTTTTAGTTTGGGGGGCTGACAGTCTGACATTAAGGCTGCAAGAGCAAAGAAAGGAGCCTGGGCATGTAAAACCAGAGGCATTCCTCCTGACCCATGGAAAAATAATGGCTTGACATTTGTAAGTGTCAATACCAGAGGGAGGGCTGAGAGGGACTGCAGAACCCAGGGCTGACTGCTCTGCTCTGCTCCACATGTGCACAGTGATTTTCTAATTCCAGCTGCATATATATTTTCTTCTCATCATCAGGTGTTGAAAATAACTTGAAGGAACACACCCACCAAACCCTCCCATCTGTCCTCAATTTGGTTAATGAGGTCATTAAAAAGATGCAGGAAAGTCTTGCAAACAAGGGTTGAATTTTTATGCCACAGTGGCAATGTCATAGTGGCCTGAGCACAGAGAAAGGCAATTAGGGAAACAAGTCTGTTCATTATCTTTGAAAGCAATTTTCACACGTTTACCTTCTCAGTCTTGGAAATAACATGTGTGTTCTGAGGAACAGAAATAGTCCAGAATAACATAGCCTGAGAAATCCTTCCTGTCACACGACAGTCCTATCCCACTTTCTGCTGAGATTATCTCCTCTGTGCTGCATTCAGGAGCACTTTCCAAAGAGAGAGGGATGATGCTTCCAGCCTTTCTCAGACCATGGTTCTTCAGGACAGCACTGGGGCCTGGTACAGGTCACAGCTTGGTTCCCTGCAGCCTGGACCCCATGAGTTGTCCCACCCTGTAGCTGGGAAAGAAAGGAAAAATACATAGAAAAACTCTGTATTGTAAAGATCTGCTTTTAAATTCTTTAGGTGAGACACCTGTAGAGAGTTGGTCTTCTGTTTTTTGGGTTTTTTTCAGGAGTTTGTTCACTGGGAATAATTTTGTTATGTTTGTCTAATTCCTGAGCTGTTAGTGACCTAAAGCATGGAAATGGGAAGATTCCAGCACTGTGGGTATGCAGGAATCAGCACTTTCTGCAGATTAAATTGTCTGCAATGCCACATTTTGGGTCTACATGGGAACAGGTTTCAGCCCTAAGAAAAATTCCATCTTGTGGGTAGAAGCAATGCAAGCTGCAGGCGCGTCCTGAAGTTGTGTGTGCTCCTGGCAGAGATTTTTGTTTCACTGTTTTCCTTTCTCAACTGTCAGCAACAAAGGTCATGGGATAAAAGAACACACCTGCAGAAGCTGACACTTACAAGTCTGGCACTTGGACTGCCCTTCCCTGCCCTTTCCAGCTTGCAGCCCTTTCCCACCACAGAGGAAGCCCCCACCAGCTCTCCAGCCCTCCCCTCACACAGCAGCCAGTGACACAGAAATGATCTCTGACAGCACAAGGGGGAGCAGTTTAAAAGAGGAGAGATTTAGGTTAGATATTAGGAAAAAATCTCTTCCCCATGAGGGTGGTGAGGCCCTGGCACAGGTTGCCAGGAGAAGCCGTGGTTCTCCCATCCCTGGAGGTGTCCAAGGCCAGGTTGGATGGGGCTTGGAGCAACCATTGGAAGGTGTCCCAGCCCATGGCAGGGGGTGGAACTGGATGATGATCTTTAAATTCCCTTCCAGCCTAAACCATCCTGTGATTCTATAATTAAATAATCCTCCCTGAGTGCACAGAGGTGAAGCACATGGGCATTTGAACTGTGTTTGCTCTTATTTGGTGAATTAGAATTTACTTTAGCTTTCCACTGGGAAATGAATTTGTGCCATCCTGCCCTGGAGCCACATTAAGTGCACAACAGCTCTGACATTGCTGTTGTGCACTCAGCTGATGCATGAGTCACCACCATCCCTCACTCTGAGAAGTTTTCCTCACTGGCAGCTGAAAAACAAGCACAAGGGGAGAGGAGAAAGAGAGGTAAAGGTGCAATCTCTGCTTCTCCCAGAACTGAAACTAAAACTGTGCTTTTCTCAGAGGACAGCCATCCCTCCGCCCACAGTCTCTTTCCAAAATTTCTGTAGCTCAAAGGATGTTCTCCCTCTCTTCTTCACTTCAGAAGTGGAAGAAACAATCAGGACAAAAATCGTGCTCAGTTGTCAGATTTCCACAAATATTTTGTCTTGTTTATGGAATTGGCTGAGTGGTTCCTCCAAATCACTTAATTGAGGTAGAGTTTGTTTCAAAGTCTTGAAAGAGGTTTTATTTTATATCACACTGTAACTAACTTCAGGTGTTCAATTTATGTCTTAAATCATCCCCTTGTATTATTTGCCTGTCATCTGTCATGCAGTGTTTGAGTTTGTGCAGTGCCCAGAGCAGAAGGATCCTGATCTTCATTGAACCCCCAGAAGCTGCAGTTGGAGACCACTCAGAGTCTATAATCAGATTATTACTTCCATATTATCCCTCCATCAGTGAAACTTTATTCAGGCATGTTCAGTAGCTTCAAAACAATCCTGGATTAAATTTCTATCTGGATAAGAAGCTGATACTCTGTGTGATGAGCACACATTAATACAGATGACAGACACTTTGTTCAGGTCTATGCATTCCACTTCTAAGAGGTCACATTCCACTGGAAGTGCCTCGGGGTTTAGCATCTCTTGACTTTTTTCTTTTGCCTTGGAAAAGGAACAGGAGGGAAAGAGTTTGGTCTTTTAGTCTTTGCTTCTTCTTATTTATAAATGTCCTCTGTATTTCCATACTTCAAAGGAATGTTCTTTTACCATGATGAATAGCCCTTTTAGGCCCAGAATCAATTCAGACCTTTTCCATCCCAGCACTTGAAATTCTTGGGAGGATACTCCAATCTCCATAGACTTGTTCATTGTTATGCGACTGCATCAGCATTAGAACAGAAATCAATCTTGATTTACATTTTGCTCTTGTTGAGGTGCTCAGAGCAGCAGCTTTTCAGTGCTGAGTTAGTGGACTTTGCACTAAATAAATTTTTGGAACTTTTACCAGTCCAGTGACATAAAGTCTGGAAAATTTTTATAAACTTTGACATATATCAGCTATGCTCTATGTTAAGGCTGTTCCATCCTTTCCAAAATACACTATGACTCTTGGTTTTATTTACCTTCCCATTTTTATTTTCTCTTCTTTATTTCAAAGTTATAATTCTACATCTGCTTAATGAAATAAACTCTTGTTTTGCCAGTTTTTCTTGGCACACATTACAAAAAGGCTCTGAAGTCCTAGCAGAAAGACAAGGAACCACACTAATAAATATTTTCAAGGATAATGTCTTCCCTGCACTGCCAGGTAAAAGTTATTCAAGGTAGTAATTAAAGAAAATGATTTGAAACCCTGCTCACCCTTGGTATTGCCCTGCCATGTTCAGATTGCTGTTCCCAAACAAATCCACCCAGATGTGAAAAACACAGGAAAACACATTCAAGTGTTTTTCAATTATATTTAGCTGCTATTAATACCTTGAACCTTCTTTGATCTGGAATTATCCTTGCAGAATAAATTGGAATATTTCTGAGTAAACCAAGCCATCTGTAATATCAAGGCACATGAACCAGTCCCTGTCTCATTATTCATGGTGCTGGCCCTCAGCCAGGACCTGGAAACTGGGAAAATTCTGGGAACCATCTGCAGAAAGAAAGAAATATAAGCAGAAAAAACTGATTTTTGAAGAATTTAACTCAATTATGGCGAAATATAGCAAAATAGTTCAAATATTTATTTTTATATATATATATATGTGCAGTTTGACTTATAAAAAGGCAGAAGAAAGAATATTGACTTTTCAAAAAGTTTTAAGAAGATAAAAGTCAGTATAAAATCTACTAGGCCAGTCTGTATGGGATGCATCTTCTCTGAGCTTTAGAGATTAAATTTTGATGAGGTGAAGGTCTCCCTGCATTAGCAGATGGGAACCAGAGCCCTCAGGTGGCTCCAGCTGAAAGGAGACTCCCTCCTTCCCTATCTCATGGTTTTTCTACAAATAAAGCAAACAGCTGTGCAGAAGTTCTCACCAGATCTTTATGCTCTGGGGCTTTGTAGCCAACATTATGACGTCATCTGATTATTTTTTAACTGTGGAGGTGTAAATTTTTTTGCTTCTGATGCCTCTTGCCTACAATCTTTACTTTTCATACTTTTCCAGTAATGAAGAAAAACAGAAGCATCCAGGGGCACGATTTAATCCATTCTTCAGGAGGTATCTCAGATGAAACAGATGGTTTAATTGCTGATTTTAATTTTTTTTCATTGACTGAGGTCGGATGTGATGTGGGATAAGTGTGACTGGGAGAGGATAAAGGTGGGAGAGAACAGATGGGATTTGTAACCAAATCTTTTCATAATGTGTGAAATTTCTATTAAAATAAGTGAGAGAAATTAGTGGACCTCACAACATGTCTGGTCCTGTTGCAGGCATCATCTCAGCCTCCTCCACAACTTGGTTTTCCTCTGCCGTGATTCCAGAATTTCCTCTTGCTCCCAGTTGCATGATACCCATTGGGACATCCTTCCACTGAGAGAGATGGAGCTCAAATTATTTTTAAAATCGCTGAAAAGGCAACAGTCTATTGTCTAACAGACTGGAGGAATGCAGGATGCAGTTTTTCGTGGAACTACTTGGATCCCCCAGGAAAAACCTAAATAAATGTCATTCCTTCTTTGAGCTACCACATGCCTTTTCCTCACTGGCAATTATCCTTCCTCCCCTTACCCTGAGACCTGTGCTGACTTCACCAAGACCCCCTCCCAATTTTCTTCCCTGTGTAAAGCTGAAAAAGCAAGTTCTTGCCTTTCATATTTTTTTTGAAACATGAAATTCATTTGTT
Source organism: Vireo altiloquus (assembly GCA_013396875.1). Classification (NCBI taxonomy): domain Eukaryota; kingdom Metazoa; phylum Chordata; class Aves; order Passeriformes; family Vireonidae; genus Vireo; species Vireo altiloquus. The sequence goes on along the minus strand of VZRF01005074.1, from coordinate 223,411 downwards.
TTCTATTAAAAATAAAGGATAATAAAGAAATGGCATCTTAAATATTCCTAGTTTTGAATTCATCATCTAGAATAAGTGGAGGGGGGGACAACCTGAGAGGGAAAATTACTCTTTTAACAATGGTCTTTTTATCAATAATATTGAGTAATGTGTTTTCTTAGTGGGAAGAAATGTCCTTTAATTTTAGACCTTTATAATAAGATCCCAAAAGAAGTCAACTTCAAGGCACATGGCTTGATCCTATCAGATGTGTGTTGTTAATGGGCAATGAGAACATGGGAATGAGGAACTGGACAAAACCTGAATTTCCATCCTAGTCTAGCTGGACAAGGCTGGTGGTGTTTGGAGATAACAGGACATGGCCTGTCTGATCTCAGCTTTCAGCTGTCTCCTGACCTCATCTTTCATCTGGCTGAGGGTTTAAGGGGTTGATTAGGTAAAGCAGCCCTTTAAAGTCAGGTCTGTACAACGCACCAGCGTGAGCTGAGGAAATTTGTCACTTAAGGGCTTTGAGGAGTGCTTGTGACAGGACACAGAGCTGGCAGTTCAGAGCCAGATATTATTTGGGTTATAGAGGAATCAAAGCTGCTCCTGTGGATCCAAAGTGAGCAGCAATTTAATGTTTTTTGAAAGATTTGTACCTTCTAAAATTCTCCTTTCTTTGAAAGTCTCAATTGTTATGTAATCAGCAGTTATTAAATATGTTCCAGAAGACTTGCTGAAGGCTGAATATTGCTTTCTTTCCCTTCTTCTGCAATAAATGACTGAAACATAATAATTTGAGGGTTTGCTTTAGTGACAGCATCTCATTGGGAAGAATCATCTGCATGTAACATCCCAAGAAAAGAGAAGAGGAGGCTGAAGAACTGACAAACAAATCACATTTTCTACAATTCTTCAGTTTGTGCACTTTTGTCTCTGGTGGGTGTTGTTTTGTTGGCTTTTGTTTTCTTGTTGTTTTGTTTTTTTGTTTTGTTCTTAACTAGAGAACTGGTTGGGATTTTATTACTGTTATTTCATTCACAAGGATGAGATGCTTCAGTTTAACAATTTAAACATCAGGGAGCTGTTTTGCTCCTTCAGTGATCAATAGACAAGGACCTCAGCACTATTACATGTCCAGTTAAATGAGATTATTCCCATGTAAATGACGACTTAACTGCACTGAAATGTGTTACCTCATGTATCAGTGGGACATGCAGTAACAGAAAGAAAAGACAATTCCTCTGAGATATGAGAAATCCATGTAAAAATCCCCATCCCAATGAACTACAAATTCCCTGAAGGCAAAGATGCCCAACTAAGAAGGCTCTATCTCCTTTAGGACAAATGTGGTGAAAATTAAATTTAAATATAGATTGCCAAAATTTTTAACAAGTTCCTGAAAGGGCATGCCACTGGCTACCTGACATTAATTCTGCTTGAGGCTTACGAAAAACTTGAAAATGCCTTCATTTTGTATTGATACACAAAGGAAAAAAGTTTTCACATCTCAAACAATGTGTGAATTGAAGAAACTCATTCCTGTTCACTTCTCCAGAGGATCTCAAAAGCCAAATGCGCTACTGGAACATAAAGCATTGGCTCTGTAGTGTGAAAGAGTGCCATACACAGCTGATAGAACCAAACCCTTCATGTAATATTTATATTACATAAACATTGGATATTCACAGTGTGCATGTGTGCTGATCACCTCACACCTCAGCTGATAAGCCAAGGATTGCTTCACAGTTGATGGGAAGAAAAAGAGACATTTTTAGGGCACAATTAATTTGCCATATTTTGAAACATGCTTTAAAGTGAGATGAAGTGCCTATTTGTCTCTGGTGGGTTGGTGGAAACCTATGGGGACTCACCCAAATGTACAAATCTACATTGCAAAAGTCTACAGTCGGTCTGAAAAATCACCTCCTCAGTGCCTACAACACAGAGGAATGCCAAGTTCTAAAGAAAGCCTGTAACTATTTTTACTTTATTTTATAAGGGAACTTTCTCTTAATGAGATCCCTTTTCAAATCTAATCCCCCAGCTTCTTGTTTGGGAAGATTTCTTTAGATAGACTCTTGTATCATTAATGTTCTGGGGTAGGACTGCTTTTTTTACAGTCTCCAGCTATCATTAGTGCAGATATCCTTCATCTATAATGCACTTGCAGTGCCTCCCATGTGTCCTTGCTTCTCTGCTGCTTTCTCATTTGTGTCAAGCCCTGAACACTGGAGTGGGATGTTTGCCTGGGAAGCCTCCATTTCCTGCTGCCAGAGTGGATTTTGTCCTTGGCACTATTTCAGGTCTCTCCCTTGGGGTCTCTGCTCTGCAGCCCATGAGCTGGTGGTGCTGTGGTGTGCTCTGAGGGCTTGTTTGCACTAAAGGAAGACGTATGCCCCCCTTTTTTTTAATGCAAGGGTGATAAGTGAGCCTTGGCTCAGCCTGAGTTGGAGTAGCTGGTACTGGGGTGCATCGAGGACCTTTTGGCTGTGTGGACACTCCAGTCCCCACTGGTGTGTGTGATTTATAACTGAATATACACTGTGAACTGAAAAAACATGTCCTTTAGATAATTTTAAAAGGGGATGTATGGGAAGCTGGAGACCCAGAGTGGGCTTGAGTTGCTTAAACATGTGAGACTAGTGCCTGTCCAGGTGCTCCAGACTGCCTGAGATACCCTCATGCTGGCAGGACCCAGGAATGTTTGAAGATGCATCCAAAGCCAGGTGAGTTACTCCAAGGTGTCTAAAATGGCACCAGGCACACACTGAACCCTCTCTTTGCTCTGTCCTCAGGTTGTTTTCACTATACTATCAAGGCTCATGTCACTGCTTGCTCTTGTGTTCCCCAGCCTTTTCTGTACCAGAAATAAAGTTTTCTCCCTTGGCCATGGCACCAGTGAGCTGACAGAGCACCTCAGTGCCCTTTCTGCCAGCTATTGCCAAAGCCACAGCTTATGAAATGTACTTCTCACTTTATTTGGAAGAGTCCTGCCACTCAGCAGAAATCAGGGCAGGACACTGGTGGTTTGCAGGGACAACCACAGCCTGGAGCAATGGGGTCTGATCTGAGCTGGATGTTCAGGTGCAGCAACAATTGGTCAACACAGTGCTCACAGCAGTGTATTTCATGGGCTTATTGTAGCCTGTTTCCCCATTTCCTTTATTCGACCTATTCCATGTTATTTAGCTTCTTGATAATATTGAATGTTTTTCCTCAGAGACCTTTTTCAAATACAATCTGCTGTTTGGTGATAGTGCAGTCACAGTACATCCTGTGGCCATACGGTTTTAATTAAAGACAAAAAAATGCATGTCCCTTTAATCAAACATTTCTGGTATAACAGAATGGTGACATAGGGTCTGGCATAATAAACAGGGTGACATTTTTTGATATGTTCCTTCTAGCTTTTCTTTTCTACTGCTGGTTCAGGAACAGGTATCAACTAGAGAGACAAATAATGTCCATGGCAATGTCTGAATATTAAGGTGTTTGAACCGACAAAATGAAAGCTAACCCTCCTCAGAAGCCACACTACAAGCACAAAGGGACATGTTCTGGCTCAGCCTGTGTGCTTGCAGTGCAGTGAGGCACTCGGTGTGCCTGCGTTGTGCATAATTAATAGCTACAACAAGGAAGTACATGAGTACTACTAAAAATAATAAAAGGCCCAGGTTGTTCAGAGTTCAAAGTCAAGCTGTTTAAATCCTGTTGTCTTTGAGGGGAATCCTGAGAGACCTCAAGGCTTGGCTTCTTTTTATTTTTTTCTTAAGAGAGAGATTCCTGCTGATATTTGCTTTTCTAGTTCAGTGCTGCTGGTAGGAAGGGAAATGAGAACATCTGATGGGTTTTGGGAAGAGTGGAGCTGGTAGCAGGAGGCAGACTGAGAGCCTGCATAGAGCCTGGAAGGAATCTGGGGATATTTTAAGATGATTGTGATGTTCCAATCCAGGAGGGACAGATAGAGGAGCTGAGGTGGGGACAACTTGCCCACATGGTACTGGACAGCAGGTCCAGGAAATGAGGAAATGCATTATTTTAACTGAGTTACCACCTTTGAGTGCCACAGGGGGGGAGGAAGGACAGAGATGTGGGAGAAGGGGTCTAAAGTAGATGGCATTAGACATAAATGGTTTTTTCTCCTCATGGTTGGAGCCTGAAGCCATTAAAGGCAGAATTACAAGGTCTGCCTCTGTTCCTTGGCTGCAGAAGCCCAGGAAAAGCCAACTCCAGCTTTGGAAGGAAGATGTATTAGAAATCTGCTGGACAAGCTGGAGCCCTTCTCCAGTGAGAGAAAATAAACCTGTCTGAGCAGTACTGGCCTGCTTTGGGTCCTACCCCAAGGAGGGAAACCTTGGAAGGAGACTGATCCTGCTGCTGCCACATGGTCAGAGCTCAGGCTGCCTCCTCTAAACTTCTCCTGGAAAAATAACAGCACTGGATGATGACTTTGTTCTTGGAAAATCCAGTTTCTGGCAACGCTTTTAAGAGCTGATTACAGCTTTGCCTCATACCCTTAGATTGCTCCTGGCCACCCCATGGAGTGAGATACTCACAAACACGTGTGTAACTCTGGACTGTCTTTAAAGATGGAAATATTGACTGAAGATTGCAGACCAAAGGCTGAAGGGAGAATACTCTTTACTGAATTTAGGAAGCTTATATTGTGCTCCCTAGGGAAAAGGCTGCCAATCCTATTTTACTTGCCATTTAATTCTTACTGATCTTTATTTTTTCTGACAAATATGTTCATTTAATTGTGTCACCTCTGGCTTGTGTGTGTGTCACAAAAAAGAACTTTTCATTCGACAGTGTGTAACAAAGGAGTGAGAGTTCTGAGTGATAATGTCAGGGTAGCTTACAAAGACACTAACTGTGGGAGGTTATGCTTTATTTTAGGGTGAAATTATACAATATAGGAGCATAGGCTTGTTGTTTTAGAGAGAAGTCCTTCCCAAAGAGGATTGTGCCTTTAGCATGGAATTTAGCTAAGCTGCTCCAAGCCTTTACATAGTTTTCTGAACTCAAGAGAATTTGCTTTCAATAAAACGGGCAATAATAACTCTGGAGATTAATTGCTTGGTAATATGCACTGGCATATAGTGATAGCATCTGTGTCTAATGGAAATACAATAGAAATGGGCTTTTGCAGATGAGTTCAGCTAAAATAAACCACTAGAAAACAATCTGGATTCCTGACTAAGGCCAGGAGAAGAAATGAAAATTAATGTACAGAGAGATTATCTCTGGCAAATTTCTCTCTCTCCTTTCTCCCCCCAAAGATCACACCCTGGCTGTGTTTTCAGAGCTAACCTGGTGCTCCCTGCAGTGCCAGTGCTCGTGATGGGTGTTGGGTCTGCAGCACCAAGGGCCAGGCATTGCCCGGGTGCTGCCTCTGCTGTAAACGCTCTGCAGCAGCCTCAGAAGGCAGCTGGTGTGTTTCCAGCCTCTCTCCCTGCAATGTGCTCCCTCTGAAGCAGCGTGAGTCCTGGTGAGAGCCTGCTCTGAGCTGCCATTCCCTCTCCCTGCACGGCAGGCTTCCCCCAGCACAAGGACACCGAGGGCTTTGTGCCTCCACGCAGACATTGATGCAGCTAGTGCCAGGAGCAGACTGATGCTTTACATACCAATCCCATCCTCTCTGCAGGGCTAGGACTCTAAATCTGGGGACCAAATTGGCCTCTCAGCTCCAAATGGATGCACGGATAATTTTTCTGGATTGTCTTTTTGAGTCACTTGTTTTGCTGCCACAAGGAAAACCAAGTTAAGGTTCCTAAGATCAGGTTTTATGTTTTAAATGACTATAATAAAATTCATGCAATACTCATATTTTGATTTCTCCTCACAACACGGTGATTTTCCAGCAGAAAATGCGTTTTGGGGGACATAGAGTGGATGTAATTCAAACTATTAAAATAAACATTGTAGGGTATAAGACAGAGTAGTGCAAGATGAGCACTGACTGGCTGGGAAAAAAAGATTACAGAGACACAGCCACAAAAACCTTATCAGGTTCAAGAGATGTGGCCAGTAAGAGTAGATGCAGGGTGGAGGTTTTGATGCTGACAGTGGTTACCTGAACACCAGAGTGAAGCTCACAAGTAAATGACTCTTTGAGAGGCAGAGCCTGTTACACCAGAGGTTCAGGTGGGCTGGTACAACACCTCTGGCCTGGAAACACCAGCTAGTTTTTCAGCAGGATGTGCCCTGCAATAGAGCATGGTGTACCAGCATTCCTGAGGCCCCTTTTATGACAGAGCACTGTCAGAGGGTTCTTTGGACCCCACTGACTCCTGGCCCAGCAGTGTTCCTTATTTCAATGTCCCATGTCCCGAAAAGATGAAATGAAGCTTCTTTCTGCTGTTTCAAAGCTTGTTTATTGTTCTGTCTTATCAAAGTTTGGAGGCACAGACTGTGCTGTGACCTCCAGGAACACGAGGGCAGAATGGCAATGGCTACCCAAAGCAGGTAGCTTTTATATCTATTATCAACCAGTTAGAAAACTTTACGTATCTTATTTTGTTCCCAAAACCAGTGAATATCAACCTTATTGACGTCTCCTCTACACTGAATTCTATCTACCAATTAGCAAATCACAGGAACTCATGTCGGAGAGAAAAAGGAAGAGAAGGAGAAGAGAGAAGAAGATGAAGAAGAAAGAGCCAACACCCTAGAATCTCCATGTTGGCTCTATATAATATATATAGCAAAACCTAAAAACTACAACTACACACTCTGTGGTATACTAAACAACCATCTCCTCATTTCTTTGGTGTTCTCAGCTCACCCAGAGGAGCGGGAAAAATTCCCAGGTTTTTCCTGGACTCCAACAAGCACAACAAACCTGACCAGTTTCTATAGACATTTTTTTTGGTTTTGGAGAAACTCTGCTTCACTGCACACACCACAACAATTTGCAAAGCAAATTTTCAAGCCTGGTAAATGTTAAAACAACACATTCTGCCCCAGTGCTCTGTCTACGACAGAACCTGCTATTTTCATGTATATTGAGAAAACATAATGAAGGCTGTAGTCAAACAATCACAGAAATATCTGTCACATTCTTTCCTGTGGTGGTTCTTTCACCTCTCTCAGCTGAGGCTGTACCTAACACTGATGAAAGGAACCTCCTGGGTGCTTCTCAGGATTCCCAGAGCAAAGCCAGTAGAGCTGCCTCAAAAATCTGCCTACATTTCAACCCATTTTTATTCAGAATTTGGAGAAGTTTTTAAATCAAAAGATGAACCTGCTTAAGGACCTGGCTTGAGTGTGTTGAAATTTTGCTCCACCCCAGGAGAGCAAGGTGAATTTGGGGGCTGCACTGCCAAAACATGTTGAACAAAGTTCCCTCTCTGGGTTCAGGCCAGGACAGACTGGAACCCCCAAAACTCAATATTTATCCAGGGATTCACAGAGGACAAACAAAGAAGTTTGGGGAAAGCATGCCAAACGTTAACAAATACCTACAGACCTCAGCCCAATATTATTGCCATCCTTCAATCTTGTTTTCTGAGTTTCTGATATTAAATCAGGCTTCAAATCATGTGTTACCCTGGAGTGATGGAGTTCCTAGTTTTGCTGGGCTCACTCCATGCTTATGCACGTTGTTCCAGGCTCTCAGGAGCAATATATCTATTTTACTGTTAATAAAACAAAAAGATTGCATCATTGTCCTGCCCTGTAAGACGGCAGTATAAGTCCTGTTAATCAGCCACTAGATCAGTGTTTTATGGTCTGCCAGTGCATGTGTTCTTTGTAGTTGATCAAAACAAGTAAGTTTACAGCAAATAAATAAATAAATAAATTTAAAAATAAATAAGAAGAACTGTTAAAATGAGCTTTATTTAATTTGCTTCTTTAAAGTTTTAAAATCACACTGGTAAATGAAGAAAGTTTTTATGAGGCGGTGAATAGAGAAGGTGATATATGGTATAATTTTCCTCATTCTGCTCTACTCTGCCTTCTTGGTGTGCTAGGAGGAAAAGCTTTAAAGCAGAAAAAAATAGAAACAAAAAGCATCAGATTCAAATGGATTTTCACAATCGCAGTGTCAAACCCTGAGGTATCACCAGCACCCACAGCCAAAACCCAGCAAGATTAATCTTAAAATTGGCCTGTTTCTTGACTCTTTAATCCATATGCACGATTCTGGGATGGTATCCCAAACCCTCTTGCTTAGGAGCCTGCTGTTTATTTCCCTCCCAAAACATCTATTGCTGGTGTGGGGCCCTTGTGGTTATTCACCCATTGGGCTCTGTCCCCAGCCATGAGTTATTTTTCCAAGAGGGAGATCTTCCCAGAAGTGTTTTGTGAGGAATCAGGTCCTTGCTAGAACACAGGTGGGCTCTGAGTAATCAAACATGGCAGAGAAGAACCAGATGGGTGCTCTTGGTGAACTCCCCCTGCTCTGAGGGGTGCTGGGACATGCTGATGTTATCAAGAAGAGCAAGAGGCCTTTATTCCTATTATTAATAAAGTTCCCTTTATTCCCAGTAAATCTTCCGCAATTATTTCTCGTGTAGGAGCAGGAGTTCAAGGGGGAGAGGAGCTGATGAATGGCAGAGCCAACAATAATCTGATTTTGCAGCACTCTGGGTCGTTTGGGTTAATGAACTGACTCCTGCTCACAGGCAACCCCACAGACCTGCAAGTGCAATTTGATGATTTGGCTTATTCACAAGTCCCCTGCTGTTTGTAAAGGGTTTTTTTAGCATGGATGTCATCTGTTGGTCTTTACAATCTGTATTTAATAATGGGGATTATGGGCTATTTTTTCCCACCTCATTTACTGATACCTCCTGCTTTCATTGCAATGGTTATCTCTCCTTTGCTTTCCCCTGCTGTGTTTTCCTCCTTTCATTCAATAAAAATACAAAACAATCTCTTTGGGGATTATCTTTGTGTTTGACTGAGAAGCTGTGTGCATTTTTAATAGTTTAGGTTGAATATCTTGAATATGAAAAACAGCACCTTGGTTTCACCTGGAATTCTGAATATGTGTATTTTAAAATGTGACTAAAGCTAATCTGCACATTTTTTGTGGGGCACAGGAGAGACTGTGAACTGTTCCACTAAAAACAGTTGAACTTTCTGTATCAACACTGCTTTTATTGAAAATCACAGTGTAGTTAAAATTGCAATGCAACAAGCAAGCTATTTTTCCATTAAAGTATATAAAACATATTATCTTTTTGAGAAAAAAAGCTATTATTTTGTTCATTTATGTTTGGTTTTGGGACACTGAAAATGTAAAAAATATATTTGAAACAAACTTTTTTGTTGTTTAGTGGGTTTTTCCTTCCATTTTTAAAGAGAAGACCATATCTCTTTATCTATAAGAGGCATAAAGTGTTAGGGCAAGGGGGAATACCTTCAAACTGACAGAGGGCAGGGTTAGAGCAGATATTAGGAAGAAATTCTTTACTGTGAGGGTGATGAGGTCCTGGCACAGGTTACCCAGAGAAGCTGTGGCTGCTCCATCCCTGGAAGTTCTCAAGGCCAGGTTGGATGGGGCTTGGAGCAATCTGGGATAGTGGAAGGTGTCCCTGCCCATGGCAGGGGGTGGAAATGGATGATTTTTAGGGTCCCTTCAAACTCAAACCGTTCTGTGGTTCTCTGGTTCTAAAGTTATTTCAAAAAGATTCATTTTGAAACTAAGTAAATGGATGCAAGAAAAAAATTAACACTATTTATTTCTCTTCATTAAATATTGCTTTCAAGAAAAAAAAAACAGCAACCCCCAGAGATTTAAAGGCAAAGCATTTTGCTGAAAGCTATTGATACTGAAAAATACCTAAACCAACTGTTAAAGCCTCAGAAGTCCATACTCCTCAAAATTAAGATTAATCAAAAATCTGGAGTATACCAGTATCTCAGGGGGGATATGCCTTGGGGAGGGAGGAGGGAAATTTTCCATAGGAGTATAAATTACTGAAAACCGCAGTGGGCAAAGTGCTTTAGAGAGCCACACAGACAACAGCCTCGGATCAGGCGTGCAGTCAGGGGAAGTGTTTTAGTTGATGCTGCTGGTTTCTGGATCAGGCATAAAGCTGATTTCTTGCACTTCCTCTTCTGCTTCACGAGGCAGGTTGAGTTATGTAGGGCATGGGAACAGAGCAGCATTTCATCTGAGCAAGCCCCTGAGCACCAGGCTGCCAGCAGGCTCCCTGTGAGGAGCGAGGAATGGGGAGCTGTGATTCATCCTGTGCCAAAGGAGCTCGGTCGTGTCATTTCCTGAAAGTGCCCATTATTCTCCAGGCAGGTGTCCAGCTCCTTTAGAGGCAGTTTCAGAGCAGATGTTGAGTCTGGTGAGGTGAATCAGACCCTCTGAGTTCTCAGGGCGTGTGTGCATTGCACACTGCAGGGTGACCTGGGGTACAAGCTGGTGGCTGGTTAGTTTATAAAATTAAAGCAGAAAAGCTGCCTTGCCTGCCCAGGGCACACAGCACCTCAGTTTCACATTTTCTAGGTGAACTACTCCGATATATCTTGCCTTTTGCTTCTGCAGGGGATGACATTCCCGTGTTGTTGTGTTGTTGTGTACAGCACACCAGCCTCATCTCTCTGTGCCCTCGATGAAGCCCGTCAGTGAAGTCCATTTAGTTGTAAATATTGTAGATGGGTTAAAAAATTAACTTCATCTGGAGAAAGTCTCCTTGGTCTTCTAACACAATGCTTCCTCTGCTCTTGAAATCCCCAAATCTTAGGGGATAGGAGAGTGTGTTGAGAAGAGCAGCTCTTGACACTTCTCTTGTTTTGGCATCTTTTGCCTAACCAGGCTTGATGTTGTTGGAGATGTGTTTTCTTCTCAGCTGATCCTTAACGCAGCCTTGCTGAGCTCTGTGGGTTTTGTGTCATCCAAGGGGTGCAGAGAGTAGAGTGCAATTTGGGGGAAAACCTGACAAAACCCACACGACAAGAAGTGACAGATTAGGAAAAGCAACCCTGTTCAGACAGACAAAATGTCACTCTGTGTGCAGGTGACACTTTCACATCATCGGCAGGTGACAGCACTGCAGCCTAAGACCTTTATCATAGGTCAGAGAAGGCAGAGAACAGAATGTGCATACAGAGTTTTTGGGAAATTATGCAAATCTAAACTGCCTGAACACCAAAGGTCTTTGTACGACAAATAGTGTTTTATGCTGAAGTGATCACATTTTGCTTGGGGAAATTGCCAACACATTTCTTAGTTAAGTAAAATCAACGATGTATTTTCATCTAATTTCCTGACTCAAAACCATACATTTTTGAAAGATCCAAGACCACATTCATTACTGGCCTTCCACTTAAACAATTTTTGGCAGGTTGGTCTCTTAGTTTTAAATAAGCCAAAATTAGCTACAGATATGTAGAGCTCTGTGTTCCTATTCTTGAAGAAAAAATCTGTGAAACTAATTGAGTGAAACACTTTAATGAGACAAACCTCATTAAAATGGTAATTCTCCCCTGCACACTGTATCCCCTTACTCCTTCTGAATATTTAGCTAGTGTTACCAAAGATTTAGAGAAACATTCTGTAGAGCTTATTTGTCAGAGTACAAAATAAGAATAAAACCTTACAACGATTCATAATACATTCAGCTAATGAGAAAACTGGTCATAAATCACATATATTCATTAAGTTTGAAAGGCTTTGATATGTCCTGTGATGGCTGAGACATGGGCCAGAGCTGGCAGACACAGCACAGCACCTATGGGAGACTCCTGCTCTGATGACCAGGTGAGACATGGTGGGGAATTTTGGCACCCTGTGTTTAGAAACCTTTAAAAGGGTAGATATGGAAATTAAATTAAAGTGCACATGATGAGTTTGGCAGAGTTTAGAAAAAAAAAAGTAATCTAATCCAATCAGTATTTGGGTAGGTGCAGTACTCAAAGGCTTCCTCAAAAGATTCCTAGGCAGACAGAGTTTTTACTGAACATAACTGTAAGAAACCACGGCCAAAGTGCCTCTACACACAAAAAGTCTTTCAGAAAACACAGTGGGATCCACCTAGGCTCTTCAAGTGACTCACTGAAGTTTTCTCCAGTGGAAAGATACAGCACACAGGAAAATTTACTTTAATTATGTGTGTACCTTCCAGAAGGCTGAAATGGAGACCAGTCCCTCCCAAATGCCCTGAAAGTCCCCAGGGCTGCCTAGTTATCCAACACTCCAGTGAAAGAATGAGGTTCAAAGCCTGAATCCCATTCCTTCTCATCAGCCTGTAAAGGAGATGCAGGGACTATCACCTTCTCTTTTGGGTGTTTCTCCTTGGCATCTCAGCAGTTTGTGTGTCAGCCACTGTGACACTGCACTGTCTCTCCCCAGCTGTGCCCCCTCTGCCTCCTCTCCAGATCCCCCCAGCTGTAAGGCACAGGGTTGTTGGACATTCCTTTGCCCCACCTTGGATCTGCCACTCTTCTGTTCCCTTGGAAACATCACTGTGTGCGTTTGCTCCAAGCGTTAACCTTGTTTGCCCTCATGTGTGGAGGAAAACACGGCAGGAAAAGAGGCTAAGTGAGCTTTGCAGGCTGCAGGGAGACCCCTCCTGCCCCAGGCTGGGCACAGGGCATGGTTTGGGGGCTGGCACAGCTGGCGTCTGACCTCCCTGAAGTCCTCTCTGCAGGATGCTTGGGAACAAGGCAGCTGCCTGGGGATTTTCAGGACTTTTTGTGCTGAGCTGCACATCTCGGGGGTGCCTGAGGAAGACTGGGGTACCACAGGGAGGGGAGTCACTCTGGGAGGGTGAATCACACATGCCAAACCCCTGCTTTAACTCCCTCAGTGAGGTGGCTTTTCTATTCCTTTCTTGCATCCAGACGGTCTTAATAAGGCACAACCTCTCTTTATTTCCAAACAACAAACTTATTTAGAGTCATAGAATTATGAAAGTTGAAAAATACCTCCAAGATCATCAAGTCCACCCTTCAACTGAATATGTCCCTGCCCTCTATACCATATCACAGAGTGCCATGTCTCCTCATTTTCTGAACACTTCCAGGGATGATGACTCCACTGCTTTCCCAGGCAGCCTGTTCCAATGACCACTCTTTTAGTGAAGAAATTTTTTCTAATATCCAGCCCAAACCTCCCTATTTATCTGAATTCAATATCACCTTCATGCCCTGCTCCAGTGCTCCCTCCCCCCTCCAGCCTTCAACGAGCAACGCTTAAAAACCATTAAACTTTAAAAAACGAGCAGACAAATAAAACACCACCTTTTGAAAAGCCCGGCTCTGTCCTTTCCACAAACGCCATCACCTTTGTATGATAACAGACACAGCTCTCCCACCTTTGAATTTGTCTCGGAAACACTCAGGAGAAACACCAGCGTAAGTTTGGAGGAGGTTTGAGCCCATCAGGCTGTGATGGTGCCCACAGTGGTGCAGCTGCCAGATCCTCAGTCAGCCTTGCAGAGGCACTGAGCCACCTCCTCATCGAGCAGTTTCTCACCCAGACAGAGCTGGGGCATGGCAGAGGTGTAACTCAGCTCAGGAAGGCATGGCCAGGTGAATGAGCACGGCAGTATAAATGTGTCAGCACAGCACCTCAGCCAATACCTTCTGAATCAAGCAGGTGTTTTGCTCCTGTGCCTGAGCACGTCCAGCTGGGCTCATTCTGAGAGTGTGGCTGGGCTCTGTGTATTAATTTCTTCCTGGTTCATCCTTGAGCAGTCAGTGTGTCCTTTGGGACAGGAGATTAATGGTTACCCAGGGAGAAATGAGAAGATAGAAAAATCAGTGCCCGTGGTTACTTATTATTGCTGGATTTAAATGGTTCAAACCCACTGCCCAACACTTTTAAAAAGAATATTCTTTAGGAAGGGATTGTGGATGCCTCACCCCTGGAAGTGTTCTAGGCAAGGCTGAGCGGGGCTTGGAGCAACCTGGTCTAGTGGAAGGTGTCCTTGCCCATGGCAGGGGCTGGAACTGGATGATCTTTAAGGTGCCTTCCACCCCAAACCGTTCTGTGATTCCAGGATTCCGTGATGAACAATGTTAGAGGAGCTTCCAGGACCGGGACCTATGATATGAGACCAGAATATCCAGCAACTGCAAAGCACTAAATCAACTTGTCTCACTGAGATCACTGTGCAGACACACGATTTACAGCCTCCTGTAGCAGAATGTCAGCCACATAATTCCTGCTGCTGGATGCTCTGCTGAATGCTTTTGTATTTACAAGAATGCACAGCGAGCTGCAGAACGAGACATGCTTTACTACCCTGTGTGTGTGCTGTTGTGCACACCAAGGGAATTGGTTTAATGGGCAATAAGCTGTTAAAAGACTGAGACACTGGTAGCTAATACCCAAAGAACCCAACTGCTTGGGGCTGTAATGTGAGCAGTGGGTCTCATCAGCGTCAATGGCTTCTCCTCTATGCTGCTCTCACATGGAGAGGAAAACATAAGTCTCTGATGAAAAAAAATCCCTACGTTTTGCTGAATACAATACAATGGAATTCTGACGGAGTTCATCACAATTATGTTTTGCGACCTCTTTTCCGTAATTATTGCAGGTCACACGCGTCAGTGGATTTGTCAGATCTGTTCATACGCCTCTGGAAATGAAATGGTGCATTACCCAATCCGGTTGTGGAAGGAAAAAAAAATTTAGGAGCCTTTTGGCTTCTTGTCCAGACTAGTTAAGTTCATAATAAATGGGTGGGACTCCTGCAACTGTCAGCAGTGCAAGTCCTGCTCACTTAGTTCCTTCTAATAGTTATTAAATATTCAATTTAGATGCTGGAGGCCAATTGTCTTCTGTGTTTGATCTGTCTTGGGTGACAGGGATGTCAGTGCAGTAAAGCTTTTCCATTTCCATAAATATGGCACTTGTCAGATCTCATCAGCCTTCTGCAAGGTCGTATGAAAGCGCAGCTCTCTGCTGTGGTTTGGAGCAGTTGTCAAGGAGTAATCAAGTTTATGGCTTTGAAACTCCATTCAAATGTGCACAGTTTGAAGGGATCCTGTAAGAAATGAAATTTCGGTCCTGCTCCTCATTAGGGAGCTCACACACTTCAGGGGATTTAGATTCTATTTTCTACTTAGTACAGGTGTAGACTAAAATTTGTGCATGTGTCTGATTTATTCTTCAGTTGAAAAATTTTCAGGAGTTTTCTGAATTTTTCACATCTCAAGGGTAATTGTTCTTGATTCAGATTGACTGTTGCTGCTTACTCATTTATGAAATGTCATCAAATAAAAATTAAATTAGACAATAAGGATATATTTGACAGTGAGTATATTCAAGTTTCAAGAACATAAAGATCAAATAGGATGGGTGCTTTCCCCAAGTAATTATGATTCACTAAAAAAATACATACGTGGGGAGTATAGATATAATTAAAATATGTAAATATTAGTATATCAATATTTATGTATAATACGTAAACACTAATGCAAGTATCTACATATATATATACAGATATTAATTAGAATATTTTTCTGCAATTTTTTTTCATTAATTACATATTTCGGTCCCTTTGAAATTCCTTGTGACTTATTTCAGCCCTAATAAAAAGTCTATGAGTCATTTATACTATAGAAATCAATTCAGGGGAAAAGATGCTGCTGGCGTCATTGAGGAAGAGAACAGAACATGAGGGGATATTAGAAGAGATGGTTTGAAGGAAGGCAGGAATGTTATTTACTGGGTCACTCTTGGATTTTGGAAGCAACATAATAGGTGGTATAAAACACTGACTGGGAAAGGAAGAAGAAAGGAATCAAAATGGAGGAGGATTAACAGAGTGAAAGGGAATGGAGAGGGAGCAGATGAGTGAAAGCAAAATGATAGGTAGCGAAAAGGTTAATTAGAGTCTTATAGATGAGAAGAAAGAGCAAGGATGTGATGGATATGCAACTCATTTCCTTTCAGAAAAAGCTGTCAAACACAATAGAATGCTTTTGGAAACAAGACATCACCAGGGAAGTTTGCTGCTGCTGGATAAATTAAGGAAAATAGTCCAGGAAGGTTCAAAAAGCACTTAAACATGAATAAGAAGCTCAATAAAACCTCCCAATTAAATTAGTGACTGATAGTATATATTTTTTTAAATTTAAATTTAGATGCCTCTTTAACATAATGTTGAGTTTGGATTGATTTTATTTTTCTTTCCTCACAGAAGTACTCGGGTTTTCCTTGAAAACCTGACAGCCAGGGTTCCCCAAATTCTCTCTGTCTTCCTGTGTCAGTTTTTGAACACTAACATCTTCATTAGGGATTATTTCAGTCATTTTCATTAAACAGTTTCTGGAGGAAGAAAATGGGACTTAATTGACTTCAGAGAATGAAATACAGATGGATCTTCTTTTAGCATTATGCAAGGCTTTACCCTCCATGCTGCACAAAGGACGGGAATCTGAGTCCTGTCCACAGATTTGGCTGGGAAAGGGTTTTTTGCTTATGTGAAATTTCCCCTCTGTTTCTCCTTAAAACTGAAATAATTTAACTTGTGATATTTTAAAATGTCCACCCCCCCCCCAAAAATAAAAACCCCAAAAATCTTTAGGTCAAAGAGAGACCATCTAAATGATCTAAATGATCAACCTCAACACTTTGTTGATGCAAGAGGAAACCTGGTTCCACCTCCTGCCATGGGCAGGGACACCTTCCACTATCCCACCTTGCTCCAAGCCCCATCCAACCTGGCCTTGGGCACTTCCAGGGATCCAGGGACAGCCACAGCTTCTCTGGGCACCCTGTTCCAGGGCCTTAGCACCCTCAAAATGAAGAATTTCTTCCTAATATCCAATTTAAACCTACTATTTTCAGTTTAAAGCCATGGCCCTTGGTTATGAACCAAATCTCACAGCTTTCTACAGAAATGTGGATGCACAAAGAGCTGTTCCTGCTCACTGGGGTCTTATTCCATGGCCAAGGGTTTTCGGAAAATAAAAACTTTAGGCCTCAGACTTACGAACCCAGCAGTACAAACACGGAGCTCTTTCTTCTGCTCTGCACAAATTAAAATGGACATAGAAATGTCAAGCACAGGATTCATCTTTATTTGGGCAGGTGATGCTAATGCAGCATTTCCTTTCCTTTCTGCTTCTCTGCAGGTCTGACACCAAGCCAGCTGGATCTTCTGGGAGAATCCTCACCCTGGCTTTGCATGGGATTCTTGTGTCCTGGCATCAGCTCTTTGCACTGCATTAATGTCAGTCCCATCCACTTCAATGCTGCTTCCTCTCCTGAGAGAGATATGAACACGTTTGAGCAATTTAACTGTACAGAAAACTAACCACAGCTGTGAAAGAAGTTGGTGATACCCAAAAGAAATGGTGCAGTGTATTTTAATTTAAAAAGTTGAATAATACCCTAATCACACATGCATAATATTTTGTCAAAAAAGAAAGAAAAAAAAAGTATAAAACTTTGGAAATTTTCTCAGTAGAAAATGTATTGGCTTTGTCCTTCTGATTGTTTTTGTGATTTATAAACACAGAGCAGAACCTGAAGATACTGGAAGAAGTTGGAAGACATTTTAAAATTTTCTGCATCTTTAGTAATTGTTTTTATTTTTATTTTTATTTTTATTTTTATTTTTATTTTTATTTTTATTTTTATTTTTATTTTTA
Source organism: Vireo altiloquus (assembly GCA_013396875.1). Classification (NCBI taxonomy): domain Eukaryota; kingdom Metazoa; phylum Chordata; class Aves; order Passeriformes; family Vireonidae; genus Vireo; species Vireo altiloquus. The sequence continues at coordinate 205,858 of VZRF01005074.1, read as the reverse complement.
TTTTTATTTTTTTATAATAATGGAGCTTTAGTGCTACTTAAGCTTTCAAAGTTAATATCTAGAAAAGCCTGTTTGTAATTTCACCAAATAATAAGTTGTAGATCAAGCAATCCTAAATTAATAAAAATGACAAATGGCCCTGGTACTGCTCTAGAACATAAAAGGGAACAACTCAAACACCAGTTGTGTCATCAGGAATCTCTGTAAGGCCTGCACCACTCTGATCACAACTGTGTAATTTTTCTCATCACTGTTAAAAATAAGCAAAGTAAAAATGCATATGCAGTTTTAACTAAAAATCTGAGTACTGTCAAAGTGATTTCTACAGCTCAAAGCTCATCAAACATTTAAAGATTTAGGCCAAAGCCACACCAAAACAAAAAAAAAGAAAAAAGAAAAAAAGATTTATTTATTAAAAAGAAACTGCTAAGTTCAGGGGGACAATATAAAACAGAAATATTCTCATGTAGAGAGCTCAGACTAAATCTTGATGCTGCCATGCCCTGATTTTTCTCCTCCTTTAGCTCATCAGCCCATTTCTATAAGATCTTTGGTGAAGTATGTAGCAAACAACACCATAATTATAATTTTGTAAATTATGTGTGATAACAGAACTATATTTTCTTCCAATTCCTTGTTGTGGAAATTAATAATTTCTTTCATGAAGATACGTAAGACTTGAAGCCTATCTGCAAACTGAAACTCACTGACAGCATCACCAGATGATTTACAAAATCAAGTGCCTAATTACACGCTCTCATAAATATTCATTCTCGTGTTCACAGTTATGGAGGAGAGAAAGTGAACATGTTGATTAATCAATTGATAGTATCTGATTCATCTGGCTATACAAATGGGAAAGGAAAGACAAGCAGAGCAATTTCCAACAAATCTAGTCTGCAGCAGATTGTATTGCTTAGGAATGCTAACGTGAAATGAAAAACTAACAAGTACTAAAAATTAAAGGGTGCGTGAGAGCAAGGGGAGTGCAGGAAAAGTGAGTAGATTTTCCACATCAGTTGGCCTTGTTGCTTAATTCAGGTGATAGTGTAAAATTCATGTTCCCCCCTCTGAAGTTCATCATAAAATTTGCCTGCTTAAGCTTTGCCAAACTTGAGACATTGTGGCCAAATGATCTGACTCAGCTGCTTTTTTATTTGGACATAGGAAACACGGTTAAGCCTTTTCCACAAAAAAGGACAATGCAAATAAATTGTCCACAAATGCAAATAAATTGTTTTATCTGCTTTAACAAAATGTGAGGAAATTAAAAAACCTCTCAGTGCCAGTGCTAAAGGTTATTAAATCCAGAGGAGCACAACACTGGTCAGTTTTGGATGAGAGGTTCATTCTGGAAAGGGTGGGGAAGCACAGTGGATGTGTGTGCATTACAAATTTTTGAAAAACTGCAAGTTCACATTAGAAACTTGATATTTCAGATTGAGCATCAACACAACACGTTGGAACACATGCACCTCCCCTTGTCTGCAGAAATGATCCACTTTTGGGGCATGATCACACTGCCCTGAAGTGCCTGGAAAGGAGGGGACAAAGATGTCACTGAAATCCCCTCAAGTAGATATGAATTTTTGTGACCTCTCTCTCCAGAGACTCTCAACAGCCTTTGGAAAATTGGTTCCTAATTGGGCACCTCAGATGTGCTGAGCTCCTATGAGGGTCAGACCTGACTGAGGAACAGGCTTGAAGAGTTCAGTCCTACAAAAGTGGTCAGAGATAGGGAAGCAAGGCAGGGATGAGGAAAAGGATTTGTCTGAAGCCACACACAAAGGCAGGAAAACAACACAAGAAAATGATCCCTCTGTTCCCTGCCAGCAAGACCACAGGGCTCATTTGGGGTCACCTCCTGCCAAAAAGCCCTTGCTCTGCTCAAGTGAATCCCCTCGTTGACTTCATGGCTTTGTGACTGTCCATGACTTCACATCTTTTAATTATGCTGCTGTAACTCCTCTGTTAATGCACCACAAGCTCCTGTGCTTTTTGCTAATTGCTGCTTATTCAGGAAATACTTAATCAAATGCTAATAGTCTCCAACAAAGACTGATACTGAAAGACTCTTTGCCCACACAGAGGTTTATTTTCTTCTATTTGCCACCAGATTTTTTGTTCTTCTGCCTTCCTTACTTTTAACTCTCATTGTGGATGTTCTGTTGAAAGCACCTTTTTTTTTTCAGTGCACTGAAGGGGAATTCAGGAATGAGAATGTGCAGGAAGGAAATGCACCTATCTTTTTGACAAAAAAAGTAATTCATTACTTATTCTTGCAGTAATTAAATCATAGTGATATCCCTAGCATGAAAGAGTTATGCTCTTAAGTGTATTAAATGGTATTAAATGTGTACCATTCTGTACGTTACAGACATTCCTGTACATTACAGGCATCTTTCCACCTTTACAGTGCATATCAGATATTTTTATATCATCAGTACCATTAAAATATCCATGTAAGAAAAGCTGTTTGAGTCTGTGTGTCTCTGTCATTAACAAAAAAAGTTTAACCTTCCTCTATTGTACTGCCATATTAAATCTGCATAGTTGGCCACTTTTCAGGGGTTACAATGTCATACTGGCTGTTCTTTATTTTTTTCCTCAGATTATTCAGTGATTTTGTCTGTAGGAAGATGATAAAAGAAATTTTTTGTCATTGGAAAAATATCTTGGCTGTATACAGAGTTTGCCTCTTACTGAACTCGTTTCCTGTTTCAACTCACACGACTTCCTAAGAATAGGAGTTTTTGTTTTGGGAGTCAGACTCAAATTAAAATAGTCAAAAAAAGGGTTGATTTTCAGAGCTCTTAAGCTATATACTAACCCAGCCAGAAATTGAGTAGCCCAGACTTCCTGGGCCCTGAGCCAAGGATTTTTAGGGTGTTCCAGCTTTCCTACCTATATCTCACATTGCTCTTCCAAAACTGTTGCATCTCAAGCCATGTCCTGGCCATGGCAACATAAGACTGACTCCATGCAGAAGGCAAATATCTTCTTTGTTTCATGCATGTTTCATGCATATTTCCTGTAAAGCAGGCAAGCAGACAGGACAAGAGATCTCTGAAGAGATCCAGCTGCTCTCTGACCTGGTGCTTCCAGCTTCTGGAAGAGAAGAGAGAGACAAGAGCAGCTAGGATTGGTTAACTACAGAGCAAACTGTTAGGATAACAAAGGCACAAACACCTTCTGTGAGACAGATTTTCCCAAAACATTCTCAAATAGTTTACAAAATTTTCTTGAGGTTTCTCATCCTCTAACTGTGAGAAGGAACATTTCCTGTGTGCTCATGGCCACAGTGAGCAGTTGCTGGCTTGCAACACTTGTGCCTCTGCACTGCCACTTTACAGCTCCATTTTCAGGCCTACAGTGCAGTAAATTGGTTCCCAACAGGCTGTGAATGAAACACTAATTTTTTTGGGACGCTACATTTGTTTTTATGATAAAAATGCATTGTGTGTGAGAATGCATAAAGCTGGTAGCACAGTTATGGTGCCCAGACTCCATCTGGGGGGAGGGATGAGTGTGACCATTTTCCAACATTAATGGCTCCCAAACTAGCATCTGTGAAAATGCTTCTGTCCCAGCCATGAAGCTTTACTGAAAATTGGAGCTCTGCACTAGATTATTCCAGACTTCCAGAGACCTTTTGATTGGCTCATTAACAACATCATCTAGCCAGGAACTAGCCAGCATCTAATTAGCTTTCTGAAATTCTACATAGTTTTGCTTTGCTTGTTCCCCTTGCCATATTTCTTTGCTTTCATCCTGATTGTGGTGCAAATCACAGGGGTAATGGGTTCAGGGAAAATTGCTCAGCTGGTGTTTGGACAAGCTGAGCTTTGCATCAATTCACAGAAACACAGAATGCTTTGGGTTCAAAGGACCTTAAAGATAATTTTGTTCCAACCCCTGCCATGGGCAGGGACATCTCCCACTATCCCAGGTAATGCAAAGCCTCATTCAACCTGGACGCTTCCAGGGATAGTAAGTCCACAGCTTCTCTGGGCAACCTATTCCAGTGCCTCACCACCCTCACAGTAAGGAATTTATTCCTAATATTTAATCTAAACCCATCCTCCTTCAGTTTAAGGCTCCTGGACTTTTGCTGGTTTCACGACTGTGAACAGAAGTTAGACCATAACAAAACCTGGGGGGTAAATGCCTGGAAACAAGACAGACAAATATGTTACCAAAATTGTTGTTGTTTTTTGCTTCTGTGTCCACAAATTCTAGATGACCTTGTGAGAATAAGCTCCTAGGAATGGAAAACTGGAAACTCATTTCTAATAAGAAAGGCTTTAGATGACAGAGTTTTATTACATTTACAAACGTTTATGCTTCTTCAATTCTCTCTCCTTTGACCTGTTCCAGTATTATCAGATGAAATATATTCTGTATAAAAGAATTCTGATTCAAGAGTCATCAGAAACAAATAACATTTGCAGAAGGAGTTGCTAGTACAGATTTTTATTCAAGTGCTGTATTAAACTCACCTAAAGCACTGATTAAACTGACCTAATGGAGTAAATGACCAGCAAGGTGAAGATTGGAGAGCAGGCCAGCTGACTAAGTCTGGATTTAGTCATTTATGTCAATCCTCCTTAGATATATTAAAACCAAAGTTTCTTTAATATGTGACACTTTTTTTTAGCATCCTCAAGACCAAAGCCAAAGCTTTTCCTTGTAGCAGCCTAACTTTTTGTTAAATACAGTGAGAAATATTTGGATGCTTTTTGAGTTATCTTAATTTTCAGTACATATTTCAGCCTATTGTGAGGAAAATGCAAGAACCCTCTAAGCATTTAGTTAACTAAGGAATCCCAGGTCTCTACTACTCTTGATTATATTGAATATTAGATGGCTCAACAGAAAACAGGTGTCTTTTATACTTTATTGGTTTTCTCCCTTTTATTACAAAGAAGCAACTAATCATACAATCCAAATACCTAATATTAGTAAAATTATATTCTCCAAATATTGAGATTAAGTAGAGCAAATGTTCCTCTTTCTCTCACTCGTGTCATGATTTTATCTCCATGTAGAATCATAGAATCACAGAATGGTTTGGACTGGAAGGAACATTAAAGACCATCCAGTTCCAACCCCCTGCCATGGGCAGGGTCTCCTTCCACCAGACCCTGTTACTGCAGGTCCCATCCAGCCTGCTCCTGAACTCTTGCAAGGATGGGGCAGCCACAGTTTCTTTGAGGAACCTCTGCCTATTGATACTAGTTTTTAAGACAGATCTGTATAAGTTTAAGGAGAAAAATTTTAATGAGGAACTAGAGAGTTTAAATTTTTAATTTAATTTTAATTTTATTGAGGAGCTGACACATAAATGCCCCTAAAGACTTCAATTCCAATGTCCCTGTAAAATGACTTTCCTATATGTATATTTTACAGTGATTTCTCTCCTTCCCTTTAATAATACTTGTTTGTGTTGTTTCCTTTACTATCTAGATTAATATTTGCAAAATGTCTTGAAACTGAAAAAAGCACCAGCATTGCTATTATTGTTTGTGCTTTGCTCCTCAGATGCTGGTGCATGAAATGTATGAGAGAGGGAACCCAGAGTAATTGAAAATCTCTCTCTGTAGTTTGAGGTCTATCTTCATTTTTCATTTTCTTTTTCTTAACATGTCCAAGAGAAGTACACAGAAGACAGGCTTAAGAATTGGTTCTGAAGATGCTTCCACTTCGTATGAACACAGCCAACAAGGCAGTTTCAAACACGGCCAAAAGCTTCCAGACTTGACATCAAGACTGGTTTTTTTTCTATTTTTCCTCCATTACAAACACAAAAAGCCTAAACCCAAACCAAAAAACAAAATAAATCTGCAGTAAGTCAAAGCTAATTCTGAAACAATAGCTGAGGCTACTTATTTTTTGCAAAAGACTTTCCCAGATGAAGGAGTTTGCTGGATACACAGCCATGGTCTTGGTTTTATTGCACAGAGCTGAAGGAAATCAATACCCATAGCCATGGTATTTTGGGACCATGGATAAAAGACTTTGCAGGAAAAAGGAAATGAGAGTAAAATTGCTCTGGTAAACCAATAACGTGCTTTAGTAATATAAATTGTTCTTAGGACGCTGGTAGAGGGTCTTTTAAATCAAATTACAAGTGTTTGAAAAAAGATAAAAGTAAATTTATCAATATGTAATATTGTGCGGAAAGCACAATAGGATTCGGTAGAACCAAATCCGAGCTCGGTGTCCAGCAGGAGAGCTCAGGAGAGGGATTTCCTGGTGGTGGAAATAAAGGAGTGACACTTGCTTCACGCCTGAGCCTGTGCCACTGGCTGCTCCCTGGAGCCCAGCTAGGCCAGCTGGGGTGTCTGGCACTTCCCAAGGGAGGGAAAAGCCTCTGGAGCTGTCATGGAGAAGACTGGGGCTCGTTCTGCAGAGCTCCTGGGGTTGTTGTGCCCACACACAGGTCCCTTGGCTCCCACAGGTTTGCTGAGCTCCCAGGTGAGCCTCAGCAGGAGAGGCAGTTTCACTCCACACAGGTGACAAAACATCAGTTTTCTGTCTGAAACAGCTGCTCCCAGTGCTCCACAGGAGCTTCTACCTCTTCAATGAACCTCAGGGAATCCTGCCCATCCAAAGGGACAGTGCACACTGCAGTGTGGGGCCAGACCCTCAAACTTGTCCTTGAGCACTGGGTTTTAAGTGCTCCCCCTCCTTTCTCACAACACAAAGTTCAGCTCAGCAGCAGCAAAGATCTCTAAGTGACAGAATGCAGTTCTTGTGCCCACATAAGACACTCTCCCAGTAAAAATTGGTGTCTTTCCACGTAATGGAAAAAGAGGGACTTAGGCAAAGTGAGAAATGGGCTCACGACCTAAAAAATGATAAAATAAGAACAAGATGTGGGGTAATTGATAGGAGGCATGGAGGAATGCTGCCTATCTGTTCCCACAGGTGTGTCCTCTGAGGGTGAGAAGGAGTGCCCACATCCCAGGGCAGGTAAAAAGAGCCCACCTCAGGCTGGTGTTGTGGTATATTCAGGGTTGTGGAATGTTTTACAGGCAATACCTCAGGTAATCTGCTAATTTAGAAAAGGAGAAAAGCAAGCATACCCAGAAAGCCCTGAGATTAATATCTCATCTACCAGTATTTAGAAATGTACCACCTTCATGAGGAGAACTGTAGCTCTGAGTTTCCTCTGCAGTGAGTATGGAAAGTGAGAACTTCTACAGGGCTACATCTCTGTCCTAAAAATCACCCTCTGCAATCCTATTTTGTCCCTATTGTCTGTAGAAAGAACTTGGGGAGGGTCCTCCAAACTGCTATCCTTACCTGCCCAAAAGGAAGTCAGGTAGATCAGGGGCTCTAAGGACTGGAGCAGAACTGGATTTCAAGGCTTTATATTTGGCCCATCCATCTAAAACATTAGATCAAAGCTGAGTTTTCTCTCCTTTCTTTAAGACAAGAACAATTTTAGGAACCTTTTGTCATTGTTTTGAATACACATGTATTTGAGCACATATTAAATCCTTGTGTGTATTTTCCTTGGTGTCTAGAAGTAAAATCTTGGGATGGATTAGTGGAAGGTTCCTGTCAGAGTGATAAAATTTAGACATAGAACAAGAGATAAAGAATTAAAAAAAAAAATCTAATTACTTCCAACTTGGAAAGTGATATGTCCATAAAGAGGGTTTTATGATAAGATGTACGTTTTAAGTTCTCACTGACCCAAGAGTTCTCTTCTTGTCACATTGGTAGCTCTGTTTTGTTGAGGAAAGATGGGATTTGTAGTCAGAACTACAATATTTAAATAATTGTCAAAACTATACAAAGCACCATAAGCATGCTGGATCGCCTTGATAAAAACTCCGAAGAGTTCACAGTTTGGAAATACTCAGGCTCAAGGGGACAGCTTGTCCTTAAATTGAACCAGTCTCTTCCTCAGTGAAAAGAATGAATTTATTCTCATGCAAAAGTGTCTGTGGCACAGAACTGGAGATTTAATTTTACATGCAGTAGAGCAAAGAACACAAAAAAGTGTCTGTTATAAAGCAGTCCATTACACTGATACGCTATCTGTACACATTCATCTTCCTCTTTATTCATCATAATTTGTAAAGAAGTATTATTGCTTGCCATCCAGTAGTGCTCATCTCATATTTATCCACAGAGTTAAGCAGATGGCTGTGAGTGTAATTAAAGAGGAAAAAAAAAAACCATTGTTCTTTATTGATAAAAGATGCAGAGTGAGACAAAATTATTTTTTCAGTTTGTGCACTAGTATTTTGTGACATTTACATGTAGGAATAACTGGTAAGATAATAGGCCTTAAAAATATACAAATGCAATTCTTTCAGCACTAGAGACATAAGCAGGGAATTTGTTTTTCCCCTCTTTTAAAAGAGAAAGAAACTTGATGATTTGGTCCTATCTTTTTTGTGTTTCTGACATTCTATAATGTCAGAAGGCATTTTGCATTTTAAAATTGTTAAAAAGTGGCTTTCAGTTGTGCAAGCTTGTTTTTAAGTCCAGCTCTAAATCGCTATTGTCATAATGAGATACTTGTTTATTTTGCCTCTCACCATAGTTCCCCAGTGCACGATTTCAAGATAAAGAGAGAAGGTCTTTGCTTTGGGACACTCAGGGTCTCTTCAGAGGAGGATTTGTAAAAGGTTAGATGTGGAAGACAACAAAAAAGTCTTTTAGTCTGTATATAAGTGCCTCATCAAAGAAGTATATTTACAAATCTGCCACTGTTACTTTGCTGTCTTTAGTACGTGCCCAGGCCATCACAGAATCACAGAATAGTTTGGGTTGGAAGGGTTTTAAAGGCCATTTAACCCTAGTCCACTGCTCTGAGCAGAGACATCTTCAGCTCCATCAGATTAGCCAAAGTCCCATCCAGCTGGGCCTCGAACTCTTCCAGGGATGGGGCAGCCACCACCTCTCTGGGCAGGTTGTGGTCCACACCTTCAGGAAAACTGGGCTTCCTTTCCTGGTTTCTTAAAATTCTGTATTGCTCTGAGCGTGGGGCTGGGGGAGTCTCTGTCTCTGTGGGATCTCTGTGGGGAGCAGGACCTCCCTAGCTCAGGGTAATCCCTTTCGCTTTCGTCCTCCCCACAAGGATCACTGTTGGAGTCTAGGAAAAGCTTGGGAACTTTTCCTGCTCCTCTGGGTGTTTGTTTTACCCTCAGAGCTCCTCAAAAAAGGCTTGGCCTGCGAACCAAGCTCGTGGGAGCATTTGCCTCCACTTCTGGATGAGCTGAGAACACCAAAGAAATGAGGAGATGGTTGTTTAGTGTACCACAGAGTGTGTAGTTGTAGTTTTTAGGTTTTGCTATATATATTATATAGAGCCAACATGGAGATTCTTGGGTGTTGGCTTCTTCTTCTTCATCTTCTTCTTTCTCCTTCTCTTCCTTTTTCCCTCTGACATGAGTTCCTGTGGTTTGTTAATTGGTAGATAGAATTCAGTGCAGAGGAGACATATCAATAAGGTTGATATTCACTGGTTTTGGGAACAAAATAAGATACATAAAGTTTTCTAACTGGTTGATAATAGATATAAAAGCTACCTGCTTTGGGTAGCCATTGCCATTCTGTCCTCGTGTTCCTGGAGGTCACAGCACAGTCTGTGTCTCTGAAACTCTGATAAGAACAAGAAATAAACAAGCTTTGAAACAGCAGAAAGAAGCTTCATTTCATCTTTTCGGGACACGGGACACTGAAACAAGGAACACAGCCGGGCCAGATGTCAGGGTCCAGGGAAAACACCTCCCCCCTGACAGATCACAACCTTCACTTGCACCGCGAGACCTCCACTGGCCAGGTGAAGAGGAAGAGGAAGGAAGAACTGTTTATCTTAGGAGCATCCCCTGCTCTCCTGTTGTGAGCCCAAGGGTGGGGTGCTTGGGCAAAAGGCCGTGTTTTGCAGAGCTCATTTATCTGTTCTGGAAATCGCAAGGCAAGAATTATTTCTATCTTTCTGCCTGGGCATTTTACTTCAAGCCTCAAAACGCTGCCCTGAGCAGGGGCAGAGGAGGGGTGCAGAGGGGGCAGGCAGAGTTTCATATTGCCCCTGAGACACCCTGTGCAGTGCTGGCAGGCAGCAGCCATGTGCCTGGACTGTGCTTCCATCAGCTGTGGGGCATTCCTTCCTTTGGGAATAGCCAAGGGGTTGATCTGTCTCTCTGCACAACGCTATAACTCAGTCCTGTTATTATGATCATACATATTACTGTAAAGCCTGAAGATCTCAGCCAAGACCAGACCTGAAAACTTTTACAGCCAGAAGCAGTGCCAACGCTCTCAGAAGATGCTGCTTGAGTATCAGTTTTGCTGCTGTGCTTGCAGCAAATGCTGGTTCAGGTTTATGTGGAAGTTTGGAAGCTTGAATTCTGTATTTAGGTCTTGCTCACAGCAGTGGCTCAGGATTATACCAGTACCACCTCCAGCTCCTAATACATTTTTAATAGATTCATAGATTTTAGAGCCAGGAAGGAACCATGATATCATCTAGTCTGACATCCTGTACCTTACACACTCAGGCCATAAAGTTCACACAGTTACTCTTCTGTTGAGCACTGAAGAATATCTTCTAAAAATGGCTCCATCCTTCAGCTGAGGGACAGTCTGCCTCTTTCCCTGGAAATTTGCTTCCAGAATTAAGCACCCTCACTGTTCAAGCTCGTACCTTACTGCTGAGAGGTACTGATGTGGACAACCTTCGACCACCTGTTTCCCTGAAGTTTTTCTCTGCTGGATTAGACAACCCTTTGCTGACTGGCATTTTCAGATTCAGCTGCAAGTTCCTTCACCATTTATTTTTGATAAACTGAGCAGATAACAGAAGAAAGAGATAACACTGCATCTTGTTTTATTAAGTCTCAGTGACTATTTCCTACCCTCACTGCAATTGTCATAACTTTTGGTTTGACTCAGTGACCTGAGACCCAATGTTCTGAATTTTTTGTACTTGTATGGACTGGAAGCACTCCAACTCCTGCCCAATATCACCACTTTTAATAATGCAGGCTACCACAGCTCCTATTCTCTGAATATTTTCTTCCCAAGGGAAGTGAGCCATAAAGTGCTTCGTCCAAGTTAAATGTGGAGTTTTCCCATTATTTCCAGCACGACTTGAAGAGTTTCTGAGACTCAGGCAAAAACTCTTGAATGACAAGTCAGCAACATGAGTGCTGGCTGGCCATTTCCATTACCTTAAAACTGTTTGTGAGGAAAAGACATCTCTGCTCCTCAAGGAGTAAAATGAGACCAGAGCACATTAACAGTTTTACTGAGCTATCCAGGCTCACATCCTGGCCTTGATGCCATCAACTGTGGTTGTAGCAGAAAAGAATGTAAAAGATCGCTCTTCACATGCTCTTTCAATTCCCACAGTTAATGGTACCCTGGTTTCCTGGAATATCACATTTACTTCTCCTGGTTGGCCTCCAACACAATTTTGCCCATTTTAACCCCAATCCCACCCTGCAGCATGGGAAGTTCCGCAGTTTAAGGATGTGCTGTATGGAAAACATGACAGTTCCCGTTTAGAAGTTCAAACCTGCCACCCCAAAGTGTGGTGTGCCTCCTCACTCCTGTTTTTTGAGGAACTGTGGGCAGTTTTTCTCTCTTCACATTCCTTGCTGTTTCCTAGCTGAAGAGTTCCCCCTCAGCCTAGCAGGTGTTTCGTTTCTGAACGGAAGAGACACATATAGTTTGTGTTCTTCACACCTAAGAAATTTCAATCCAAGCTCCTGGTTAGACTGAAAGAGGAGTCCTGTGGTCATGTAGAACATCAGAGTCCAGAGACAAGACACCCACAGGCTTGGTTCCAGAAGGTGAGCATGCACGAGGGTGCCAAGTTTCAAGGCTGGAGCTAATATTTTCAGTCTGGCTTTACAGCAGCCCTACCTTTATAAGATTGCACTTGTTCTTACTAGTTTCTCACCTCAGCTTTCCCTGCCCAGTTCATTCTGTAGGTACACACTACACCCACCCACAACCTGCAGTGTGGCTCTGGAAAGGGATCTCCAGCTAATATACAGCAACCTACAGAGCTGAAAGGCTTTTTCTGGCATCTGAGGAGACCTCCTTGTCAAAGACAAACAATTTGGAAGGGGAATGCTGGATTTTAAGTGCAGTGATCATAGATGCAGCTGCCACCACCTTATGTTCCATTTCAAATGATTAATAATATTTGTCAATTCTGATATGTCACTGTGCTATATTGTGTGCTGTACAGTGTGCTCCAAATGATGACGCTCTCTTTTGGATTGATCTGATTAATGATGGATGAATCTGTTCCATTTGATTGTAAGCCTCTCTTAACTGAATGGCTTAGGTAAAAAGAGAACAACCTACACCAAATATAATGATTTATAAAGTCATTTAAAATATGTTTCCTTTCTCTTGTGGCTAACAGTTTAGTGGCAATACCTGAAGAATTGAACTTAATTACTTCTGATCAAGCTCGGCTCATCCGGATATAAACCTTCCCTCAATTTTACTTTTATGACTTAATTTTTTTGCCCAGCAATGAAAGTGTCCTTCTGTCATTACAGTGCTTTATGTTCTACAACAGAACATTTCAGCACTGCAGATGCCCATCTTGTTCCTCGTGAAAATTGCTCCCAACATCACAAAACCCTTCAATGATTTATTCTGCTTCCTGTGCCCCCATTGGAGGAGCTCCTTTGACGCAATGGCTGCAGCTCATGACAAAAAGATGGTATTTAGGCTATACATAACTCTATTGTTATGTGACCTGAGGCTTTGTTTTCACATCAGCTGCTTGTCCAATTCCTTGTCAGTCTTGTTTAATTAGCTGCTGTGTTCCTGTACGGCAAGGACTCTCTAATATTTGTTTGCTTAGTGCTTAACTCAAGGGTGCCTCAATCTCAGCTATTGTAATGCACAGAATAAATAATATTAATAGTTCCACTGAAGACAGCAAAAAAACCTTCAGTTTCCTCTCTCTCCTAATTAGCAGTACCCTGGTATTCTCTGTAGTTAGCACTGGCAAACATATGCTAATGGTAATCACTTACAAAAGGTAATAGCAGAAGTTTAAGTGTTGACTGCTACAATCAGTTGAAGACCCTAACAAGAGTTTTCGTGCATTAAAACCTGCCAAAATATGTTGCTCTACTAAGAAAAAAAGCTGCTGACTATAAATCTTTCTCCAGGTGTCATATTTGCCACAACCTGTGAAGGAATTTGGGGGATGTTTCTTGTTTCATCTTTCAGATCGTTGCCAGAATAATGTGAAATATAGACAGCAGAACCACAAATCTTCACACAGCGTCAGAATTAGTCTCATCCAGAAGCCTTTTCTCTTCTGAGACTCCTATAGAGAGTTTATTTGCTCAGCCACTCACACCTTAAACAGATCCAGCATTTTTGGTCTTGAAAACAGACATGGGATGTTTCGAGATGATAAAGATTTAATCTTTTGGACTGTCTCACTGCCCCCCTCTCCCCATCCTGTCTGCAAGCACATGGAGTGGCATTTTTAACTCTCCTTAATGCAGTTAATGCAGTCACCTAAATCACAGACTTCTTTCCTTGAGTTCCTGTGCAGATTTTGTAACCACAGGGTGAATTTAGTAAAAATTAGTGATGCTTGTCTAGAATGTACAAAATCTGCAAGCTCTACAGCTGGGCTGTTCTGGGCAGGATAAATCAAATTTGGCTAAACTCCTCATACATCCCAAACTTTGAGGGTTTTCTACTTCATAAAGATAATAATAAAAATATTTATTTTCAGGGGAAGGAAAGCTTTGCTTGGGTCACATATTTTATTCCAGAGCTTTGGATGACAACAATTATTTCAGTTTATCAGTCCTTTCTGGCTGACTGTCAGCCTCTTAGTGTCTAAAGACACTGCACAAGATCACTTTGGGTTCCAATTTTATTGGTGTAAGCAGTCAAGAAAGGTAAATATTTTCTTTAGGTAAATATACAAGCCCAAACACGGCATACCTAAAACTCTCAGACATTAATGATTTTATATTTGCACATTAATGATTTTATATTTGCAGTAGCCTGGGAGAAAATCCTCTAAAGATGATAAACACAATTTGAAATAATAAACAAAATTTTAAAAGAGAACTGGACTGAATGCAATCAAGATAAAAATAAACATATAATTTATAATAGAGTAGAAATGGCTTCTCAACAATCAGTTTTATTTTATCCATTTTACCATTCTTACTTGCATCTTCTTATCTGACACATACTTGTTGAGTACCAATGGCTGAAGAAAGAAAAAAATTTTATGAAAATTTGTAGTCTCCATGAAAACAGCAGGAATGACTGAAGGTGCCCACAAACTGTTCTGTTTAGGCTGAAAGTTTCATTTTAATGTGGTAATCTCAGATTAACACGAACAGCACATCGATTCATAATGTGTTACTCAAATATTGTAATGTGTTATACTTCATATTTGTGAAAAACTTCCTTCCTAAAGCTCAGCTGGGCTCAGGATGCTTCACATTCACCTCAGAAGCAGCCCCCAGACTTTCTGGTGAGCTCATTTTAGTCAGATTTTCTTCTGACTCATTCAAGTGTTTTCACCAAAAGGAGGATGAAATTAATGGTGGTAGAAATTTCCTTTAATCAAATTGGTTTGACCTTTATGCTCCATAGGAAACCTTGGCTGGAGGAAAACAGATGCTCTTCAAAGAATTAAGGTATTTTTGCTTTCCTCCCACATAAAATGAACAAATTATCCATTGCATTTCTCAGTCTAGACCGCTTTTACTTTAGGGCACAGGGGATGAAGAAACATAAAATGTCTATGAATGAGAGGGAAAGTACACAGTGATTCACTGTAACAATTTGCAGAACAACATAAAAATAGTGGTTGAGTCACAGGTGACCTTTCTGAAAAGGTAGATTCTCATCCATATTTTAAATGGTGCACAATACTAAAACCAGAATAACACAGGCTCCATTATGTTACCCAAACCTCGTATCAGAAGTAGTAGAAGGTCTTTTATTCTGTGGGGTGCCCAACTAAATTGATATGTTCTCTTTCTTTCTTTTTTTCCCCCCAAAACTCCTTTATTCCTCTGGAGAAGTAACTTTACTTGGGTGTTCTGGGGTAGCTGCTTTAGCCCTGTTCCTCTTTCAGCAGAAATTCACTATACCAAACCTGAAGAAATGGAGTTGACGTGGGATTTTTGCCAATTTTTTCCAGTGAGTCACATTTGGTTTTGCAGTAGCAGCCTGGCTTTCAGTAGGGTTCCTGCCTGATGGGGTTTGAAATTACATCTCCATGAGTTCTTTCTTCCTGAGACACAGGCAGATTTGCTGACTGGTTTTGAAGAATGTGAAGCCAGGTCTTCCACGCCTCAGCAAAGTGTCCCATACACTGATTTATCAGCCAAAAAGACGAGAATGATCTCCCACCCCTCCTGCGAGAGACTGAAATGGCTACAAAATGACCTCATACCTGTTTTCCTGTTCTACCAAATTGTTCTACAATAAACCCTTGTGTATCTTTACAAACACAGACTGCTCAGTGTTGTTTCAGTCTGAAATCCACCCTGAGGCACCTAATTACAAGAACGTGGGTTACCTTCACCTTCATTATGGCATTTAGGATGGGGGACAAGACACTCTGAGCAGGAGAAGCAGCTCTGCCCCATAAAAAAAATAAACAGGGAATGAATACTTCCATGCAGCACCAGGAAGAGCTTCACAGAGACACTCACTTGTCTCCAAAAGCCACGTGGCTGGATAACTGCAAGAGGTCCGGCTGAGGCAGAGAGAATATCCAAAATTGGAGTCATTAACTCTGATAGACCCTAGGTGTGGTGTGCAGGTCCTTAAGAGTTTAATCACAAGGTAGGGAAAGCAAGAAATTCCTCAGTCAAAAATCAGATGACTTTCTCTGTGCTTGTAGGTGAATTTATAGAAGTTTGAGTGATGTAGGGTTTCCAGAGATGCTCCTGTCCTTCCTGAAATTGATCTCCCTGTAGCACATGAGGCAAATGAAGCCTTTGTCTGCTTTATCCACTCATTAACTGGCTCTTCATTAACCACTTTGCACTGGAAGCAGTGTGTGGAGCTTGTTAGTAAGGCTCAGAGAAAAATTTAAATGACCAATTAAAAAAAATCCATAAAGACCTGCTGTATGGCAAATTAAACATGTTTGTGATGAAGAACAATAGCACAACACGAGAGGGGTGGCTGCATTACTTCTCTGCATCATCTCAGCATTGGAGACAATTACTGGTCTATCAAAAATACAGTTAGAGGACCAATTAAGCAATACTTTTACTGGTTAGGGCACAGGAACAACTCATTTGGTCACTTCTAAGGGGAGTCTTATTTAGGAGACCAAAGATATCAGACCAGCAAGGCATGACAGAGTTTGCTGTAATTTTTGCTCCCATTGCAAGGCTACCTATTACAATTATGAGATGTCATAGGTAAACTCTGATGTTAAAAATAAAAAAGTATTTATCTGTGCTTTTTAGGAGACAATATTTTTTTTTATGCATTGTGAATTCTATTTTCCTTGGCTCTTGCACAAGAGACATTCAGAAATGTGTCAGGGCTTCCAAGCATGTAATATCAGTTTCACATGGACATAACCTTTCTTTATCAAATCTGCCTTTGAGTGTCGAGACACATATACACACCTGAGTTATTTATATATTTATTTACTTAGCTGATTATTCATATTTCAAAACTTCAGACTTTTTTCCCCCCCCTGAATAATACTCTTGGTTTCAGGAGAATGGTTAATTGAGGATTAGGGGAATCCTCAGGTGGCTGAAGACCTAGGGAATGATTGTTCCACTACAACATATCTTGATAAATGTCTTGCCATATAATACATAAAGATCCCAGTGCCCTGGGATGGAGTGTCCTTGAGATCTAATCATCAGAGTTAACACCCACTTGCAGAATTTTGTTGGTGTAATTTTTTGGCAATGCTTAAACAGGGGTATTTTTGCATTAAGAACCTGTAAATGTTGCTTTAACAAGGATTTTCTGTTTTGAAGTTTCATCTCACCCCACTTTACTCTGTGTAGAAGTAGGTCTTGAAGCTCAGCTGCTCTTTTAGGCTGATAGAACAGAAACTGTCCTGATATAGGTGCTTCAGACTGCTGGGATGAGTTTCCTTTTGGAAGCTGCCTCTCCTGTAAAGACTCCAGGACACCTTTAGCAGTAGAGCAGACTGTCAGCAAGCCATGACATTGTAATTACAGGCTCCCAGGTGAGATAAAACTCATTCTTCCCAAATCTGTGCTAATTTCCAACAGAGAGAGAGCTGGATATGATTTTCTCCTTTGTGCTCTGCTAAGACTGACCTCTCTTTTGATGAGAGAGCATTACCCTCTTTGCTGGGCACAACAGGTTGCAGGCAGGCAGCTGACACTCAGAGAAATGCTGCTGCTCATGTTCTAGCTGGATGGTGGCTACTAATTGGATGTTAACGCAAATTACCTCGTGACTGCCTGCAGCTGTGGGTTTGCAAAGCTGCATACTCGATATGCCCATTCAATCACACTCGCTCAGACTCCTGCCCAATTTGTAAATGTTCACAAAAATCCAGGCTCCCAACTTCCAGGAATGAATGTGGGTGGTCTGAGAGCTCATGTCATTGTCCCTCAATGTATTTGGGATTAAAAAAGGTTCCTAAAATCAACTTCCAGAAGATAATTCATCTCACCTGTGCTAGAAACCTATTTTAGGGTAGCTTGTGCATGCACCAGCTGCTCAGATTTTTGTCTTGTTTTCTTCATTTATAGTGGATGTCTCCTTGATTTTAAAAGACAGAAGTATAGACTCTGTTTAACAAATGATCAGATCCTGCAGTCCTTTGCATTTATTGAATATAGTTATGCCACAAGATATAAATTATAACTAGGTCTTCTTTTTCTATTCTAACATAAATCTGAATTTCCCTACTGGGTGTAATCACAGGCCTCATGCATGAGGATTTAGATTCACCAAGAGAGCAAAGGCTAATAAAACACCACTCTGCAGATGGAATATCTCCTGTCTTTTACCTAATTTTTTTCCTTGTTCTCCCTCTGACTCCAGTGTTAGACAAGTTGGACCATTAATTGTTTTTATTACACTGACAAATGCAGAGAGAGGCTTTGATAGAGGTGTAGGATCCCTGCAAAGATGGAGACTCTGCTTAGGTAATGGCTTAACCCAGGGAAGGATGTTGTGTATTGCTGTCCATGAAACCCAGGGTGTGGACAAGAGATCCCACCTGCTCTGCTAGGGCAGCAAAACAGATTTCACTCCAGTTTTCAACTCAAAACGTGGAAAAGCCTCTCAAGACTTGGTGTGTGCATTCTCTCTTTCTCCTTACTGATTGAAATGTGAAGAGGGAAGAGGTTACAGTCACTTCTGATCATGATGATACTTTTGTCCTTTCGAGCCTGTACTCTTAAGGGCTTGCTGGGCCATTTTCAAAAGGTTGTGCTGAGGAACCTGCCTGTTCGAAGACTCTCTTTTTGTCCTTTTTAACATTAATTGTCCAAATGTTACCTGTCACTGGTTTTCTTCAGCTTAAGCACTGCAGGTCAAAGTACAGAGCATTAAGAACTGGATGTTAAATCTGCAACCTCCCGCTCTGCACAGAAGCTGAATTTGCAAACAGTGGGAATATCTCTGATTCAAGCTTTATTGCTACAGCATAGGAGTCACCACACACACTCCAGATGACAATTTCCATCTAAATCACAGCTTTGTGGCACAGTGGAATAGCTTGACCTGGCAAGTCACTTCAGTTTTTGTGGATGGTACTTTCCAAATGCCTTGGAAAGCCTCACTCTGGGCACATGTTGCATTCAGGTCTGCATTTCTTATTGCATCTATTAACATCGTGCCTGTGAAGGCAGATTTCAGAGAGCTGGTATCCCTTTGTATTATCTCAGGAAGGGGCTGAGTTTGGGAAAGAGCCAGAGCTCCCAAGAGAACTTTGGGAAAGCAGCCACTTTGCAGGAGGTTCTGATATTACTCAGCAGGAGAAAGCCTGGTTAGTGGAAATTCACCATCCCTTGTGATTCAGGTTGATTTCTTCCTGTGAGCCAATGCTTGTGTGGGGCAATGCAGTTTATTAACATGTGAGGCTGCTCATTCCCATCACTTCCAGTCAGACAGACCTGGCCCTGAGTGCCTCAATCTCACTGATGGATTTTAGCCCCAGGACAGCCCTGTGGAGTAGAACAAGATGAGCCTTCTTATATTTAGGTAGCTTTCACAGGGACATGAAGCCAGTAAGTGAGGGTGTGAAGAGGCAGAACTAGATGCCCATCATCTTCTGTGTGACAAAGAGATCCACAGCAAATCCTCACTTGTCCCTTTGTCAGGGACTTCAGCTGTCTCCCAACTTCTGCATGTCTGTACACCCTCCAGTTTCTTCTCCCCAAAAATACAGTCTCAGTTGCATCCTTCCCTCTGCCAGGGCTGATCTTTTGGCTCCTGTTAATCCCTTGGGGAGTTCCTTCAGCCCCTGGAAGTCAGAGAGGCAGCTGCACTGAAACATGTGCAGCTCAGACCATGCAGCAAATCCAAGAGTCTGGTTGAGAAGGCCTGGCCTGGGGGCTCAGCAGCCTTTTGGCAACAGGCTGGAAGGAAAAGATGGCCATCCAGCAAATTATTGCACAGATATGCTTTGGCATAGCCAGGTCAGGTCCAGGAAAACAAACCTTATAACACCACTTCCTCAGTTAAAGCTTTTAAAATCAGCTTGCCATGTTTGCCTCTCCCTCCGCTTTTCCTTCTTTCCTCTGACTTTCTGCTTATTTTTCCCTACTAGTAGTAAGTGAAACTTGTGCAAAGAGTTGAGGAGCCTGTGCCCTCTCACTCTTCTCCCTGTGATTCATTATTATTAATAACTGGGATATTTTTGGGTTTTGCTCATCAGGCAGCTTGTACCAAATCAGCAGCCTGCTTTTCAGTGCTGCCAATCAAGCCTTTCATTCTGCTTGTGGGAGCAGAATGCCTTGTCCTGTTAAGGCTCCTCAGCAGTCCTGCTATTGACACACTCTTACCTTAAGCCTACATTTGGACTTGAATATATTCATACCTGTGTGTATGGAGCAGGAAAATAAGAATGAGAGCAGCTCGTATTTTCCAAGCCCTGCTCTTTTGGAGGCACAGCAAAGGCTGCAGCACCAGGAGATAAACATGCTCCATATGGCACCCGCCTTTGGGGGAAGTGCTCCTTGGCCTGGGGAGACCTGTGGTGCTGAGGCAGAGTAGTTCACTGTGCTTTACAGTGGGCTTGTTTTCATTTCCAGCCTGAAAATCTATGCAGCGCAGAGGGGGAGGAGGGTGGCTGTTAAAATCACATAAATAATGGTGCAGATGGGAAATGCAGGGTGGAGAAAGGAAAACAAACATGTTAACCTTATAAAGGAGTTATGGGGCACAGTTCTTTTAGCAGGGCCTGTTGCAATAGGGCAAGGGTCCTATTTAAGCTGACAGAGGATTGATTTAGGTTAGCTATTAGGAAGAAGTTTCTGGCAGTAAGGGTGGTGGAACACTGGCCCAGGTTGCCCAGAGAGGTGATACATTTCCTACCCCTGGAAACATTCAAGACTGAGGTGAACAGGACTCTGAGCATCTTGGCCTGGCTGCAGATGTCCTTGCTCGTTGCTGGGGGTTGGACTAGATGACCTTGAAATGCCCCTTCCAAAACAAACCATTCACTTTTTTAATAATCTTTTTTTTAATAATCTTTTTTTTTATAATCTTTTTTTTTAATGGACTGTGAGAGGTACTGTTAATTATTGAGAGATGCCTCTGCCAGAAAGTGCAGATGAGACCATGTCCAAAAGTCAATAATACAGATTTTATTTGACAGCAAATATGAGGTGTAGAGAGAGAAAGAAATAGAAAAGTGAGGGAGGGGGTAAAGAGAGTGAGAGAGACAGATTAAGCAGAAAATAGCCACCACCTGTGGATCCAGTGGAGTCCTGTTGGTCTTTTTTCACCCTGGCCTTCTTGGTTTGGGGGTGTGTTTTGAGGTAGTGCAAAACTTTTCACTATTTATATATTTTAGAAGATAAAGGAATTGATGCTCATTAGCTACACAGTTACCTTATTTTCTGGTTAAATGATTCTCTCACTTCCAATGCTATTTTGTCACTTGCTCAGTATTTCTCTTTTTTTTTGAGTTGGTGTGTTTCTTGTCTTAAGATGGTGGGTTATGGTCTCCCCCTGCCAGAATTACCTTTTACCTAATCCAAGCTGATCTCAGTTCAGTCTCTTTCCTCGTGGCCCATAAATTCTGCATTCTTTGTGTGCACTATCAGTGGCACATTCTCCTCCACCAGCTTTGTTAACCTCCCCCAGGTCTGAGATAACAGTCGGACAGTAGTACTACCTTTATTTTGTCTCAAATTCTGTCATGGTGTCTTCATTTAAAGTTCAAATTCCAGGTATCCATGGAGAAATCTTCAGGGTGGGGTGGGTCTTATAGCATATGTATTTATATTTTGGATGTGTTTATTGTGTTGATGCTTTAATAAGTGAGCTAATTCTTGNGGAAGGAAAAGATGGCCATCCAGCAAATTATTGCACAGATATGCTTTGGCATAGCCAGGTCAGGTCCAGGAAAACAAACCTTATAACACCACTTCCTCAGTTAAAGCTTTTAAAATCAGCTTGCCATGTTTGCCTCTCCCTCCGCTTTTCCTTCTTTCCTCTGACTTTCTGCTTATTTTTCCCTACTAGTAGTAAGTGAAACTTGTGCAAAGAGTTGAGGAGCCTGTGCCCTCTCACTCTTCTCCCTGTGATTCATTATTATTAATAACTGGGATATTTTTGGGTTTTGCTCATCAGGCAGCTTGTACCAAATCAGCAGCCTGCTTTTCAGTGCTGCCAATCAAGCCTTTCATTCTGCTTGTGGGAGCAGAATGCCTTGTCCTGTTAAGGCTCCTCAGCAGTCCTGCTATTGACACACTCTTACCTTAAGCCTACATTTGGACTTGAATATATTCATACCTGTGTGTATGGAGCAGGAAAATAAGAATGAGAGCAGCTCGTATTTTCCAAGCCCTGCTCTTTTGGAGGCACAGCAAAGGCTGCAGCACCAGGAGATAAACATGCTCCATATGGCACCCGCCTTTGGGGGAAGTGCTCCTTGGCCTGGGGAGACCTGTGGTGCTGAGGCAGAGTAGTTCACTGTGCTTTACAGTGGGCTTGTTTTCATTTCCAGCCTGAAAATCTATGCAGCGCAGAGGGGGAGGAGGGTGGCTGTTAAAATCACATAAATAATGGTGCAGATGGGAAATGCAGGGTGGAGAAAGGAAAACAAACATGTTAACCTTATAAAGGAGTTATGGGGCACAGTTCTTTTAGCAGGGCCTGTTGCAATAGGGCAAGGGTCCTATTTAAGCTGACAGAGGATTGATTTAGGTTAGCTATTAGGAAGAAGTTTCTGGCAGTAAGGGTGGTGGAACACTGGCCCAGGTTGCCCAGAGAGGTGATACATTTCCTACCCCTGGAAACATTCAAGACTGAGGTGAACAGGACTCTGAGCATCTTGGCCTGGCTGCAGATGTCCTTGCTCGTTGCTGGGGGTTGGACTAGATGACCTTGAAATGCCCCTTCCAAAACAAACCATTCACTTTTTTAATAATCTTTTTTTTAATAATCTTTTTTTTTATAATCTTTTTTTTTAATGGACTGTGAGAGGTACTGTTAATTATTGAGAGATGCCTCTGCCAGAAAGTGCAGATGAGACCATGTCCAGAAGTCAATAATACAGATTTTATTTGACAGCAAATATGAGGTGTAGAGAGAGAAAGAAATAGAAAAGTGAGGGAGGGGGTAAAGAGAGTGAGAGAGACAGATTAAGCAGAAAATAGCCACCACCTGTGGATCCAGTGGAGTCCTGTTGGTCTTTTTTCACCCTGGCCTTCTTGGTTTGGGGGTGTGTTTTGAGGTAGTGCAAAACTTTTCACTATTTATATATTTTAGAAGATAAAGGAATTGATGCTCATTAGCTACACAGTTACCTTATTTTCTGGTTAAATGATTCTCTCACTTCCAATGCTATTTTGTCACTTGCTCAGTATTTCTCTTTTTTTTTGAGTTGGTGTGTTTCTTGTCTTAAGATGGTGGGTTATGGTCTCCCCCTGCCAGAATTACCTTTTACCTAATCCAAGCTGATCTCAGTTCAGTCTCTTTCCTCGTGGCCCATAAATTCTGCATTCTTTGTGTGCACTATCAGTGGCACATTCTCCTCCACCAGCTTTGTTAACCTCCCCCAGGTCTGAGATAACAGTCGGACAGTAGTACTACCTTTATTTTGTCTCAAATTCTGTCATGGTGTCTTCATTTAAAGTTCAAATTCCAGGTATCCATGGAGAAATCTTCAGGGTGGGGTGGGTCTTATAGCATATGTATTTATATTTTGGATGTGTTTATTGTGTTGATGCTTTAATAAGTGAGCTAATTCTTGATACAAACAATCAGGAAAATACCAATAATTTACCCAAGATAGCACTAACATAAATAACTAGAAAATTCTTTGATCACTCCTGAATCATACAGGAGAATCAGGTACAGCAGAAAACCAACAAAGAGAGCAGGATTAGCAAAGTGTTGAGCAAATATCATATATCTCCCTGTGGCTGACCCTCAGTTTGCCCAGGGACCCACAGGAATCCCTGCAATGCATAGGAAACTGCTGAGATCAAATACAGGGGGTGGCAGTGACCTCTCCGGGTTTGCTCTCTGAATTAATTTGGTCTTGACTGCACTTGTAGGTTCTCGAGACTGAGTGCTGGAAAGACTTGTGGTGTCACTTAATCTGTCCCTTTCCTATCCACTTTTTCCAGCATCCACTTTTGCCTCACGTGATTTTCCCTGCTCTGCTCTGTGTGTCTCAGAGCTGAGGACTTGGGCCATGATTCCCTGGCCCAGCAGATCTCCAAGCACAGAGGATTTGCTGTCACAGGTTGCTGTGCACCACTGAGCTGCAGCAATTTGCCATGTGCCATGAGGAAAATGTAACTTCTGTTAACCCTCTGTCCCTGTGAGCAAAGCTAAATCACTTTTCTGTACGTTTGCCTTGGGCTGAGGGTGTGCATGAGGACCAGGATGGTGTTTTGGGTGAAGTGTGACAGTTTGTTAAGCCATGATAGTTCTGTCACCTTATAATTATTGCTATGGTCATGATTTTATTTTAAAATTTAGCATGACATTTAATATCACTTGACATTTATTTTTAAAATTTAAGATCAGTTAACTAATCCACCTTCTGACATTAAAAAGAGGTAAGGCTCAAGTTCCTTTGATCCATACATCCCCCATATGGGATTGCTGGCACCAAAACCAGTCCTTTTTGACAACAGACAATGTCTTCAGAGTTCCAGTGAGGACTTGTCTCCCTCTTTGGGCACCATCCTCTCTTTCCTTTTCTATTCTTTCTAAAAAATGACAGAGAAGATAATTTCCTTCTCCTCAAGACATTCTTCTCACTTTCTTCCCTTGCAACATCCCCTTCTTATCTCTAATTTATCCTTTATCTCCTTATCTCAGCAGGACAGAAGGTCCCTGCCCCAGATCCCCCACATCACAGATGAAGTTCTGCTTAATTAGCAATATCTCCAGCAAGTGGTGTAAAAAATGTAAATATTGAGGAGATAAAGGTGATGTCCTAATGGAAAGGGCAGCCTGCAAGGAAAAAGCACAGATTCACAGCCTGCTTTTCTTGTGTGTTGCTTAAGCTGAGACAAAAATCGCTAAATTTTATGTGATGCTTTGTTTAGAATTTTCCATTTGGTGTCATTGAAGTTAAAAATGAGAACCATGAAAACTTGTTTCTTGGTTGCTGTTTGCAGTATTTTCACCTTTGATGATCGAATGCAAATGGTGTTGGACTCAGGTTACTTTCAGTTTACTTTAAATTTCTTTTTTTTTTGGTAGATATGTCTGAAAGCATTAAACCTCCTCCTGCACTAGTGAGCTTAAGGTATTTTCAATTCAAAATCTTCCCCAGCCATCACTCTCCACACATCAACCTGCCAATCCAGATCCCTTTCCAGCACTCTCAATCACTTGTTCAAATGTTCTGTCATTTCTTACGTAGCCTGGCAGCTACAAGAGCTTGGTGTGTCTGATGCCCGTGTTCAAATGAAACAAACCTTGCATTTGCAATTTATCTTATTTGTAGACCTAAAGTGATCACAGTCAAAGACCAGAAGACACTGAATATAGTTCTAATTAGTTTTGGGTCAAAAACCTTGTGCCCACTTTCCTTCTGCTCCCCAGAAGGAGTCAGGAACTTGCACTTTATGGCCTGTCTTGTGATTCAAGGCATAATAATTTGTTTTTAAGAAGAAGATAAGAAAATCTGTGGGAGGTGATGGTCTCCTGAGGAGTGGTGAGGGCTGCTTGAAATTTCAATACATCCAGATTTGATTTAATTTGAGATCAATCTCAAAAACAAAGATGGCAATGTTTATGTAAGTGGCATTACTATGCAGTGTAACTGAATTACCACTGTTTTTGCCACATGAGCTTCAAGAATAGTGGGTTAAGTCCATATAAGTCATGGGAGGTCTGAATAGGTTCATTCACTGAGAAATGTCTCAGTGTCACAGCACCAGGTGCACTGGTTTTGGCTTTATCACAACTGGGCAGTAGAGAAACATTTACTTTTTAGGGAACCAAGGTGTTGTACTCTTGGCAGAGTGATACCAGGGTGAAATAGGAAAATAAAATCATGTTTTAAAGGCAAAAGTCTGAACCAGAAGGACTATCAATGCACAAATACTTGCCCATCCTTGGTGAGATCCTGAGGGGCTGTAAATTGGGCTGGATCCAGATGTGGTGTGTTTATGGAACTGATTTTCTCCAGCTGAAGGTCAGACAGGTCTGCTCTGCCTCTACTGGAGTCTCGATCCCTAGCACCAACCCAGTCAGTGAGTGATTTTTAAATTGCAAGAAAGAGGGGATGATAGTCCCAAATCCCTCAAGCATTCCCTGAAATCTCCCTGAATCCCTAAGGCACTGTAAAACTCAGATTTCACCAGCCTGAGGTATCTAGGCTGAAAGTCCTCTGTACAACCAGGAAGAGGCAGGGGAGGATGCATCTTACACACAGTAACATGTTGCAGTCCCCCTGAGGCTTGAACAGAACATGGACCATCTGGATTTTTGTAATGTGAAGTTCAATTAAAATGTTTTGATGTTAAGCACATGCAATTTTTGAGGATATAATTTTTTTCTCTCCAGCTTTCCGTTTCTCTTTGTTCTGTTAAAAAGAAGAATAAGAGAGAGAGAGAGGAAGTTATAAATATTTCCCATGAAAGTCCATATGGCTTCTATCGTCACACTAATATGCATTTAGAAATTATTCATTTTTTAATAAAGATAAGCAATTGAAATACGAATCTTGCCCTAATAAGCCAAGAAAATAAACTTTGAAAAAGGGATGACTTTCT
This sequence comes from Vireo altiloquus, assembly GCA_013396875.1. Lineage (NCBI taxonomy): Eukaryota > Metazoa > Chordata > Aves > Passeriformes > Vireonidae > Vireo > Vireo altiloquus. The sequence goes on along the minus strand of VZRF01005074.1, from coordinate 179,441 downwards.
AAACCTGTGTATTAAAGACTGATGTGAAGAAGGAGACTTCTGTCATTGGACAAGCCTCTACAGGTGAGATTATCAATATTTATTCCTCCTGGGTCAAATCTTTTAGCTGACAGCTCCAGGACCATTGGCAAGTAGTTAGAAAAGCCATTCTCCTCTCAGTCATCTTGGAATTACCACATATTGACGTCTAGCACAATGAATATACAGATCTGCAAACCAGTAAAAAGAGGGTGAAAAAATTTCCAAGGAAAAAAAGAGTTGAAAAAGCATTGCTTGAAGAACTTTCCCCTTATTGTGTGGGTGCAGGCCAGTGGAAGGTGGGGTTGGGAAACACCACCTGGAAAAGACCTTTGTGAGGAGCATGTGGCACCTTCAACAAAGTTCCTTTTGTCATGCCGAGCGTGATAGCTGTCTGTGCTGGAAGCAATTGTTGGGACAAACACCTGGAGGTCTCTTGATCAAAGGAAAGAGAAATGGGCAAAGTGCTCTCTCTGGTTCACTATTTTTTTTTTTTTTATTTTGTGCAAGTATCTTTTTAATTTTGTTGGCCTGCCGTTCATGATTGGGAATCTGCAATACTGTGGGTGCCAACAGGGAAACATCTCCCTTTTGCATCCCATCCCTGGAAGTGCCCAAGGCCAGGTTGGATGGGGCTTGGAGCAGCCTGGGATAGTGGAAGGTGTCCCTGCCCATGGCAGGGGATTGAAGCTGGCTGATCTTTAGGGTCCCTTCCAAACCAAACCATTTGTTGATTCTGTAATTCTCCTGAGGGCCTCCTCTGGTGTCTGTGCATGCAAGGCCATTTCAGCAGGGATCACTTGGTGTCACTGCATGGCAGATCTCACTGCTGTGCTGAGCAAAGCTCTGGCTCTGTGAGTAAAAGCACATGCAGAAGACAAAGTGAAGTGCTCTCAGTCTAATTAATTCAGACCAGCTTTACAGCCCCAGTCCCTGGGCTGTGCACAGGTCACCCCATAGATCAAGCAGACACTTTGGATGCACTGTAGGAGTGTGCTGAGCTTTGGGTGTACTCTCTGATTTTACTGCATGCAAGCTAGAATGGTTTTAAGACTCAAATCCCCATCTCGCTTAAATTGGCAGGATGTTATAAATTGTTTCATAGTTTAACACTTTGAAGCTGCCTTCTTTATACTAACGAAAAAGGACAGTCACACTCACACAGAACCTGGTTCTGTTATTCAGTTCACTGCTGTTAATTGGGGCAAACCTCATTCTTACCCAGAATTTCATTTTTTTGTAAAGCAGGCTGGAGAAATAGATGAGAGACCTGTTTTGAGACTAGCTCAAGCTCATACACTGTCTGATTTTTCCCTGGTCCAAAACATCTCTAGAGGAAGTCTATTTGGCATTCCATATTTGTTGGGAATACCCCCACATATTTTCCTTGCGGATTTCAGGCCGCATCTGCCAACTCTGAAATTTTCAGTGATTTGATGGGTGCCAACAGAGCATTCAAAAATAAATAAATCAATATGTACTTGGTTGTTTTCCCTGGAGTGCAGAGCACCAGCTTCATCTCTGAGAGAAGCAATACAATTCCCTCATAATTAAAGGTAAGTTCCACTGCTCAAGACACAACTTCCAAAATGTGCTTGGAAATTCTATGGGAAGTCTTTAAAGCTTAGTTTAAGCAGATGAGTATTGCTGCGGAAATAAAGAGGATTATTCATGTGCTTACAGATAAGTGCATGCACAGATTCCAGCAAGATTGAAGTCTTTGATTTTATGTTAAAGTGAAAAAAAGTAGCAAATTTCTCCTACTTTTTGTTTTGCTTATGTCTTATGCCAAGCTAGTGAGCCCACTGTAAAAAAATAGAGTGCTTGAGTGAGTATATGGGATTATTTATATTGCCTTTCATAGACTTTTTAATTACTTCAAATAACATTAGAGTGCGGGTAATTCTCGGTTTAAATTCTCAAGTTAAGGAACCTTGAAAAAAATTGTAATTTGAATCCCAAATGTTCTACATTCCTCAAGAAAATATCTTCCCAGGACACATCTGGGATAAAATGTTTTATTTACATTGATTGATCTTGGATTATTACAGAACATCCAGATTTATTCAAATTACATGGAACGCTTAAAGATGATTAGTGACCCAGATTAAGAGAAGTCGATGAAACAATCTGAGAACAGTTTTCTTTCCTCATTAAACATGAAAAGCATCTGTGCTGGTTCAAAATATGCTCAAAGTTTGATTTTACTACTGATCAGTCAGAGAGATGTTAAACTATCTAGGAAACACTGCTTTTGTTTATGTGCTACTACATAAGTGATGTGACATTGCTTATAGTTTTGTGCTCGATTTAAACTCAGATGTCATAGAAGGATGAAGGGAAGGATGAAAGTGAAAGCAAAGCTAGGAATCACAGAATGGTTTGGGTTGGAAGGGACTTTAAAGATCATCTTGTTCCAACCCCCTGCCATGGGCAGAAACAACTTCCACTAGACCAGGTTTCTCAAAGCCCCGTCCAACCTGGCCTTGAACACTGACTACTGACAAATGACCCCTTCCTTCCCCAAAATCCAGAACAAAGAACCTATCACTGGAAATAGTTTCTTGTTTGTGCCTGTTTTGTTTTGTTGTTTTAGTTATTTTAGTCTTTCTCAGGAACCCCTAATAATGGAATGTAGATTACAGTAATATTAAGACTTTTGAATCTTGACATTGAGGAAATGAACACTGAGACAGATAAATAAATATAGAGAATTTGATTACATATACAGCACTTTAAAACCACTAAGTAGAAAATCCTGGACAGGCTATATTAAACCTTCTCATTCCTTTACTCATGGAAATGAAGTAATAAAATGTCTTTCAGATAGAAAGCTCACATTAGCTGTGCCGTAGTCTGGGTAAATAGGTATGAGAGTGAAAATGACCTTAAGTTTAAATTCTGCTTCCCAGCATCATGATAGGCTGTACTGAAATGAACTGTAGCTTTTGGAAAATGGGATGAAAACCCAAATGGAGAGCAGCATCCTGCAGGCTTAGTTCTAGATACGGAAAGGACAAGATCATATTTTAATCAATAACCAGAGGACTACAGCCTCTCTGCAGTTTTGTTTTGGTTATAAGAACACTTTATGTCTTAAAGGGAAAGGAATGTATTTTGGTCTTTTTTTTCCCCCTGTACTATTCATAAAATAAGTGGCCTTGATTGAAGTTTTTAACTTTTATTTCTGGCATCTCTTGCTGCTTTCTCAGCTCTGAAAATGTCGATTTGTTGAGAATGGAACTGGAAGAATTATAGGTATGAAAGAATAAAATTTTGAAAGCATTGCAGATATTCTGAAGATGTTTAAAATCACCCAGCATCTGAATGTCTAACTTGATATCAAGAGTATTTCCCTTTATGTCTAGAATCACAAAATTTTCACATCATATCCTTCTGCACAAGATATTTTCCGTGTTTGTCACCATCTTAATGTGATCAGGTAAAAAGCAACGGCAGTAAAAAAAATCCGAGGGGCTCTCCATTCAATCTCTGTCTTCTGGGAGAGAGGTTTCTGCTTTATGGACAATGATTCCAGAGAGTGACACTGTGTTAGTAACTGAAGTAAGAATACAATGACAGAAATAATAATAGAAAAACATCTGAGCACTCAGAAAACATCAGAAGTCACTGGTGAGATGAAAAAATACTCACTAGTGAAGAAGAAAAATTCAACCCCAGGAATATTAAGGAAACATTAAGAACCATCCCAGTCCAAGAGGGCAGTTTTGGGCTAGTGCAGTGGTTTAGCTCCAAGTTCCCAAGTTGCTTGGATACAATCATTGCCAAAATCCCAGCAGCTGTTTCTCCAAAGGAGCAGCCAGTGCTGCAGCTCGCTGTTTTCACATGCCCTGGAGCTGCCAGGAATCTCCTTGCAGAAGCACTCACAGAGATGCTCTCTGTCATGTTGGGGCTCTGCACCCCACCACAGGAGCCCTCTTTTCCCCCCCACTGCCAGAGGCAGAGCCCTCCAAAGCTTGTGGAGACACCACCTGAAGGAAGAACTCCCTCAGTCCCCCATAAAGGTCACTGGATACACAAGGATAAGAGGATGAAATTTGACTTTTTCTCAGCCTCAGATGTCGGAGCAGCTGCTTTGAGGCTGTTCTATCCTCTGAAGGAACATTCTGTCTCAGCAAGTGAAGAAAGGAAAAGAGAGATCTTACACCATGATAATTACTTGAGCAAAAATAAACACACATATGGTGTGACATTTTCCTAATGCTTGGATCTTATTTGGAAGCAAATGTATTAATTAAAGGGGGGAGTAGAAAGGGGAAAAACAAACAACAATCTCTGAGTCATGAGAAAATGACAAGCTGTCCTTTGAAAATGTTATTTTTATTTTTCATTGACACTGGTGTTAATTTATTAGGTGAAATAGTGTGTGCTTGCTTATTTGTTGTTCAAAAGCAACAGTTTTCTTCCTCGTTGCTTTTCTGTTTCATGTTCCAGTTTTGTTTATTTTTATAGACAGTGCTGAGCTAAGAGGAAAATTCACCCCCGGATAAGGGGCCATCTCAATGTCTTTTTGTCCTTGAAGCTCTCAAAAGCTGATGTTAAACTTTTCCTGGTCTCATAAAAGATGTGATCCAGCTTTGGAGGCAGGGCAGATATGAAATTCTCTTTGTTTCCCTTTGATGGTAAAATTCTCTTTTCATTTAAGACATGCTGCCCTTGTGCTTAGGCTTCAAACAAGAACATCTTTGACAATTGTCTTTGAGAATTAGAGGTAGAAGTGCAGAGTGCAGTCCAGAAATGGCCATTCCAGCCAAATACTCACAGCGTTGATGCAGCAGTAATTAAGCAGAAACAAATCTTTAAAGACTGAACTTCACATAGAAAAAGTAAAAAGAGAAATGGATAAAAATCACATGTTTCTTCCCAACTGGGAGCATAAACAGATACTCAGGGAGCTCCCCTGGGGTTTTCTCATTGCTGCTGTTCTTCTCATCACTATCCTTCCAGTTGTACAGAAGGGGAAAGCCATATGCCAACCCAATGGAAACACAGAGACTTTATTACCCACGTTCTTTTATATTTTACAGAATTTTACAACTCTTTTTGTAACTATTGGTCCACAATATTAAAATTCAAACCTTTGGAAAGAACACAGTAACAACTTTTTTTTTTTTAATATACTTCAGCACTTTTCTTCTCTCTTCTGTGAAGTTTTTCCTTGTGGAAGTATTTTAATTCCCCAGAACTGTAAACCAATTCAGTTTTATATTTCACATTTTTTTTACTTTGCCTCTCTATTTTCACTGCTGTTTTTCCTTCTTTCTTAAAAGGAAAATAAGGAGATGAAAATAAATAGTATTAAACCTGAAAATGCTGGGGGGAAAAACAAAATGCTAAAAAGCTATTTTGTTTTTTATTTAAATATGAAACCCATTAGTAAATAATGACATTCTAGAGGAGAAATTTCCCTTCAGGAAAGTACAACTTTAAGCTGAAAATATAAGCTTTAATCGGTTCTTGAAATAAACACCATGTTTCAATCTAAAAGAATGTTTGTTTTATTTCCATTCCCTTGTAATTTCAGAAAATGCACTAACTATAAGGCATCATGAAATAAATCATTATATGTTTCAGTCAATTATACGTTGTAATAAAAATCCTGTAAGTGTTTTGAATCATGGCAGTTGTGTTCTTTCAGAAGATCTCTCAAACTTCTTGCTTAATCTGTGGAGCTGTTCACTCCCAGCACATTTTACAATCTATTCACTCCTGCAGAAGCCATCTGGTTCTCAGCTCAGTCTTTCTCGTGTGCTTGGTTTCTTTTTTCTTCTTCTTCTAAGAATCTTAGGCTAACAGAGACTTTTCAAAATATAGAATTGGGCTGGTTAAAGCAAAAGGCATGCTCTTTATGGAAAAAAAAAATCAGTTGATACAATTTTTCAAAATTTCAACTGTTGATTTCTCCCATCCTCTTTTTCAAAAAAACTTCAACAAACCAAAAACCTCCCTAGTTTTCATTTGCATGTCTCCCCTTTTTCTTCTTTATTCTATGTATTTTGTTTCCACTCCAGCTGGAATATATAGATAAAATATAGAGAGAAGAGATATTTTAGGTGCAAGTTCCCTGGCACTTGGTTATTTCCCTGCTTTGGCTCTTGGACTCTACATTAACCTCACTGACCTCTTGTCCAACCTTGCCAAAAGTACCAACATTAGCAATGGACAGGAAAAAATTTTGTCTGTATGGCTTTTGTTGGGACAGGAAAGAACTTAAGAGTGTCCTGGAATGGAGAGAAGGAGATTTCCTGGCCAGGAAAATGACAAAGTTGTCATCCCTTCCTGTTCAGCTGAAGATGCCATGAATGGTTCCTGCTGTCTGGATGGGATTTCATGGTTACTCTGGTGGATCATAACAGGTGAGGAATACATTCTCTTATGCTCCTATTTTTCATTTCCAATCTATATTTCCCATTTCTAAACCTAAAACGTCCTAGTGGGCATTCTAAAGAGGGTGTGGAAAATCCTTACTCTCACAAAGAAATGCAGTCAAGAGACAACTAATGCACTTTATGTTAAATATACTGGGTCATTTTTATTTTAATAAAGATGAATCCTCCAAAAAAAAAAAAAACCCAAACAAAAAATAAACCAAAAAAAAAAAAAAAGGCAGCTGAGGAGAAGATTTGGTTCCAAATTTCTTTCCCTCCAAAAAAAGATGAATGTGATTAAGCTCCATGCTGGGTTATCACCCTACAGAGCTTCCCTTTGGTGAGGTACCCGAGATGATATCACGGTCCTGGAAGAAATGGCATAGGAATTATGGGAACAAACCATGAAGGAAATACTCAGCTTTACCTGGAACCATCCATAGAATTAAGCATCAAGTTGAGAGTTTAAAGTCTGCAAACAGGAAGAGCTGGTTGCCAGCTCTTCTAATTGCACCCCTTGTGTGTTGTTCACCCTTGCAATAGCCAACTGCTTTATAACAAAACACCCTCAGGGCTTTCTACAGTTGATTTTCTTTCCCTTGTGCTGAATTATTTATTACTTTTCCTCCACCTACAGTCCTTCACAGTGTATTTTATCATTGCTATTTTAAAAAGTGTTAAAAAAATCCTCAAAATAAAAAAAAACGCAATTTGAGAGGTTAACTTGGGGTCTGCCTATTCTCTTCAATTTCTGTGCCAACTTTAAGCATAAAACTGATGATTTAATATATACGAAGACATCTCTTTGGATTTCCAATGGAATTTTTAATACTGAATGGAGATTGACAATCGAGGATCAAAAACATGGTTCCAAGAGGTTTTTGTGCTCTTTTTTTTTTTTTTTTTTTTTTTTTTTTTTTCCTCAGCATAGTTGTAACACTATTTTTTTCACATGAGATATAAAGAACACGCGAAAGAGTTTAGAATGGAGGATTTTGAACAACCTGACCTTTTGGAAGAAATTTTTATCGGAGTCAAAGATAAATCCAGATCTTTATATAATCACGAGACTGACTTCTGTTTAGTCAAACACTTGCTGGCCACAGAAGGAGAACCAAGGGGGAAATCTGTTTGCAGGGGCTAAGGGTGTATAAAGGAATAAATTAATTGCACAAGAAATGGCCAGCAGGGAAAGGAGAAACTGCTTTATTTTGTCTGTAATTGAAACTTCGACTCAAGGCACTATCAGCGTGAGGTGATTAGGTTGGGGTGATTTAGATCTGCTGTCCAATTTGACCTCTTGCCATAGGGTTAGGAGTAATATGTATAAAAACCCCACTGGACACTGATAGATTGGTAGCTGGAAATGTTGGCTTAATTGGAACCCATAGCCCTGATATGACAGATAGCATCAAGCCAGAAAGGAACAGAGGTGTTTGGTCAAAATATCTGCCCCTTACTCCAGCTGTTCACACTGTCATTCCAGATTTACCCTCTATTAGGAAGTGAAATTCACAAAGACTTCTCCATTTAAAATTTAAGCTGCTCACATCAGGAGTCTGATCACACCTTATTGTATATTTTTAGAGCTCTTACCATCATCTCAAAGCAGTTTTGTTTCCGGATTGAAAAAAAGGGTCTGTTTAACTGAAAATTGATTAAACAACAAATGGAAAATAAATTGCAACGCCAAGTATGAAAAATGACACATGAGTTGCATAACTGCAAAGATGAATAGCTGTGCCCGCAGGCAGGACCATTACAAACAGCATCCTCTAGCTGGTTTCACTGGACTTTGAATTTTCCCCGTACATGACTTAAGATTAATTAAATAAGGCAAAAAATGGTAGCTCTTTGGTATGAATAATTGTCACGTCTGCCGAAAGCAGCCGCTGGAAAAGAATTAATCATCTCTAGTTCAGTTCCTCTTCATCAGCAATTGGCTTTGTTATGAATGAAGTTCATGTGTACCATTGACTTTCTCTTCTCAGTGAGAATGAAGTCTCCTTCATTCAGACTAACAGATTTCTAAAATTCAACAAGGAAGCAGTATGCTAAAATTACAGCAAGATTGATTTGTGAAATTTTCTGGAGGTGGTGCATACAGCTTCACTCGAGTACCATCAATCATATGTAGATGGAGCTTATACACGTTTGTTTGGAACGATAATGAGGCTTTCCAAAAAGCAGCCATAATGACACTTAGTCTGAGGATCAAATTCAAGAGAGAAACCTGGATAACCTGAGTCTCTCAAGGAACAAACACTTTACACTCGAATCAATAAACACATCTACATATTTTGTTGTGCTGTCTGTAAGACGAGGAGACCTCAGTGCAATCCAGAATCCTATCCCTAAAATGTGGGGCATGATTTTTCTCTTGGTTAAAGAGTTTTCTAAGGCCACTATGCAGAAAAAAACTAGAGTCAAGAGGCTTTAGTAATATTTGTGGCAGCAGCCTTGATGAGCAAACTGTCCTGTCTTCTCGTACAGTGCAGTGCACAATCAGCAAATGAGAAAAAACAGTATTCATCAGGAAGCTCTACATTCATCCTCAGTACCTGAGCTTTTCATAAGGCCCGAAGAGTGAATTTTGACTTTTCTTCAAGATCCATGCTAACCCCGATATATAATAATAATAATATTCTCACTGGGTATAAAAACATGCATTCTTTTCAGATATTACACATGAAGTGGTCCTTAAGATCTTCTGCAATAGAAAGTTACATGTCTGGATTGGCCAATAGTTTAAGGGAAAGACAGCTGATTTATGAAAGGTCATGTAATATATCTGGTTAACAATACGAGTATGATAAAGGCAAATCTTATTCTTGAATGTGCTCACAGGAGAACCTCATGTCAGGTCCTGGATGCTACCTTTGGATGTGAACTCCACACAACCTCAGAGTGCCTCCAACCAGAGTACTGTGTCCACGGGTTTCCCTTCGTGTCACCTAAGAATTGGAACAAGAACTTGAGCAGGTGTCACATAGAAGGCATTCTTGAACTTCTCATTTACTGTAAGTTGGGGAAGACTTTGGTTCTACCTTCCTCAGCTGGCAGAACAACAGTCCTCTAGTGCGTAAAGCTCTGAAAGCAAAGCAGAAGAGGTTTTGCTACATCCTGTGCGAGGTAGGAAGAGAAATACTCGTCTCAGATTGCAGAAAAAAGGGTGTGAGGTTTGCTGAATATTAGGGGACCCTTCCCAAATGCAGAGGTGATGCAACACAAACCCAGGCATCTCGGGTGGTGCTATATAGTCTTCACTGACGCCTTTCTAATCACTTTAAACAGACACCTGTCAGGAGTAATTTAAACATCATTATCCTGTCCAGAACAGATGATGATTTAGATGGACTCATGGAGATGCTTCCAGAGTAAACAACTTGGTTTTGGCTGAGCAGTCCTGGCTCCTACCAAGGATGTCTGATTGGGAAATGAGGCCATTTACCCATGGCCTGTGTGGTCTAGAAAATATTTCCAAAATTATGTGGCAAGCCCTGCACTTTGCCTAAAGAGAACCATGGTCACCCACCTCCCCTTTCTTTGTGGTGTGCCTTATGCACTACTGCACTGCCAGGGAGGTCAAAAAAGAATAGAAAAGTACCTCTAGAATTAGTATACCTAAAATCATAGAATCATGGGATAGTTTTGAGTTGGAAGATCATCTAGTTTCAACCCCTCTGCCATGGAACCACTCCCACTGAGGTCCAGGTTGCTCCAGCACCAGACCCAGCTGGTTTGAGTCTGGCAGGTTCACATTTCCACAAGGTTTTGCATTAAGCTGTTGGAGCTCTCTGTCTCTTCCCTTCTCTGAGCTTTCTTCAAGAGCTTCCCTTCTTGAGCTCTGTCCTGCTCTTTCCCCACGCCAAGCAAAAGCTGTCCTCTCTCTGACACAAATCTCAGCTTTCTTGTTTAGTTATACAAAATCTCATAAATCTTCAGAAAAGGTGCAATAGAAATGAGGGGGAAAGTACCCATCTCTGATGGAGCTCTCTTCAAAGAATAGGCTGCTTTTTAATTAACCCTAAGGAGTTTTAGCAAGACAAGCCAATTTGTCTGCGCTACAATTAGAGTCTTGTTTTCATGGCACACTTTGGGTGGCAGATAACAGGTCAGGTTTATTTTAATTAACTTTGGGTGACTAAAAAAGACCGACATTTCTATCTCGTTCATCTTCTCTAATCTCAATATCTTTCTCAAGCAGATTTGAATAATAATAAGACAGCAAGCTCTTCAGTTCATTAATTGTTCACGAAAGAGAGAAAAAAATATTTTAAGAAAGGAATTATGTTTTTTGTGGCTTACAAAGCATTCTAGTCCTTTATAATACAAGGTTTAATGTGCTCTCAATTAAATAAAACATATTGAAAAAACTTTTTTCTGAAATACAATTAATTTCAGATTAAACTTATTTTGGTTCTTAACAGCCTGGCATGTGGGGATCATGAACTGTGTAATCAATGAAGGATAGAGGGAGGCATAGAGATAGAAAGCTCTGAACACTGGGTATTAATAAAAGGGCAGGAGATAGGCCTAGGGAGCTGGAAGAAAAGTCACCCAGTTTTCTACCTGTTATTTTGCAGCCAAATGGTTCAGTCATAAAATTTACGGGAGTAAGGATCTCTTTCCACTCCTGGCACATGACATTTAGCACAAGGTGTGCTGACCTGCACAAGAAGCTCTCATGCCTTCTGGAATATGATTGGAATATGTTAAAGCCAACATTTTCCAGCATAATCTTTATCAGATCCCTGAAACACTGAGCTGGGGCAGAAGCAGCAGTTGTTATTATTATTAGGTAATATAAATGTGTTATCATAAGGTAAAACACTGCATGTTATGGCTGCCACAACACAGGGGAAAATCATCAAGTGAGACTCCTGTAAGAGAAAGTTTTCTCATCAGTTTCCAGTCTGACCCATTGATGTGGTGATGCTCTGAGTTCCCATAGGATCTTTCACCCCAACTGCAGCAGAAAATAAATTCCTATGTCTCTGAAATGACCAGACTGAACTCCACATCTGCAGACTGAAGGTGTGAGGGTCTTCCTTGTAAGGGTCATCTGATCAGGAAATATTTTCTAAATCACTAATCAGCTTACTAACAAGAACTCATTGTAGAGTGACATTCTCTGTGAACTCTTTGCTGTATTTATTGGGTGCACTGGATTAAGCCAAGATGAGTATTTGCTAAACAGTGATTATCCAGTTTTCTCATTATGTTAACATTCATCCCTCTCCAGGACTGTATTTGAATTCAGAGCCTTTTTCCCAGTGTTACCTGCCAGTCTCAACATTTCTCACCTCCAAAATTGCCTACTACTGCTGTTAGATGGTTTTTTTTCACGTGAAACTCATTTTTCTCCCTTTCTGAAAAAAAGAAACAAGTTTTAAGAAAATTTGTGTCCCATTGCTTGAATTATTCATGGATGTTTTTTCCCCCAGCAATTTATCTACCAGCTCTGTGATTTTCTTCTCACTGTATCTTTAGTTTATACTTTTTGTAAATGCATAAACAATTCCACAAGTAATAAAGAAACAAGCAGTTGGCTGAGTGCTTTACTTGAGAAAAAACCAAACCCTGCAAACCTGTCCCTTTGAATAGAGCAAAACAATCAGAGCTGGGTGCAACTGTCGACACTGAGTCGAGCACAGCACTCTGAGCTTGCTTCTAATTTTGCTGTTGTACAAATTGTGAGTCTTTCCTTACTCTGGCTCCTCTGACTCCTCACCCTGCTTCTCCACACTGGAAATCACAGGAATGAGAGAAGTGGTCTCTTCTGTCAAGCCCAGATGATGAACCATAAACATATAAATTAGTGCTTAGTGGGTTTGGACAGAGGCTTTCCAAGGGAGAGGAAAGACTTGAATTGATTTCAGCATGCTCTGGAGGGGCTGCCAGCCTTGTTCCCTCCATCAGCAGGAGAAGCTCAGGCCCTTGTTTGCTTGAGCATGAGGTCTAGAGTGCAGAAATGGTGATTTCAGTGCATGTTTTGTCCCTGCCTGACTGGGCTCTGTGCCTGCTCCAGTTTCCATGTAAATCACTGGGAATTGCTCCCCTAATTTATAGAGCAGATGGGTTAGATTTTAAAGGAGCTTTAAAAGGCCTGGAATCATAGCAGAGAGTCATAGAATATCCTCAGCTGGAAGGAATGAACAAGAATCATAAAATCCAAGTCCTGGCTTTGCACAGGACACCCCAACAATCCCAACCTGTGCTTGAGAGCACTGTTCAAACACTCCTTGAGCTCTCTCAGGGTTGGTGCTGTGACCACTGCCCTGGGGAGCCTGTTCAGTGCTCAGCCACCCTCTGGGGGGAGAACCTTTTCCTGATATCCAACCTAAACCTCCCCTGACACAACTTCAGGCCATTCCCTCAGGTCCTGTCACTGTCACCAGAGACTGAGTCCATGTGAGAGCCTGACCCTGTACCCATGTCCCTTTGGTCCCAGACAGCTCTGGGATCAACAATTAAGTTATTGTTTTTATTTTTTAAAAAAAATGAAACTTGTGTGTGAAAATGTCTCCTTTTCATGCTAAAGGTTGAAGCAAAATTGTCCAGAGAGTGGAATTCAGTCAGAGGCCTGAACTGCAGAAGCAGGAATGTGTCCCCTTCCCATCTGGAGACTTAATCGAGACCATTGCAATTATTTAGCTCACGAATGCAGCACCCTTGACATTGCAGTCAACATTTTAATTTCACATGAAATACAGTGCAATTATGGCCTACTGAGAGAAATGACAGCACCGTTTATGTCACTCAGTAGAAAATTACAATCGGGTGGAACAATTACTGCCGTTTATTTTTGTTTATGAAGAAAATTATGCTTGTGGTTTCTTTCACACCCTGGGTACCTGACGGGCAGCTCGTGACAGGAACACAATCCCACGAAGTAATGTAGAATTATTAAGATAATTTCTCAAAACCACTTCCCCAAGGCAAATGCTAAAGTTTCTTCCATTTTTATTTTTTATTTTTAATTTTAGCATGACTTGTGGTGGAAAGCAGAATGATAAATTAATGATATTTGTATAGTTTTTAAGGCAAAGCTGGAACTTCCTGGGTATAATAACGCTCTATGAAATACTGCAGTGCTTTGCCTGGGGCTTTGCCTCACTTTTCACCCATCATATCATCACCTTGTAGGCTCCCATCAAAAACAGGAAGGTCTTTGTCATGGCATTGACACTGCCCTTGCTTGTACCAGAAATGTGTCAGGCATTCCAGACAAATATTCCCAGCTTTTTTGTTGTGGGCCTAGGAATCAGGATTCTCAGAGAATAATCACTAATTTTATAATCAGTGGTTTTTTTTCTCTCAAACAATAGCTGTTCATCTGCCTATTTACCAAACGTTCTGAACAGTTTAAAGGGTTCTCCATAGTTCATCTGCTTTACTTTCCTTTTTCATATTTTTTTACCCTGTTAATTAATTTACAAAAGAGAGGAGAAAATAAAAGCTAGTAATAATGCCTGATAGATACTTGCCTGTTTTCTCAGGGGTTGGTGGAGATTTATAATTAAACAGCTTGAAGTGTAATTATGAACTAAATATAAATATCCAGAATATGAACACACTTAGCTAAAATGGTGATCTCTAATTATTATAACCCTTCCACCTTGTGTTATTTGTCTATAGCTGTCTACTTCAAGTCCTTGTGATTGATGCTGGTTCTTCTTCCAAAGGATTTTGGAGATATCTGAGGAACTGTCCTGAAGCAGCATAAAAAGTAGAGCTTCTCTTTTTCTTCAGTAATTCAATATTCCTTTGTTTGCTTAGGGATAGGCCAAGTTTATCCTGGTTTTAGCCCAAGATTTGGGAGACACAGCACCCAGCCTCTGCTTCCTTCCCTGCAATTCTGGGGAGATTACAACCCTCTTAAAGATTCAGAATTCACACGGTTATATGGATTTGCACAACCACCTTTTTAATCATCTCTATTTTAATGATTCTTTTAGAATTATCTGTTTGAACCACTTAATGCTCTCAGAATTAATTTTTCTGTGGATCTTGGTATTTCCTCTGAGATTTCTGTGTCTTTGGCTGAATTGTCTCCTCCTTAGCTCTCTACACAGATAGCTCTGAGCTATGAAGAAGCTTAGCAAAGATAGAGTGGCAAAGCAGACATGTTTAGAGTCCAGTATGCACATCCATTTATGGGCTTTTAATGTCTCTAATTGAAATTCTGATTTCAGATCTATGCAAGAAAGTTCCCTGATGCACTGAATCAAAGGTGTTCGTTGTAAAGATGACCTCTGGGTTGTTCAAGATTGAAAAAAATCACACACATGTGATGAAAGAAATTGTCCCTTAGAGAAGCAATCTGTGAAGAGCTACAAATGACCTAATTAGTAATCCCTCCTAACACCATGGTGCCTGAAGGCAGCGAGGAGCCTTAATTCTTCACACTCAAACTGTGCCTGTTAAGCACTGGGGAAAGAACCACATTCTGGAGAGATGGGATGAGAAACAAGGATGTGAAAGGAACCTCTGGAATCACATGTAGACATCCCTTTTTAACTGAGTTTACACGAGTTCCTTTTTATGCCAGACTGTTCTGTGAGAGCACCGTGGTGTGCTGGTGCATCCTGGCTAATTGAACATCAAGTCTATTAACTGAGTAATTTGTCTTTTACATTGAGACTTTGCTAATGCACTACTGGGATAGTTTTTCATTATAGATGAATTGGTTTTACCTTTAAGCACAGGTGAGATGTGTCTCACGTGGTACTGGCAGTCACCATTAGCAGGTGTCTTTAAAAATGCTTTATCATTATTACATGCTCATAGTTACTTTAAAAAATAATAATAATCTCATTAACCTTATTGAAACATCCACTGATGCATGATCATATTTCCTGGCTATGAACTCCCTGGCAGCCTATGCTGCACTAATGAGTCTTTTGAAAGCTGAAGTTTTACAGCAGGTACCCACTTGTGCTGCTGAAGAATTTCTCCACAAACATCTTTATTTTCAACCCCATCTCCTTGGATACCTGGCTGTTTCATTTAATAAGCTGTTATGGAGCTTAGCACAGAATCCTTTGCTCCATAAAACAGATGCAGAGTTGTGTTACTCCATGTTGAATGTAAAAATTTCATTTTAAAAAGCTGTTTTTTAAAGCTTTGTTCAGTTCAATTCACCTTGTATTTGTGGCAAATATTCCCCTAAACAGACAAAATGACTAGAAAAATGTGTAGTTTCTGATTTACATGGAGCTTGCCAGGAGACAGAATTCAGAACAGCTCATTCTCCTGTAATATATTCCTTGGGAACCAAATTCCTTCTCATTGCTCACCTGCACTTTTAAAAAATTCATTCAGTGCAGTTGCAATGCCTCAGCTTAGCAGCTCTGGAGACAAACATCCTGTATCCACCCACATTAAATGGGCTGCCTTAGGCAAAGCAATCTCACTGACTTTGGGTCCATATTAGCAGAGATGGCTTTTAGGCTCCTTCCCTCATAAAATTGCTACTTTTATGGCCTTAATTCCTTGGGACCGTGGGAATCTGCCCATCCTGCTTCAAGAAGATTTAGGAATTCATCTTTATCCTTTAGAAAATCCAAGTTAAGAGGTTCCTGCCATAGGAATTATTTTGGCAGATCACACCAGAAAGCAGCACTCAAATATTGGGTGGGATGTGGGTCTCCATGGGTGAGGAGGGAAAGGAATTTTATGCTCCTATAAGGATTTTGTTTTCAGGGGAGGAAAAACTGGTGAGTCCTACAGGACAGAAGCACAGTGTGGCTTTTGAGTTGCTTCCCAAGAGTCTGCTGCCCACTTTCCTTGCTGCCTGGCTCTGTGGGAAGATGGGGAAGTCTCATGGAGAAGGGGAATTGCAGGCAGCAGCTTGTGAACCAGGCTCAGCCAGGTGTCTGTGGAACCTGGCAAATCCTGGCCCTGGCTCCTTGGTGCCCCAGCTGAGGAGCTGTGGAGCCCAGCTCTGATGAAGACCAAAAGGCAAAGAGCAGGAACATCTTCGAGCAAGGTGTGTGAAAACCAGATGACTGGGAAACCTGGGGGTCCACCTGCCAGCCAGCAGAGAAGGTACTGAGCAGGTGGGCTGGCAGAAGATTTCCCTCATGGGGATGATAAAGTGCTTCAAGTTATGTTTAATTTTTTACAGCAGCCGTGGAGAGCACCACAGGAGCAGCAGAGTGGCAGAGAAACTCAAAGAGAATAGGATGTTTGTTAATTTTTAATTGAACTCTGGGACAGAAGCCAGGGATCTGACAGAAACAAAGATGTGTTTCATAAAAGAAAGGCCACGGTACTGGGGGATGAATTTTGGACCCCAAGGTGGGGTGGGTGAAAAGCTCTTTGCCAACAGTAGAAATTGTGAGGCAAATACACAAGAAATGTATTGCCTGAAAAGAGACATGCATAATAGTGTTTGAACAGAGGGTAAACATCATCATGTTGGAGGCATGCTGTGATGTCCTTGATGGCATCAGAAGCATGCACACAGTGGAGCAGCAGTGGATGAAATATTTGGGGCAGGGCTGGAGTGCCCTTTCTAATTGTAAATAAATGGAGCATGTGTAGGACAGAGACACTTGTCCCCATTTCCCATCAGAGCAGCCCCTCCCAACAAAAGAACAAAATGGACACTAATGTTTTCAAAGTCCAAATAGGTGAATAAAGGGAGTAAATTGATGTTTTTTCACTGGTACCTGCAGGCAGACAAAAAGAGGCTCAGGTTTTTACTCCAAACAGTCCCTGAGCCACTCACAGGTATATAGGGAATAACACTGTGATTTCTTTAGCACTGGGGAAGATGGTTGTGACTGTGCTCAAGCAATGACCTGCTTGAGAAATTGCCATTTGCTCAGTTTGCTGAAGAGGTTGTTTGTACCCAAAGTGTTCCAGCCGTAGATATCACCACTGCCCAGTAGGTAATATTGCAAGCAGCTTTTAGACAGGTAATAAATTGATTTTTGATCTGGGAAAAGATGGTAGAAATACATCGATAGCCTGTTGTGGATTTTGGGAAGAATCAGAGCTAATGGACTGAGATAAGTAACTGGTAACGAAGGCTGCATGTAACATAGGAGAAAAGCTAACAGCAAGGCAAATAATGGAATAGTTTAGGTGGGAAAAGACATTTAAGATCATGAAGCCCAACCATTAATCCAGGTTTCCCTGCCCTTTTGGAGATGCTCCTCAGGAGCTTCTTTTGTAGGTATGAGAGAGGTTGGCCACTGTTTCTGCTGGCCCTGCCCAGGTCCCATCACCTGAAATCAAATAGGTTGATCACAATAAGTGTGCTGACATCCATGCTGTGTTTATCCCAGAAGAGAAAAAATGGGTATAAAGATGTCTTGGAACAAAGATATATGTGCCTAACTCATCTGCTCAATGCAGTTATCTGAGAGCACTGCAGTGCTAAGACACGTAATGACACTGAGATATAAATCTCAGTAGGAGTTCGAAAATCTGGCAAAAGTAAATTCTAGAAGACTCACACTGGTGTGATTCCACTTTAGCAACTTTACCTGCCTGAAAGTGTTTTGTCTTCTCAAGTCAGTTCAGCTCAGGTTAATATAATAACTCTGGTTTGGTCCAAGATGGTTTTTTTTCCCCAATCTTTACATCTATTTTAGAAAAGGATGTATTCCTTGCTGTACTTGCCCATCTTCCTCCACAGAAAAAAAAAAAAACACCAACAAAACAAACAAACAAAAAAAGCCAATGCACAATAAAAGAAAGTGTTTTATTTTATTCCAAGGATTTAATATTTCCAGGGATTTAATTAGGAGATGATATTAATTGAAATGGCCATAAGCCATTTATTACTGTGGATGGGAGAGAGTAGCTGGTGTGTCCTACCCAGCTACAAGTGTGTGCCTTGCAAATGGAATGCAAACCAGGGTTGCTGGTTTTATTTAGATTCTCCAGAGGATTTGATGAAGTGCAGTGAAGCAGAGCCCAGATCAAGACTAGAAAAAGTAATAACCAGGTACCAGTACAGGGTGAAACAGAGAATACATTCCCTTTTCCCAACAGATTTTAAGGTGACATGTATTAATAAAAGGTCTCTAGGTAATTAATCTCTAGGTTATTAATCTTTAAAATGATACAGAAAAAAATAATTTTAAAAGATACCTGAACATAATGTATGCTCAAAGAGCATTAGACACATTTTCTTCTGGCCTCAACAACTATTTCTTCTGAACAACTGTAACGTCAAGGAAGCTATTGCAAGATGCATGTTCTGAAAATTCAGGTCAGCTTAAAAGACCTCTCTAAGGGCCTGGTGGAGGAAAATGCACAGACATTTTTACATTGCCTGAGTAGCCAGCTCCCATTCACAGACCTGAGTTAGCCAAACAGGCAACTGGTGAAATCAAAAGTATTTTTGTCTGACGTGACATGAATATCAGGATACACATAGCAGGTGGTCACACCGTAGAAGGCATGGAGTTAAATGAGGAGTCTGCATGGGCAAAGCTAAGCTCTGCTGTGTGAGTCTCATTTGTCTCCAGTTAAGAGTCACTTATTAAATCCTGGTAAACGAGATTTGGAAGAACTGAGTGTCCAGTGGAGGTCAGGGAGGGTTCCAGGATCAGATCCCAGCAGCAGAAGCCTGTTCTGAGTTGTTTTCTGAGGCAATAACCACTGTGTCTCTCAAATAAAGGAAGTTTGATATTTTTAACATCACAGTAGTTGCACCTTTTCATATTCTCATGTTGAGTCAGTTTCATTGCCCTGTCCGAAAGTTTTAATAGTTTGGCTATTAAAATAAAGAGTATCCACTTTGTTAAAAACAGAATTGCAAGCTTTGTAAGGGCACTCTGAAAATGAGCTGTCTGGGAATTGAGCTCAGAGCTTAGGGTGATATCTCTCACAACTATTAATTTTGTGAAGAAGAACACTCTGAGATATTATTCCAGGAAGCAAAAACATTCTTTGACACAATCAGGTGAAAGCTCCTGGCACTAACACAATTTTGATTCACTCACTATTTTACAGAACTTACAACTTCTGGCTATTTATAGTACAAAGTATTGACAAGTTTTGATGATTTTCACTGCCTTTGGTTATGAAGTTCAGCTGTTCCTGGCTTACCTGTCATGTTTCTTTGCACAATTCTATTAATTAATGCACAAATGTTGAATTAATTAGTCTTACAGTCTTACCTAATGGTCTCACCTAAAGAGTCTTTCCTAACTAAGGAATTTTCTGGGTTGCTGGCCTCACTCTTGCCTCCAGTCCCTCTCTCTGTTCTCTCTCCTCAGTGGGTTTCACCCCTTCTGGGCTGCAGACAAACCTCCCTGCTCACAGGGATTGACTCCTCAGGGATTTCTGATTGAAATGCAAACCAATGGCAGCATTAAAGAGCTGCAGTCAGTGGAGTCATTAATTAGGAATTTTGGTTTAATTATCCGTTAGCTTTGACACTGAAAAGAGAGTAGAACTTTAAAGGAAAGGAAATGAGATACTTTCAGGATGAATTAGAAAAAACCTTATTCTCCTATTATTATTATTAAACTCAAAAAATAGCCTTTCAAATGTCTTTTATAATATAAAATCCTGTTATCTCTAAGAAAATCCTCTGAATGCCTCAGATGATGTATAGAATGGACTGTGAAAATGGCATCTCACAAGAAGAATGGTGAAAGATCCCAAAAGAAGAACCTTTTATTGATAAATCTTTGTAATGTGGTCTTTTAAATACACTATATGCAAAACTATGATTTATTAAACATTTATTTTTCTAAGCAAGCTCTAGGTGGAGACATTTATCCATAAAATTATTTTCTTTAACAAATTTGTGAGATGAACAAACCACTCCCATTTGAAAAAAAAAAAATACTTTGAGAATTCATTTTCAGACTCAAGCTTACTACAAATATAAGATAAATCATTAAGTGATAAAATTTAACACAAATGCCACTGAAAAAAAACTTTGTAAATGTTAAACTAAATCTGTAAATAAATGATGTATTATTAACCTATACATATTTTTAAAAAATGCAGATAAAAAAATATTTTCTTTATATATTCCCTTTTGATGTAAAATGTAACCAGAGTTAAGATCAAATGAGTACTCAATTTCCTTTCTTAAAAAAGACAGTTGTTAATTGACTGTCCTTAAAATGTTGGGAAAGCATATTACACTAAATTTCTGAGGAAGATTCCCATAGTTATTTAATAAATAATGAGATCATTCTATTTAGTGTGGCCTATGTGTATCTTATATTCATATATATATATATAAATATGTATCTTGCAGTGCTGGGTAAAAACAGACAGATATTAAATTTCATAATTTTGCTAATGACATAGGTAGTTATGAACAGAGTGGAGCTCACAGACAGACAGACAGACAGACAGACAGACTGACAGACCTGTTTATCAGTGTGTTTTTTGCAGCAATCTTTACTCTTCCCATTAAGTGCAGTAGCGAATCTGTTGCATCCAGTGCAACCAGAAAACCAGAATCAATTTGTCTGTAATTTCATGCACGGCAGGAGAATTGCCTCTGTTCTGTTCCCACCATTTCAAACCCTGATCTCACAACATCTGTCTCTCTGTGTACTTCCAGCAGCTTGACCAGCCCTTGCTGCAAGACCCCTAGCCCTGCAACAACGTGCCTAATATTTGCAGGCTTTGCTTCTCCCTAAGCCAGGAGATAACAAGGGAATAAAAACAAAATGGGAAACATTCTGTATTTACACACCAAAGGTGTCAGACCAGCTCAGAGCAGCAGCCCAGCTCCTCCAGCTCACTGTCCTTCTCCATCCCCAGCAGGACCAGCAGTTCAGGAGAGGCTGGCAGGAGCTTTGTCCCACTGACAGGCAGCAACCTGTGCTGGGCATTTTGTTTTCACCCTTCCTCTATTCAGCTGCCATCTGTGGAGCCTTTAATTTAACTTATCACAGAATCACAGAATGACTGGGTTGGAAGAGACCTCCAAGATCATTGAGTCCAACCTATGCCCTAACACCTCAACCAGACTATGGCACCAAGTACCATGTCCAGACATTTTTTAAACACATCCAGGGATGGTGATTTCACCACCTCTCCGGGCAGACCATTCCAGTACTTTATTATTCTTTCTTTGAAAAATTTTCTTCTAAGATCCAACCTACACCTCCCTTGGCTCAGCTTGAGGCTGTGTCCTCTCGTTCTGTCAGCTGCTGCCTGGTGGAAGAGACCAATCTCCACCTGACTAGAACTACCTTTCAGGGAGTTGTAGAGAGTGATAAGGTCACCTTTGAGTCTCCTTTTCTCCAGGCTAAACAACCCCAGCTCCCTCAATCGTTCCTCACAGGACTTGTGTTCCAGCACTTGTGTTTCCATTAAATACAGCAACCCCTGAGAGCCTTGTGTGGCTCTGGGCTGACCCTGGCTGACACCAGGTCCCCACCACAGCCACTCTCCACTTCCCTCCTCAGCTGGACACGGGTGAGGAAAAATAAGGAAAGACTCTTGGGTCAAATACAGGCAGGGGGAGATCACTCACCAGGTACTGTCACGGAAAAAACACACACTGTTTTTTGGAGTCCAGAAAGGTCAGAAAGCCTCTCCTGTTCCCCTGAGGTCTTGAAATACCCTTTGGCATCCTAAGATGACACAGGCATTGATCTGCGCCCCTGGAAGAAGCTTCCAACACTCCTGGATGAATTGAAAACATCAAAAGTGTGAAACAGATTGTAGTTTAGTTTATCACAATGTGAAAATTTATAGTATAAGGTTTTGTAGTATGAAGATAAATGAAGGCANAATTTCAAACAATTTCTCGGATTTCTAACATGCATTGGGTGAATACAACATACTGTCCAGTTTGACTCTCCAAACATTTCATTTTATGTAATGTTCCTGTGTAGTGGAAAGAGGAAGTCATCATGATTAAATATACTATACCTTTTGCATCATTTTCTACATTACGTCTTCATTAATACATAAGATATTTAAAGAGAGAATTATTCTCTCTCCCTTTTTTATTGAGTTAAACGCTCCCCTTTTCCTGCAACCTAAACAAAAGCAGGACTGTTAAAACATAAAAAAAAGCATGAGAAATAATTGAAAATTCATCCTGTGAGAGATTTGTGTCCGTTGGGCTACTTCACACCTTCTCACATCTGCTTCTTGCCGTGCTGAACTAGAGATGCATGATTGGTTCTCCCAGTAAAATTCACGTGTGTTGCCCAATTTAATTTCCCAGCAGCAGACTGTAGTGAGGTCAGACACTGAGCAAGGTCAGACCCATCTGCACCTTCTGCAATTCTAGGCTGTAGGAATGAATACACAGAATTTGTTCTCCAGATGCTGACTGTAAAAATTCAGGTTTCTGATAGAAATCTTAAAATCCATTAGGCTGAAGAGGAATTTCCAGGAAAATATTTCTGCCTTAGGAATTTCATATCTCTCCTGGTCTCAGTCACCTCTGTACAGGAATTAGTCACCTCTGGGCATTTTTGATTCTGTGGTCTGAATCTTTCACTGTGCTTGAGGAACTTTTTGAAGTAAAGAACACACAAGTTATTAAATGAGCACTCTGTGGGTTACTACACAAATTCATAATGAAAAAATGACTTAGGCAGCTTGTAAGAAACAAACAAAGACAAAACAAGCAAAGACAGCAAAAGGTTGTAAAATATTTCAGGGAAAAGCTTTGAGTAATCGCTCTGTTTTATATGATATAAAATATTTAGTCATTATTAAACTTCACATTTCCTGTTTCTAAAAAAACCCCTCCAAAACAACCAACCAACCAACCAACCAACCAACCAACCAACCAACCAACCAACCAACCAACCAAAAAAAAAAGTGACATCTAAACCACTCCGTGGCTTTAAATTCAGCACAGACAGGGCAGGCCTTGCATGTTTTCACCTCCCCCAAAATTATTCTCGATAGCTGATAATGAGCAGTGCCAGCACTGACTCTGATTAGGACAATGAACCCAGAAAGATAAAAATAAAGTTAAAATCTCAGAAAGTTGGCAACACCCAACAATGGGGAAAAAAGTTAAAAAAAAATCACTTTTGTAAAGTCTCAGTATTTTTCAGGCACTGTTGGTTTCATTCCTGGCTGCTGTACTTAGCATTTTACAAGCAGATTGATATGTGGTTTCAAGATATTTAATAATGGATATATAAAACTAAAAAAGCTCCACTTTACCAGCTTTTCTCTCACCTTCATCTGGATGCAATAACTGTTGTCCTCTGCATTCAGCACACACGTACTCCATGCTGTTGCGTGGGGTTCTCATCAGACTGTTAATTAGTTCTGATATATTAACCCACTAGGCCGTGAAACAAGCCTTGGAGAGAAAACATGCTTTACTTTCCTCTTTATGTTATTTTATAGCAGTAGAACTCCATCAATTTCCTGATGTTGTTCCCAATAAACATGAATGAAAGGCACTGAAGGGTTGAGGCTTGTGAAGAGGAGAGTGCACCCAGGGCAGCTCGAGAAGAGAGCAGCAAGAGGAGTCACAGAAAAACAAAATATCCTGAGTGGGAAGGGATTCACAAGGATTACAAAGTCCAACTCCTGGACCTGCACAGAACAACCTAAATAATCTCACCTTATGCCTGAGGGTGTTGTCCAAACACTCCTTGAGCTCTGTCAGGGTTGGTGCTGTGACCACTGCCCTGGGGAGCCTGGTCAGTGCCCAGCCACCCTCTGGGGGAAGAACTTTTTCCTAATATCCAACCTAAACATCCCCTGACACAGCTTCCTGCCATTGAATGAAAGCTATTGTTATCACCTTGGCCAGTGATAAATACGGATAATTCAGAGAGACATTATCTTCTCAGCTCCCTCAGAAAGGCCCAGTTTCTTCAGATTTCTCCTCTGTGTTGCAAATCAATCTAATTTTTAAATCTACATATTAAATAAGAGTACAGCTCTATTCGCAACAGCAATGTATGTATTTCACTTAATGTGTGTTTCATCTTTTCCTGTCTCTTAATTGGAACTGATGGATGCTTCTTGCCCAATTTCTTGGCTCTCCAGTGCACTCACTTTACTGTGCATGTTCATACGAGCACTTAATTACCAGTGTTACTTGGAAATGCATCTCTCTGCCATGCACATGGGTAGGAAGATGCTGTGACTTCATTCAGCAGTTCCTTTGTTCAGGCATGGGCCCTGGTGCTAAATGGAGTTTGCCAGTGTTTCCATGGAAACCAATCAAAATTCATGAAGAGGCCAATTTGACTGGCTCCAACCAACAATGTTTTACTTCATCTGAGGGCCCAACAGCAAAAGATATCACTTTCTTCTACTTGAAAAAGAGAGTGGATTAAATTGTTGCATCAGGGTTTGATCAGTTATCCAGCTGATTGCAGGGAGGTTTTCACTTTATCCTTGATGGCAACACCCAGCTCCACAGCTCCAGGCACATCCCAGTGCCTCTGGAGCACCTGCAGCAAAGCAACACAGTGGAGACAGCCCCAAGTCCTTCCCTTTCCTGCCTCTTTGCCCTCTGAGCAAATTTACAATAAATTCTTCCTCATCAGATCAATATTGCACCCAAGGGAATTCGGCACATAATTGTTCTGTTCTTACCTACCTTCACTTTAACAATCTTTTCACATCTGGTCTTGATTTGTATCATTTTCTTCCAAGTGGAGGAGGAAACTGCATAAAGTTTTATGCCAGACTTTGTTTACTGTCTTGTACATTGTTACAGTAATAAACTCAGCATGATTGCATGCATATATTAATTTAGAGCTTTGAAATGGAACCATCTACATGTATGATGCATCTTCAATTCGGAGCTTCTTGCAGCCAGCTCTGTCTGACCCAGAGAAAAGCTGTGTTGTGCAATAATTCAGAAGAACTGCATCCCAAAATTCACTATAGAGTTCTGCCACTGGATTGGATGAGAAATAACAGCAGAGGGGAATGAAAAAGGATGGAGAAGAGAGGGCATGGGGGTTTGACAGAAAGCTCTTCATGATGCCATAGGGAAAGGTCACCTCGTTGGTTCTGTGGAGGACAAAATGCAGTGAGGAGAGCCAGTTGTCCCCTGAACTGAGTGATAATTGACCCATATGGGTCATTCCTGCCCTACACAGCTCTGAAGAGTTACAGGTACTCTGTTGCTTTGGCTAAAATGCTGGAAATAAGCTGCTGAAATCCATTTAAATCTGGTTTATGCACCCAAATCCTGCGTTTTATCTGGGCTATTAGTCATCTTAACACCAGGTGAAGAGCTATTTGTTATTTAAATAGCTTAAACTCCTTGTAAAATAGCGTGTCTGCCTCTATATTTCTTTCTCTTAATCTGCAGTTCTCACCTTTACATTCATGATTTTTTGCACTCAAACATCGCTTTAAAGTTTGGAAAAGTTTGCGCTTCGGTCCCACTGTGATGCAACACATTTTCAAAGACTGTGCCTTTACTCCCACAACAAAGGCACATCCATTTTTTGTAGTCAAAAGACCTTTAAAGAAATTTCCTTTAATAAGGGTATACACTATGGAGTTCAGACAGAAAGAACGGGACCCTTAGGAAAATTTATCACTGGAATAATGGGAAAATGCCAGGACTAACTCCTCCACAGGGTAAAAATATACCACCTTTGTCCCAGTTCTGCAAACATATTGGTGAATAACTCAGTATGGGGGGATGACCCCACTCAAGGTATTGGGATAAAAGTGATGTTTGAAGAAATAATCCCTGTTATGAGCCCTCGGAGAATCAGAGCACATTGGCTAAAGAGGGTCTGGTTATTTTGTCGTGTTTCAAAGCACTTTCTGAGCTTTATCAACACTGTTAAACCAAGGGTGTACAATTACAAGTTTTCAGGTACATTTCAGGTTTCTTGGTGTACAGGGACATAAAGAAATGTGCACCCAAGGCAGGGTGGGCAGGTTAAGGGAGGGGATTCTGCCCCTCTGCCCTGCTCAAATGAGACTCTCCCTGCAGAGCTGTGTCCAGCTCTGGGGTCCCAGCACAGGTGATGCTTAATGTTTTAACTTTTATATTTTTCCAGCCCTGCAGTGCCCAGTGTAACTCTGCAGTTCCCTGGAGCTCGTTCAGTGCTGTTCTCTCATGCTCACACTGACATAACAAAGCCTCTCCAGCTCCCTCTCCAAGGACACCCAGACCCTCCTGGGCCCAACAACTGCAAACCTTCATCTTGGGGAGAGGGGGGCAAGCTTGGGCAAATTCCATCCTTGGCTGGCTTCTGCTTGGGGAGTTGATGCTGATATCAAAGTGTGAAGAACTCGGGAGCTGTCATTGTCCATTTTGGGATGCACTGAGGCAGGAGCCTCTGGAGCCCAGAGTGTACCTCTGAAGGCCTTTCAAATAAATACCTCTTTTTTTCCTTTATTCCTGTCTAGTCTCTGTTTCTAGGTGCATTTAAAGCATCACAGGAAGGACCTGGAGCTGCTGGAGGGAATCTAGAGGAGGCACCAGGATGATCAGAGGGATGTAGCAGCTCGGCTATGAGGAAAGGCTGGGAGAGTTGGGATTGTTCAGCCTGGGGAAGAAAAGGCTTTGAGGTGACCTCATTGTGGCCTCTCAGTGCCTGAAGGGATCCCACGAGAGAGATGGGATGAGAGTATTTACAAGAGCCTGGAGTGACAGAACAAGGGGGAATGGCTTCAAATTGAAAGAGGGCAGGTTTAGATTGGATGCTAGAAAGACTCTTCCCTGTGAGGGTGGTGAGGCCCTGGCACAGGGTGCTCAGGGAAGCTGTGGCTGCCCCATCCCTGGAAGTGTCCAGGCCAGGTGGGATGGGGCTTGGAACAAAGTGGGGTAGTGGAAGGTGTCCCTGTCCATGGAATGACATGGTTTTTAACATCCCTTCCAACCCAAACCCGCGTCTGATTCTTTGATTCTGTGAAGGTTGAAGCACACTTGGATTTACTGGAATGAGGAATGGGATTGGGACATGGATCACTCTGCCAGCTCAGAACCTGTGTCTCCATCACTAATGTGGCGATTGTCACTGCTAATGCTAATGTGGCAAACTAACATGTCACTGGGAGAAAATATCACAAAAAGCACACCTGGTTTGCCTCAACCAGTACTTTATGGAAACTTAAAAACAGATCAGCACTTTATACGTTTTCACGTATAAAAAATGCAGTCCTAAATTCTTCTGTACCTCTGACTTTTACACAAGTTATATTCTACTGCTTATATTTGTCATGTAATAAATGCAAAACCATACTTCCTGGTCAGTAGGCACACAGTTTGTTAATTTATTTGTTTCTTTAGCTTGTTTATTGCTGTTTGATGTTTTGTTTTAAAAATTTATAGTCATAGGCTTCACTTGCAAAAATGAGTTTTGATAATATAGATGACTAAACTTTCCAGCTTTTGGAACAGCAATGAAAATAGAAGAAGGAAGAGTAATTTCAGAGAAAAAAAATATTCACTTTGGAAGCAAAGGCAGTCAGTGCTAATGGCTTTAAAATATTTTCCTTCTACAATTAATAACCCAGTGACATGGATCTTTTCAGGCTATTACTGAAGAGCTGTGTGTTTGATACCACTGGTGTCACTTTAACAAATTGTTGTATGAAATAGCCTTTCAGAGCTTTTGTTGATTGATAACTGAGTTAAAGAAACTTCCTTTTGTGGAAAAAAGAGAGTGAGGTGGAGGGATGCAAATGACTTCTAACTGCAGATCAGAAAAGGGCCACTCCATCATTCTGTCTGCAGCTTGTCAACATAAATTTCAGTAAGTGTTCTTAAAAAAAAAAAAGAAAGAAAGAAAGAAAGGAAGAAAACGAAGGACTGCGAGTGCCATTTTAAACATCAATATTTCAAATAAGTTCCCACATAACTTACACAGCAGGCTTAAGTTTTGCATAAATTAACAGAGAGAACTTTTTTCAAACTCGTGATAGCATAGACTGATCTTCTTCAACAACTGCTGTGCATTGTTTCTACTTTAAAGATTCCTCTAATGCGAAAACCATCATCGCTATTAGCTTTTTCTTTCTATGCTTTGATTTTCCTCGCCCTTCTAGCACTGGGACTCAGCTGTGGCTTTACAGACTTATGGCAGGGCACAGGTTTATGTGCTTACAGAAAGTTCAGCTCCATAAACCTGTTCTGGAGAGCAGAGCCTATAAATGCTGACCTGCACAGACCACTGTGGGTTATGCCTCTGTCATATTTATTGGGCAAGGGGGAGATGAATCATTAAAGCAATGTCTGTAGGTAAAGGAAGAAGTTTTTGTCTTTCAAATCCTCTTGTAGGGAAAGGACAGCTCACCTGGAGCAAGATTAAGTCAATACAGAAGGTTTCACCTCTAAAATAATGTTAGAATTTGGGGCCTGATATGACATGCTTTGATATTCTTGACTTTAATTTAGAAGATATTTCTAGATGTTAAAATTATTTAATTTCTAGAAGATGAAAAATGTCCCAGTCAAAGTAACAGCCTTTGAAAAATCTTATTCTTTAATTCTAAATACAGGGAGCAAGCATTAAATATAGGTATTACCCAGCATTTAAGCAGCATGAGAAGTCACTTTCATTCCTTATGGAGTAGGTAATGTTTAACAGCAGGAGAGGAAAGCAAGTAAGGAGGCAGAATTTGAGAAAAATCTGATTTAAATAATCTCAGTGTATAATTTTAGCCAGTAGAAGAGACATCTTCACAATTTCTCCTGCTTTGGACGAAGCTATTACCAAAGGATACTCCTTGATCTGTGTATTTCTGCCCTCTGGAACTTCACAGTTCAGTAATTACGAGACCTAAAGCTGGAAAAAAAGAATTGTGCTTATAACAGGTATGACCTATGGCTAAAGCACAAAACCTGCCTGTCTGAAAGACTGGGAGAAAGTTTTACAGTGAACACAGGCCGAGTTTTTTAATCTCTGTGATGAAATGATTGTTTCATTTAAAAGCTGCATTGCGGGCAGGCAGAGAGGTCTGTGTATTTAAGGTTGCCTGACACTTTCCATTACAAGGACCTGTTTTCAGACACTCATACCTTTGACAAATGTGAACCGTTTGGACTGAAATATCTCATGCCAGGTGTCTGCCTCAGAATTAATTCTGTGAGGAAATTTTGTCAAGGAAAGTTTAATCTTTTTCAAGTATAAGGCAAAGAAAAAGTACTGTGTTTTATTCTTAGTGAAAAGAGGGACAATTTATTTTTAACTCTTAAGCAGAAGCACATCCATCTTGCAGAAGAGTTACTCAAAGTTTCTAGAGAGGTCTTTTCTGTTTATCAGTGTTTTGTCATTATCCACTTAAAAAGTGGTTATTGTGCCCTTTTAAAGTCATAATTTGGGATGGACTTGCAAAAAATTCACTACCAAAATATCCACGTAGAGCACATTCCTGCTGAGAGTTGCTGTTGTCTAGGAAATAATATCCTGAAATTTTAGTCCTAGATTGATTTTGAGTCAAGCAGGACATGGAAAACACTTTTCCAGCTTAGTTCTGACACTATATTAAGATCCAGGAGGATCATTGCCATGGTTTAGGAATGGTATTCTCCAATTTAGTGAACAGAAAATTGGACTTGCTTTAATTCTGATATTTCTTGTTACTTGGAGGTTGCTTTTTACTATTGAGTTTTCTTAAATTCAGTTGTGGGAATATGTTGTACAGAATTTATCTGCCCATCCAATAGTCCATCCACCCATCCATGGAGGACATGAAGTGTCCTCTCTTCCTAGCCAGTTTCTAGCATATTTACACTTATCTGTGCAACGATATCGTGTCAGTTTGATCTTAATGAGATATTTTGTTCTTCTGCCAAGTGCAATTTTTATATCCAGGGAGGTCCAACGTCTCTGAAGTATTTTCAAAATTCCTTTTCCTGAGGCACCTGCACTGAAAAGGCAGCTGTGTGGGTGGAGTTAGATCAGATGGAGGTAGATGCTCTGAGACTCGTGTTTGAATGGACCTTGTACCACTCACTGGGCCAAGTGATGCAAAAGAATTTCAATTTTCATGTCTTGCTCCTGCAATTGGTGCTCAGTCTACTTCTGCAGTGGTGCTGTGAACCTGAACCTCTGACAGGTCTGGGTAAAAAGAAAGGGTCTTAATTTGGTCATCAGGATCTCCAGATCACCACAGAACTCTGTGTGAAAGAAGATTTTGGGAACTTATTTTCACATTTGGTACTTTTTTAATGTGAGATTGGCTAAACATCGGAGAAAAATAATGCAGGTGGGATTAATCTCACATCACAGGTTAAAAGGACAGGTTCATTCGTCTTCCAAGAGTTCTTCCAGCCCTATTCCTTGTGATTTTCAGGTTCAGTGGCCAACATTTGCACTGAATTTACATTGAATTTACATGGTTTTATAGAATTGATTAGGTTCCTTGTGTAGAATTATGTCAAAATTAAGACACAGATATCTGCAGATAAACTATCTGTCTCGACTTTTATTACGACTGCCAGAGCCCTGGAGATGGATTCAGATGACTGGAGATAAGTGTCTACTCCTGTTTTAGATGTCCTGAAGTACTCAGTGACTTGTTTTGAAGTCCAGTAGCTGTACAGGTGTCACTTGGCTATTGCAATTTTGAAAACGCAGTTTTAACCTTTTTAATTCTGCTATGCTGATGTGGTCATAATCAATTCAGCCCATTCAGGAGAAATCTTTATCCTAATGCTTTTAATTCACAAATATTTTGTTCTCAAGAGGGTATCCTTTATTCAGATCACTTTGTGGCCAGAAATATTTTGTGGTTAAGTTTATGGAGGATTTCTCTTGGGAATCTTTCCTTTGTAGGGCTAAAGTTCTTTCAAATCTTTCCGTTTCATTTTTGAATTTCTTTCATCTTTCTATTAAGAAGTATTAATAAAATGACTACTTTGTTCCTTTTTTTTCCCTCTAAAATGAAACAAAAAACTTTCTATTCCTTCCTTTTTAAAATCTGAAATAAATAAGGAGTAGAGTGCCTTTGCAGATTGGTCTTTCTGAGTTTAAATGTCCCAATTAAAACCTAACGCTTGCTTCAAAACATCTGGTGAGTTTATGAGAATTCATATATTCCAGAGATATGACAATTCACATGTACATATTTTATTGCACTGTTCCTGTGAAATACAATGTAGACAGAAATTATGGCCCCCTTGCCTCTGCAGGCTTGACAAAAGAGAAAAATAGGGCCACAGAAATTTCAAACAGGTTTGGAAATTTATCTGATCTGTGGAAGGTAGACCTAAGAGGAAGACAGACATCCTGTGAGGTGATTTAGATCCAAGTTTTTAAAGAGATATAGGTATTTGTCTTCTTTGCAGCTGGAGTGAAGCTGAATTCTGGTTCCTGGTGTATGAACTCCACAAGCATTTCGACCTGGAGGTGTGGAAAGTGGTCTCTTGGTGGCCAGATCTGGTGTTCAGAGGTGGGACACATGGGCTGGTGCCTCACAGGGATGAGGACACCAGGGAATTTGGTCCCTTGCTTGTTGTTCTGGGTTTCCAGTTCAAGATGGGTCCTACTCTTTTCTCCCACAGTCACTGTGGTGGGGCTGTAGCCTTTGATGAACTCACAGATACTGATGTGCAAGTACTTAAGCTGAGTTTTCTGGGCAGTGTAGGCGCTGTTGGTCCTTTCCAGAGCCTCTCAGGTTCTCAGGAAACATCTCTCAGAGTACATGGATGGAGAAGGTCAGGATACCACCAGACTGAGCAGGTGGCTTCTGGGCCAGGTGAGGCTGGGACCCCTCCTGAGCTGGGGTGGGCACAGCCTGCTCACATTCTGGGATGGACACCTAGGAATTTCCATGTGTTTCACCACAGGCTACAAACTCCTCAGAGAGGAGATTTCCTGGGCACAGTTATACTCTTCAGATCAGACACTTGGGAACTCTCAAGGATGCTGAGGAAACACCGAGTTTTAGGTGAGCCTTAGCTGGCTGCTGAAGTGTGCCCAGTCTTGGTTGTGGGATCCAAGTGCCTGAGGTGGGAACTGATGTCAGTCTTGGTCCCCTTTGCTGTGGTTTGGCCCTGCTCTCTGTCACTGCCTTTCTCTATAACTATAAACAAGTAAATTCACCCTCTTTGTCCCCAGACCTTTTCTCTGCCATAATAACTCTTCTGAGACAGAGCCATCCTGGCTCTGTGTGTTACTCCTGCTCTGGTGAGATGAGGAAAAGAAGGTCAGGGGCTCCTTTGGTGCTCCAGGAACCCTGCTGTGACAAGGGAATCCCAACCCCTTACGGCCCCATATTGCAATGTTTAATGCAAAATGCTTTAGCACTAGGATTTGAAACTCTGACTGCTAGAGTGCACTTGGGAAACCTCAAAATACCTTGGGATTCTGCAGTCAATCTCTGCAGACTCATAAATACCCATTTGCCCTAAATTTAATGTGCTACATATGCAAAAAATATTTTTTTTCTGCATTTAATTCTGCCATGATTCAAAGCTCTAAAGTGTAATGCATTGCAATTAGCCATTCCCACATCCCCAAAACGTAAAACAAATTTCTGTCCTTAAAAAAAATATTATTGCACAGTTTTTCCAATAGACCCAGAGAACTTAGAAAGAATGATAAATTAGTAAAAATGATCCTTTGGGTACATTTTTATCCCTACCCAGCTTATAAATAGGTTGCATTAAAAAAACAAACAACCCCCGAAGTGCACTTTAGTAAGTAAAATAAAACTATTCAGATTTATTGCAGCTCCAGAAACAACAAACAAGCCAGCTGAAAAATAAAAGTAAAGAGTTTAACGAAGTAATGAATGGCAAGGTAGGAGCTATTATTTGTATAAAACTTGTTCAAAAACCAGCATGCTGTTAGCAAGCTATAAAACATTTTTCTACAGTGTACTACTTCCCAATTTTGAATTTTTTTTAATGAATGGGGGAATTGCTGTTATTTCCTAACACACTCTGATCAGGAATTGTTATACTGAGGAATCCAGCTGACTTATTAGCTTGAAAACCAGAATGAAGGGAGGGAAAGGGAAAGGGAAAGCAAAAGGGAATCAATGGGTGCTAAATAACCCCAGCTGAAAAGAAAGCACATGTCACAGATGTATTTCAGCATGGCATGTCCAGGAGTAGTAGGAATTAGCATAACTGCTGCCATAGAAATCAACAGGAGTTTAATCATCAAGTTCTACGAGTGGTGACTCAGACAAACTCTGAGTGCTTTTGAAAAATCTCGCTCCAATAATTTTTTCTTTTTTTTTTTTTTCTCTGACTTGGTAGTAATAAGAGAAGGGGAAAAAAATAAAAGGCTTTGCTCCATTTTGTCACATCTGGCATAGTGATAAATCTAGTTGTGCAGCGATCTCTGTGCACCATTACAGAGCTGGAATTTGCTGACTGAGAACACCAAACACTTGAGGGATTACAGATCTGAGCTGGATGACATTTTTGATTTGGTGAGTGAACTGCTCTGACACTGCTGAAATACACTGTCAGTTTTATTTCATTCAGAACCACACGGATGGTTCAACCCTAAATCGTAAGTGGTTTAGGCTGTCCCAAAACTGCACTTTCAATGAATAAGTGACTTGTTCCTCCCAAAATCTCCACATTTGCAGCTTGTAGTAAGAGCTGAAAGAAACAGGCAGCTCCACAGCTCTTGTTAGTCCAATGGAAGCCAAAAAGCAAATCACTGCCTTTTGATCAGCCCTGAGTGACAGAGATGGCAAAGCTGACAGTGACTGCTGACAGAATAAGTCAGCACATGGCAGGTTTTAAACTGAGTGTCTGAAGGAGGGAGTGAACCAAACTGAGAACAGAATCTTTTCTTCACAGTCTTTCCACTATGGAACTGCGCCATGTCAAGATAATTGAAAAAAATGCTGATTTTTTTCCCTCCTCTCTGAAAAAGAAATACGAAGCTTCGAATAAAAAAAAAATTATAATATTATTAGGTTCCATAAAATAATTTAAAGCAGATAGAAAAGAAAGCCAACCCTTTGTAAAACACGTTGATTTAAAATATGAACGGTGTATGTGGAGGCAGGGGAAAGGAACATGGCTTGTTGTTAATTACTGAAACACCTTTCATTTGTGTAGCCAATAAAGAAGAATGAAATAGATAAGATGGTTTAAATACTGTGAGATGAGTCTTGTCCCTATACCCTGGCAACAGATCAAGATAAAGTGGTACTGACATTATTATGTTTCATTTGAGGTACCATTCCTGCCTCTAATGCTTTACTATTGTTTATTTCTGTTAATCACTGGAGTGATTTCATTCTTGAAAATTATGTATATTTTACAAAGTAGGTAAATAAAATTAGTAACTTGTTGCCAGGAGAAATGTCTGGCATTTGGGTTGGGAACAAAATTTCTGTCCCCCCATTTATGCATTTCAGAAAAAAAAAATTCTTCTTTTAGTGACTTCAATTACTTGTAATCTCCAAAACTTGGACCCAAGTCCTCTCAACAAAGGTTGTTTTCCCTTTTGTTCTGCTGAGTTTCTCTGCTTTGCTCTCCAAGTTTTATTCTAGTGAAAAGAGAATATTAGTGATGTTGACCTTCCACTTAACTTTGATAAATGAAGAAGGCATCAGATATAATCTACTACAAGCTTCTGCTCTGCACATGTTGTAGAGGTAACTGAATAGTCTCCCAGGAAGGACGCGAAGTTGGCATCCTTCACCCCTGAGACAGAGTAGCTATTACAGCATAAGTAAGTACTCTCACCTTGCTTTCAGAGTCTCCACTATCTTGTTCTGCCTTGTATGTCCCAGACTACAAAAGACACGAGTTCACATTTTGAGGTGTTTGTTCAACATCTTAAAAAGAAGGGGGAAAAAAATCCCTCTGATTTTAGCTAGTAAATGCAGACTTTCACTTCTCTTTTTTTTGTAGAGAAAAGAGTTTTTGTCAAATTTGACTCCAGAGATTTGTATGGAACAAAAGCTTAGGTAACCTGGCATGTCTTTCTTTTCTATTTTTAGTGACAGTTTAAAAGGAAATTCCTAAAAGCAGATTTTCATTCTTTCTCCTTAGGGTACATCAAACTCAGCAGGTGGCAATATAAACTTTACCAGCTGACACAATGATTCTCACCCATACCACTTGGAAGAACACTTCCTGAGGGGAAAAATAAAGTTAACTTTTAAAAATACCCTTATCTGATATGATCAGAGAAGAGAGAAAACTGAAGTCAGCAGTTACACAAATACTTTAAGGCATTTATTCCATATGTCTGTCTTAGAAACTTAATTGCTCTGGTTTCCCGCTGGAGTCAGTGCATGAAGGAATGTTTCATCAGTCGATCTTTTGTGCTCAGATCTTGTGCTTGTCTTCATCCATCTCAGTGTTGGATCTCAGCTCTTCAGATCCCAGTGATGACAAGGTCTCAAAATTTTAAAGTCTAGAGTGATTACTCATTTATTACTACTTCCTCTTCCATCTTTGCCAACAAAGACACCTTTAATGCAGGAATGTCTGAGATGGGCCAGGCAGTGGTTAGAGTGATCTTAGTACTGATCACCAGGTTCATCAAGCACCTTTTGACTCTTGTGAAAGCTTTCTGCTCTGCTTCTCACTTTGCCCTATGCTATTCTCACTCTCAATGCGCTCTGTTCTCTTCCCAGCTCTGGTCTTCTCCACACTCTTCCTCACCAAACACGATCTCTGTCCTTCTCTTCACATCCTGTCTTCTGCTTCTCACATCTTCACTTCAAAGCATGTGTTGCAGTTACATGTTAAATAAACACAAATAATACACAAATACTGAAATTAAAGAGATACGTTTTCGTTCCCAATATCAGTGCCCTGTAGCACACCCGTGATTTGAAATCCCTGCCCCTGGAATCTTTATTTGCATGAGAGCTCTGTCCTCAGCGTGGTCTGTCTGTTGTGAAGCAAATCAGGCGTGGAGAATCCCTTGTTGCATTATTTGTTCAGGTGGGACTTGAAGCCTGTCTGCTCTCAGCTGGCACATTTATAATAATCCTTATGAGCTTTTGTTCCAACAGCAGGGACCACAGCTTTCCAGGTGGCTTGCAAAGAAGTGAGCACATGTTAGGTGAGGGAGGGTAATGGTTCCTACGACCACACTCTTACCTGATGGCAAAAATTTAGTGTAATCCCCTTCTGTAACAGGCCAAACTAAACCCAGTATTGGATTCGTTGCAGGTTACAAGGATTCACGAAAATAATTTGCTCAGCTCCATCGGCACATGACAGCTTGTGAAATTGTTGTAATCTCATTCTATGCACATCCTCTGGAAACATGGTACAGTTTGGTTTTGGTCTTTATCTAAAACTGCTGCTAGGTAAGGAATTAAATAGTCGATACCTTAGATAGGGACTTTAGAAGCTTGAGTTCGATTACTGAACAGACATTTCTTGAGTGACCTTGGGTAAATTACAAATTGACCTGTGGTTCTGGTTATTTATTGCTAGAACTGCTACGGGGGAAACTCCATGAAATACCAGGATTCTGTAGTGAAAATGGCTACATGAATACTCTAAAGAGAAATGAAGTTGTAACACGTGATGTTTTCATTCATACGGTGTCAATTTTGAATTACCTCAAAATATTGCCCATGCTGGGGAGGGAACCCTGGTGATCCACATCATATCAAGCTGTGCAAAATAAATTTCCGGTTAAAGGGTATCAAGTCCTACCTCATTTTTCACGCCACATCACTTTTGTGCAAACATTTAGAAATATAACTTCAACATCACTTTAATGGAAGGCAAATAATGTGCCTTTTCCATTCAATGGAAGATTAACCCTGGAAAAAAAAAATTACCGCTCATTGTTTTTGCCTTTTTAGTTAATGGAGCTTTTCAATTAATAACAATAAAGTAGGCTTTTACACAGAATATTAATTTTATACAACCAATACCCTCACATTTTTTGTTCAGTTCTGAGTCATAATTTTCTTCTGACTCTCTCCTAACTCAGGGACGTTATTAGGAGGTATTGATGGTTGGCTACTGCTCATCTGCTGTATCTACAGTCAGTCACAGACCATTGTTGTAAAACTCCTAATGGCCTGGAAAGCACTTTCTGGAGCAGAAAGAACTCAGTGTAAATTGCAAATCTCTGTGTGTACTTCCCAAGTGTCTGCACTTACAATGCCTTTAGTAGACACAGGAGATTTACACAGGCAGATAGCGACAGGAGAAGGGGGAATGCCTTTGAACTGAGGAGGAGAGATACAGATTAGATGTTTGGGAGGAGTTGTTTGCTCAGTGGTGAGGCCCTGGTGCAGGCTGCCCAGAGAAGCTGTGGCTGTCCCACCCCTGGAATTGTTCAAGGCCAGTTGGATGGGGCTCTGAATAACCTGATCTAGTGGGTGGCATCTCTGCCCATGGCAGGAGGTTGGAACTGGATGATCTTTCAGGTCCATTCCAACCTGAGCATTTCAATGATTCTGTGAAATACCAGAGACCAGAGGACTTCAGCAGATATTGGTGGTTTCCAATGTCCTCATGGCTACAAGTTTCACCCATTTCTGGTTCAGTGCATCAGGATCTCCTCAGCAATCCTGTTTTGTGTACCGGGTGTGGAGCAAAACAGATCACGCTACCAAGCAATGAGGCACCTCTTCTCATTAACTCCTGACATGAAATGATGCCAAGGAGGCAGATTTGTTCCATCCACTGCTGTCAAGAAAATCTCTCCCCTGACTTTGGCTTTCAAGCCATGAAATAAAAAAAGGTCTTTACACAATGACATGAACCCATTTCTGCAGTTTTGGATATAGATGGCTCCCAAAGGGAATGTCGGTCAGTGAGTCCTCTCACTGAACAATTATTTAATTCTGTAGTCCAGTGTGACCATGAGCACATGTCACTGAGCCATGCAAAGCTCACTGCAGGAACAGACCTGACAGGCACTGACTGTAGGGGTTGGTGTGCTCCTAACACCCTTCCCTGCTCTGGCTTGCGTCAAGGTTTCCTGAGGTGCACCTTGTCTATGTGCAGAGGTTTCCTCGTGATGCCCTAGGTTTTAACTTTTATATTTTTTCAGATCCTCTACTGCTAGTGTAACTCTGAAGTTTTTTGTAGCTCGTTAGGTACTGTTCTCCTATGCTCACACTGACATAACAAAGCCTCTCCATCTCCCTCTCCAAGGACACCCAGACCATCCTAGGCCCAAAAGTGTAAACCTTCATCTTGGGGAGAGGGGGGCTGTGGTGGTTGACTCCTTGGTGAATCTCAGAGAAAACACAACAACAAGCTGAAGAAAGCAATTTCTTTTTTAACTTGTCTTAAATTCTAATAATTAACTCCATTTCTAAAGAAAACTCTCTTTAGCTTCCCAGGAAAACTAATGTAAATATGAAAAATGTTTATGGTAAGGTGTTTACCTAAACCAGTGGAAGGTCTCCTCTCTGTTCTTGTTGTTTATTCCATTCTAGTGCTAGACACAGACACACAGACAATCCCAGCAACTAAAACTGCTGGAGGGAAACGACTTGATCTCTCTCAATCATCTTTTTTAATAATATCTATCTATATATCTCTCTATAAATAAAAGCCTTCTCATCTTCAATCCATAAACTCTAAGTCTTTGTGAAAAAAAACAGGCCCTAGCTAGGGCCAACAATATCTCCTTCCTACAGGGGGCAAGCTTGGGGAAATTACATCATTAGGTAAAGTTTTAATTGGCGAATTTATGCTGATATGCAAATGGACCAAACCTATAAAAGCGTGAAGAACTCATGATCTGTTGTCCACCTTGGGATTCACTGAGGCAGGAGCCTCTGGACCCGCAGGGTGTAACCTTTGAAGGCCTTTCAAATAAATATCTCCTTTATTCCCTTATTCCTGTCTTGCCTCTGTTTCCAGGTAGCCATTAAAGGCATCACTAGCAAGGGACTAAGGGAAAAGGGGATGGCATCTAAGGAATCATCCTGCCATCTTGTCAAGACCCAACCAAACTGTGGGTCCTAACCCAGAAACTGCTGGAAGCATTATGGATGAGAACTACCCTGCAATGAAGGCACAAACATTGCACTCAATTCTCTATTATCTCTTTGTTCCTGAACAAGGAGCTGTGTGCCACCAGCCTATTCTAATTAGGGAGCTTCTGATTCTTGATTTTCACACTGTCATGTCTTCTGCCAGTTCACTTGCCTCAGAATGCCAGGAATTTGTCATGTAGTGAGCACCTCTCTGTGTCAGCTCAAGGGCTCAGGTCCATCTGAACTCGAGCCAGAAGAAATTTGGAAGTTGTTTTAAAGCTGCTCATCTCCACAGTCATTGAGAAGGGATTCACTTTCAGTAGATGACTCATTCCAGCTGTCTCAGGCATTCATTTTTGGGCATGTTGGAGTGCGCTGTGAAAATCTCTCACTTCTACTGTTCACAGGGCATCTACTTAAATAGCATCTCCTGTGAACTTGAGGTAGCTGCCCAGATCCCCATAAGAGATATGATATTCACCTCCTGTGGAGACACAGGGCAGACAAATTAACCCTCCTATCTCACATGGGGAAATCTCTGAGCAGGTTTAATTTCAAATGGAATCTCACCCTCATGTCTTAATCATTAGTGGGCTGAAGGCAGGTGAGCTATGCAAAGGTCACCTTTACAGGAATTTAGAATTGTTATCCTACTTTATTTTTGGGCATGCTGCAAGTCAGAAGGTGATACCAGAAACAAGACCATTTTCAGAGAGTTGTAACACATCCTGCATCACACCATATCAAGGAGAACAAAGTCTATATTATAGAGGACAGAAATTATTTACAGGTAAATTTCAGATCCTACAGTGTCGGGAGCAGGTGGTCTTGGTAATGGGAGGCTCTGGGAGAAGCCTCTGTGAGAAGAGGCCAAGGTTGCCCTGTGGCAGACACTACAGCCCACGGAGCCACTGTGGGACACAGCTGAGCCCATCAGGGAATTTCGTGGCACCTCTCTGGAAATATTTTTGAATAAGATAAGAAAACACTGGGACAGAGGGAGGGAATCACAGAGAAACAACAGAGGAACACCAAGATCAGGGCAGAAGGAGATGCTTCACTGTGGGGCAGATATCCCTGAAGGGGCTGCAGCCCCTGTGGATGTGAGAACCCAGAGTAGGGGAAAAGTGAGAGGAAGGAGCAACGCAAATTGCGGCAGCACAGCTAAGAACCAAAAAGATATCCTAGAAAATTTCAAATTCCACTAGATGCCTTCCAGAGTGCGCCTGAGTTAATTATTGATAGTCTGTGCACAGGAGCCTTAGAATCAGACAGGGGCCAATTCAAAGTAGCAACACTGACTCCCTTGGAACTGCAAGGAAACATGATAAGGACAAAAAAATACATTACTGGAGAGCCAGGCCTTTGAATGTTTTCATAAGCAAAGGTATCAAGCCTAATGGCAAATTAATAAAAACAGACTCTAACTCAAATCTGACAGGATTTAAACTGAAACCGTTGCCATAGTAACTTTGCTGTTGACAAGAAATACTTAAAAAATTTCCTGTGAATTCAAAGCACTGTTTGGTGCTGCTGAGAGGTACACAAAGAAATGATTCCATTAAATGTCCCCTGGAGAAAGCACTCAAGTGCTGGGATGCATCTCAATTATGAGCATACACTCCACACAGCCAGGTACATCACTGACCTTTTGGGTATCACAGGAGATTAGAGGATTTGTCAATCCATGACCAATTTCAAAAAATTGTATTCAAATTAAAAAAAAAAAAAAAGAAAAAAAAGTGAGCTTGAAGCATTAACTCCTGCAAGGTACTAGGGCTATAATCACTTTATCTTAAAATGGCCACATATGCAACATAAATCCCCACAGTTGCTAATCATATAGTTCCACACCATGATCTGTTAAAATCTGAATTTGTTTTCTACCCACTTTTCTTGTACATCAACAAGCCCAGGGAGTCTTTTTTCTTTTCCTTCCTTTAGAGGTAAAGGTTTGCTGAAAAAATCAATTTTATCTGTTGAATGAATGATGAATAATCTGGTGGCACTTCTGCAGACCTGATATCAGAAACCTATGATAGTGTTCTTCAAAAATGACTGTTTGTGCAGCTTGTCTGTGAGGCAATTAGCCTGCAGCAAGTCCAAGTTTTCTCATTCACAGGGCCTTTCCTTTCAGCACTGCAAAAACACAGTACTTTCTTTCAATTTTTCTCTCCTCTAAGAAAAAACACATCATGACACTTTTAAAATAAAACTATGGAGAATATATTCCTGATATTTTTCTGGGAAAGCATATACTGTACGCACTCTTATAAAAAATATTCACACTTATCCAGAATAATACACAACTAACTTTATGGTTTTTAAACCTGTGACATTGTCCTTTCTGCCCTTGTTCACATACATTAAAGCTCTGGAAAAAACATTATTTATGGAAAATGAGAATTCAGTATATGAAAGCACATGTAAGAAAAAATGCATCCTCTCATATAGGTGTACCCATGATTCTGATCAAAGATTCAGAGCAGTACAACACTGTCAAGACAGAACACAGTAATTCACAACTTTTAAATCAGCATAGGTCAAATAATTTGTTCTTAAGTCATAATAATAATTCCTATAGGATGAACACCTCAAGTATTTCACAGTGTGGGGTAGAAATAGTCAGTGTTGGTGTGATTTTCCTGTTACCAGAACACCCCTGAGTCCAGGTAGGAAGAACCTGAGCTGTGCATCTTCCTCTAAACATGATCCTTCATTTGAAAGGACTTCGCAGTTTCATGAACTAATAAAAATATTATTGAAGACAAGGACTGCAAATCAACTTCATGTAGTTCCAAGAGGGCCCTTGCAAAGTGTTTCCATTTGAAAATTAAGATCTGTTCAACCAGATTTTGAACAAACAAAAGCTTCAGCTGAGTGAACTTTTCTGAACAGAAATGCATCTGCTCTCAGCCCAGACAGCAGGATTTAGAATACAATACCTATACACCTCTTTTATATAGGAATTTTATCACTGTTCAGGACCTACACCAAAGTAATTTGTTATCTTAAGTCTATTTCTTCTGATTTCTGTTCTGATCTCAATTTCTCTGAGTAGCTGCTGTGAACACCTGTCTCTTGAAACACTCAGACATTGCCAATAGCCATACAGCACAGCCAGCAGGAGATAAAATGCTGAAAATATGATCAGGAATAGAACCAGGTTCAAAGCCATGCAGCTGGCTGCTTTTAACCTCTTCCAGTCTCTATATATTTCCTGGTACAAACTGGGAGATCTGCTGGAGGTAAGAAAGCTACACTGATTTATACTAGCCAAGCATTACAGGGCAATGGACGGTTTAGAGAATTTTATCTACAGCTTAGTTGTCACATAAACAGCTGAAACTTCACTCACTTAAATAAAGTCTTCCTTGATTTATGCTGGTGCAGTGACAGTAGAATTTCATTCATGTTCCACCCCATGCTGCACCCAGTGGCATTTGTGAAGTTATAGAACGTCAGCTACATTTGCAGAGAAAAAGGGTCTCATTGCATTTAATGAAATTGCCCCTAGCAAAAACTTATTTTTTTTATTTTTTAAGAAAGCAATAACGAGTTGCTTATTTTTGTGATGCTTTCAGTTCTGAGAAGCTCTTGGTTACACATCACATTATGCCAGTTTAGCACTTGAAGCCTGTGATCATCTGTGTGGTTTTTTTCTAGTTAAGCTCAGAACAGTTGCACACTAGTTAGCTGAAGAGAATCATTATTTTGTCAAACCCCAAAGACCCTCTCCACTGAACTGATTCTCTTTCAAAAGTCACAGTATATATTGGCTGTCCCCAAAAGCAAGACATTTCTTGCTGCTTGTGGGAAATGAGATGCTTCTAATAAGGCTGAGCTGCTCTATGTGATACAAACCTTGTTCAACAACCTCTGTCTGCTGACTGATTGCTTTAAAGAAAATGTTTTTCTCTTTCCCCATCTCCGAT
This sequence comes from Vireo altiloquus, assembly GCA_013396875.1. Lineage (NCBI taxonomy): Eukaryota > Metazoa > Chordata > Aves > Passeriformes > Vireonidae > Vireo > Vireo altiloquus. Next base: position 136,297 of record VZRF01005074.1, on the reverse strand, counting down.
ACGATTCCAAACAGCTGCAGTCTGTAGGTTAAAATATAAATGCAAAATACAATATTCACTGGGCAAGCAACATGGGACTAAAAATTCTTTGAATAAATTAATCTAAAGGCAAACAGGACAATGATTTTACCTTCATAAGACCTTGAAAATGTTCTGTATCTGTCCTTAACATCAATCTTCTCCCATGTGTCTGTCCACATGTACTTCTGTAGCATTTTTCCTGGATGGGTGAACAGATTTTCATCAGTGAGATGTCAGCCCAAAGTCTATGACCCAGAGGGTAATTTACCAGGTTCCATTTCGAGCTTGAGGGCTTGAAAGGTATTGAGAGGACCTGCAGCCTCTGACAAGCCAAGTATTTTTCCAGAGGGTGATTCCTGGCAATCACATGTACAAGGCTTCGTTCTACAGAAGGAAAGTATTTAGGTGAGAATTCATCTGTTTAGGTGAGCATTAATCTGTTTCCACTCATTTTTCTTGGTGAGATGGATGTCTTCAACAGATGTATCAGTGACTGATGCCATTCCCTTTCAATGAGTGCAGAAATTCAAACCAAGCTGCTCCGTGGGTAGGTTTAAGGATATTGGTGCTCTCACAAACCCACACTCAGTAATCACCAGATGAGGTTTACCAGGTCATGTTACAGAGAAAAGTTGGAGGAAGAAAACTTTAGGGACAGAGACCAATGCATGAGGCAGCTGCAATTGCTAAGGTTGATGTCATCTAAAACCCAAGGTGGGCATGCAAGGTCAGCCAGGGGAAGTAAAGAGTTCAATCTGTGGCCCAACACAGCCCAGAGGTGCCAGAAGGGAAGGTTTCTGATGTGCTTGGCTTCACGCTTCTGCTGGCAGACAGCTCCGGTCACGGAGCTCTAATCACATGGATAAATCAACCTGTTTGACACAGAATTCACAGAATCATTTCAGTTGGAAAGGACCCCTAAGATCATCCAGTCCAACCATTCCCCAGCACTGCCAAGGCCACCACTGACCCATGTCCCCTAGTGCCACATCCACATGGCTTTTAAATCCCTCCAGGGATGGAGACTCCACCACTGCTAGGCCTTGACACGCCTTTAGGTGAAGAAATTTTTCCTAATAATCAGTCTGAAATGTTTGAACTGTTTAACTTAATCCTACTGCATTTGTTCAATACAATTTGGAGACCTACTCGCACAAACAGAGTGGTGAATTGAATCACCCCAGAAAGAGTTTAGTACTCAGTAATGGGTAGAGGGAATTTTCCTTTCCAGTTTCATTGCTGGACTTGAAATTCTAAGTTTGTATGCTGCCTTTGTCTCCATGGAAAAGGAAGTAGAGCTCTAACATTACTTTTGCTAAAGTTTGGACACAGTAAGTGTCATAAAAAGGTTGACAAGAAAGAAGATATTATCTGTACTGATTCAAGAAAATTATAATGTTGGTAAAATGTGTGTATAAAAATCATTTAAATTGGGTTAATTTTTCAGTTCAAATCAAAGCAACTGTTTATTAATTTTTTTCCTTCAATGGATAGAAATCAAAACCAAATAAAAATAAACTAAAAGAACATTCAGAGAAAGAAAAGAAAAAATGATAGATGAAAGGAAAAGTAATACTAATTGATGATTTAAATAGTGCCAGTTATATTTGGATTTAATTCATTCCCTCTCAGGAAAAGCAGCATCCCCAGATCCCTTTAGAAAAAACCTCTAATTTCCTTCTATCTGCTCTGTCAAAAACAATCTATGCTTTAGTCAAGGACAAAGTCAAGCATGAAGTACTAGGTTACAACTCAGAGGAACTGGGTGAAATTAAGGGGAAGGAAAATCAACTTCCTGAGCTACTGGTCTTTTGGGCCCTATAACTTAGAAAGTTTTAGAATTGAAGCAAACAAATTCAGAAGATTGCCTCCTGACAGTGGCACAGAGTGAGCTGAGTAGTGGCAAGGAACCACATCCTAACTCAAAAATTGACAGTAACTTGAACAATATAATAACTTTTAAAAAAATAATATAACTTTTTAACTGCCACTGGACTTGCAGTCCTGCCAGATTCTCAGTGTTTCATAAGTGCTGCTTGATGCCCTGTCAGCTACAGTGGCTAATTAGGAGCCATCAAAACAGCCACCCAGTTATTACAGTGTTAATGGGTTTTTAATCATAATTATTTATTGCATCTGTAATTTTGAGTCAATTACATACCAGCCTGCCCATGTCAAAAAATGTCATTTCCTCCAAAGCAGAAAACTTCCAGAAGAGGTGCACTTAAAATAGCCTATGGTATGCAAAGCATATGGCAGGTCTTAATAGGTCTTAATTAAGTGCTTGCTTAAATCAAAATGCTGCAAAAATATTTATTCTATTTTTATGTGTAATTAAAGTGCATTTGTAAAATTATGATAATTACCAGACACGGGAGGAAAAAGAACCCCCCTTCCAAATGCATTAAACAAGCCTAAGAACATTGTGCATTTACCTCACTTAATGTTAATGAGATAATACTCACAAAGTATTTGAAGCCTCGAAGGGCAACATTTTCTTTTATTCAATATTGCCATTCCAATTGCTTTTCAGAAAAATTGGTTATTCATTTAAATCATGGAGTCAGAAAATGGCTTGAAGATTACCCAGTTCCAGCCCCTGCCATGGGCAGGGACAACTTCCACTGTCCCAGGTTGCTCCAAACCCCACCCAACCTGGCCTTGGACACTTCCAGGGATCCAGGGACAGCCACAGCTTCTCTGGGCACCCTGTGCCAGGACATCACCCCCCTCACAGGGAAGAATTCCTTCCTGACATCTAATCTAAATCTATTCTCCCTCATCTTAAAGCCTTTTAATTTGAATTTTAATTTATTTTATAATGCCATGTTTTTTACTCCTCTTCCCCAGGCTGAACAACCCCAGCTCTCTTAGATTGTTTTCAGAGGAGAGGTGCTCCAGCTGTATAACTTTTGGTTTTCTTTTTCCTTTTTTTTTTTTCTTTTTTGTTTTGTGTTTGTTGCTCCCTGCCATGCTTTAGCTCAAAGGAGCTCCAAGGAGTGGAGCAGGGAGAAGAGCATGCAGAGCCATCTGCAGGAGCTCCATTCTTTCTCCATCTACTCACCCTGCTGACATTCTATGTACAAACATTCTGCAGGGTCACCATGTCTATGTCCAGGGAAGGCACAGCTGCAGCCTGTTATCACCCTTTAGCAGCAGTGCTCTCAGTGAGACGTCCCACAGGTGCCTCTATTCCACAATTCCATGATCAGAGATGGGGAAAGAGTTATACAAAACATTTTCCCTTTCTGAGTGTCCACTCTGTGCCTCAGAGGGCAGCTGCTGTCTGTGGATGCCCTTCCCCAAATGTTAGCCACAATCAAGGCAGGCTGTGCATCCGTGTACAGACAGAATTCCAGTGGGCTGGATTCAAAAGGCTAAAATCCCTCGTTCTGTTAGGAGAATACAACTTTATGATTTGAGGAGAACAGAGGAGAGGAGAGACAGAATCCTCCTTTCTCCCCCGCTGTGAAAGATGTTGTATTGCAGGAGGTTTGTGGATCTGATTTTACCTGTCTCTGACAGCACCACATCTGTTCTGGGCAGTCAATGTGGTTGTGCTTTGGATTTCTCCTTCCCAGTGACAATTCTCCCTTTATAGCAGGGCTGAAGAGCCACACCCAATGTAATGGCCTGCTGCCTTTTCAGATTGCTCCCCCAAAGAATGTATAATTTCATCAATTTTCCTGCTACTTTTGAGCCAGGAGTTTGGTGCAGTGTGAGGTCGCATTCTGTACTTCCTTGGCTGGAAGTGCAGCAGTGTTTTCTTGGACTTGAACAAATGACTGCCCTATAACTCATAACGAGGCAGCTGCTGCACTGTTTTGCCTCGAAGTTTCCATCCATAAATGAGAATGGTTTTGAATTTGATGTGCATTTATTGATGCGTCATATAAAACAAATGCATAAACTGCATACAGGGACACTAACTCACCCTGGAATTGCAGGTAACCAGAGCTGGTGCAGCAACTCTTTAAAACCTATTTAATGTTCCAAAATAATACAAATATATATTCATATACATTTGCTGCTGATCTAGCCACATTTCTATATCCAAATGGATATACAGTGTAACTTTCTTTCATTTCTTCTCATTTTTGGAATGGTTACTTCCAACCTCTCAGAATCAATCCATGCTCAGGAGAATCTGTTAGAAAATGGGGCAGTTCCACAGTCCCTACACAACACAATCAACAAAATACAACAGACAGAGGGAAAGGCACAAGAAAAATTATTAAAAGTCTGAAGTTGGAGACATTGCCGTGTAAGGCAATCAAATCAAGTAAGAAAATTCTGCTTATTCAGGCCACATATATTAAAGTACCCAGTCAAAAATAAACCCTTAAGTGGAAGGGAAAGAACACAGGTATGTGGGCCTAGGAGAGATGTGAGACACTCATTATTGAAATCAATGAACCTGATATCCAGCTCTAAAAAAAAGAGACAAAAATTATGCATTTTGAACCCAGACCGGGTCATGCAGTCCCACTTGAGCTCCCACTGTGAACCTGTTCTGTATGCAGTAACTCCATGGATGTCTGAGGGCTGGGGTAGGTTATAGGATCAAAAAGATTTCTGCTTGTGGGTGTAGAGGAATAATGTGCCACCCACAGGTGCTGTGGTCACTGTGTTTTGAAAAATCAAATGTCTAATGGCAAAGAAGAGAAGGAAAAGATCTCTCAGTGGTGCTGTTAGCCAGTGAGATATGCTCTGGGTGCTCCTCTGTGGGTGAGACACAGTATTTGTTTATCTGTGTTTTCACTCAGTACAGGCTCATGATCGACAACTTTCTCGTCATCCATCTTAAGTATTATTCCTCTCCTTTTTTTTTGATTCACCTGTAAGAATAAGGAGGATGAGTGGGGGAAAACCCTTAAAAATAATCAAATTTCCTGCCAGAAATGCACACTGAAGTCAGTGTTGATCTGCATTAATTTCAGTCTGCAAACTGTCCCATCACCTTTCCAGCAGTCCCAGACTGCCAGCCCCCCTCCAACACCAGCACCTTGTACACAGGTGAAACAGATAAATGGATTTAACCTCGACAATTCCAGCTCATCCCTTTATGGGATGCAGGTGAGCCTGTTGCAGTTCCCTGGGCATCACCTCCTCAAGGGAGCAGTGGAGGACAAAATGCTTTGGTCCTGTCCCTCCGAGCACACACATCCCATGTCTGGCTCCAAGTCTCAGCACAACTCTGTATTTCTCATATTTTATTACATCATTTCCCTGTAACACATGCATCTATAATGCCCAGTCCTTTGCTTCTTTTGTCCAGGGTTGAATGCTGGCACTGGAGTATTTCATACTCCTGCTCCAAAACGAAGCAGTAGTGAGGAAATACCACGAGCAGCAAACATCTTCTTCCACCCTTCACACAGAATGAAGCCGAGCCATCCTAAACTGGCAAACTCAAGGCTCACAGTAAATATCTGTTATAAAGCCTCTGCAGATAGAGAGGGTCAGGAAATAACCTGGGGAATCTCCTTGTTCCCTGCAGGAACTGTTGGAATGGCTTAGATATGCTTCAAGGGCTTTAGGCTATGAACAACTAATAGCAATTCTCTTTTAGGCCCTCCCCAATATTATGACCTGCAGCGAAATACCAGGTGTGCAACAATGTGGCAGTTTCGGATTTGTTACACTCTGTTGTTATAAATAAGCCCCATCTCCAGTTATTGCTCACATTAATCTGTGTGTTCATTCCCTGGGTTCGATGTTTACTTCTAGCCTGAAACCTAATTAAATATTGTCAAAATACAGCCATTACTGATGCCATGTGTTGATGCAAGCACTGTGTTTAGTCTGTTCACTGATTGGGAGGGTTTAGATTGAGATGCAGACCTCACACAGGAGAAAAAAGCCCTTGGAGAACCCTCGGGGTGAGAATGGCAGTGCAGCAATGCTTTACCTTAGGTTACAGCTTTTCCCATCAGTGACTCAGACTCTTTTCCACCACCTGCATTTCAATGGACCCGTGTCTCATTGTGGGTGAGCTGCAAATCTGAGCCAGGGGAAACCAGCTCCTCCAAAGTGTCTCTGGAGTTTTGTGTATTCGTGGCAGAGGATGAATGTTGGGGGGTTAGTTAGGACACTGTCAGCACTTCATCAAGGCTGCTTCCTATTTGGCTGGCATTTTTCCTTTCACTGAAATACTTGTTATTACTTGCACCAGGAATAGCAAACGCGCATATTAATATTTTGGTATTCATTAATAGTCCTTTCCTCCTTCTGCATGTTGATACTTTATTTCCAAGACTATCAGGATTGTCCAAGGCCGTTAAAGTAGCAGATTCTTCCAGAAAATAAAAAAAACCTGAGTATTTTGTTTTTTTTATACTCCTGTTTCACAACATTTTCCATCAGTTTACCTGTCTAAATGTGTCTGCTATACAGCCTCATTCCCTTAGTCTGAGCCCACTGGGATTCCCAGACAAAGCATCCTTTTGCAGAAGGAACTACAGGTTTAAATTGGAAGTCTGGTTTTTGATGACAGTCAGTGTGTTTGATAAGCGTACCTTTTAATGGCTGTCACAACAGGAACACATGCTTCAATTCTAATTTTTATTTCCTTTCCCCTCTGAACTTTGCTGTCATCACAAATGGAATTTTGGAAGGGAATTTTCTGGATGTTTTAGGATATCTACTCATTTCTTCACTGTAGCTTGTCAATCACAGGTAATGGGAAAGATGAAATCACTGTAAGATAGATGAGAATGCATTGCCTGAAGGCAGCTTCGCCTTACAATTAATAATTTTACCTACAGCTTTTCGCCAAACTTCTCTACTGTATGACAGGAAGAAGTGCTGTGGCAATGAGATACCTTGTGTTCTTCATAAACTTGATTTATCCAGCACTGTCTTTGAAGAACACCTGGAATAACATGGTCTCACTTGCTCACAGAGTTACAGCTGTCCTTAAACAGTTTTATTGCCTGTTCCACACCCCTTGTTACACAGGAAGGAAGGAAGGATATTTGAAGATATGGACAACTGTGTGGAAAAAATGCTATTCTGCAAGAAGCACCAAGTGTACTCCAGGCCTGACATCCTTATCACCTGCTTAGCTATTTTCACTTGTCCACCTGAGCACCCTTAGCCTCCAGTGTGAAAAAGAAACACTTTAAAATGTGATTTATATGCCCAGATTTAGATACCTGTTTTAGCACAAGATGAATTGCACTGTTAGTGTCTCCTCCTCCTCCTCTCTGTTGACTATTAAGGCAGTGCAGGACAAGGTACTGTGCAGTTATCTACACCAGGAATGTCTGCTTTTGCCCAGATTAATCCCATTCCTGATATCTGGATTTCAAGTCACCAACGTACTCTTCAACCTGACACCATTGGTGCCATGAAGCATAAAATTGGGGCGAGCAGAAATGATGGATACTGTGCCTCAATATCCTGAAATAAATCAGGAGAATTGTGCTTACAGCTGAAGGCTGAGTTCGTGAGGGCTCACCTGTGCCTGGTCCATCTCAGGATAAAGACACCAGGACATAAACCTCTGTACCATTGCCATTAGCATCCTTGTTCAAATTTTTGAGGAATTTCTTTCAGTGCACGAAGCAAGTTTAAGCTGCTTATAAATCATTAGAAGTGAGACTGTTTCCCAGCACAATTTCCCCTTTCCACTTTTATACTCACACAGAGAAAAAACCCAGTATTTTTGCTTGACATTGTCACTGAATTTACAGGTTTGTGTAAATTTTGCAAGCTTGTGTGAGTGTAAGAGAAGAGGAAGCTGAACGTCTGTGAACACAGACACCTGTGTCACCTGTCTGTGAACCCTTGTCCTGACAGCATGGAAATGGTTACAAAAAGAGACTGGTTTCCTTACTTAATTTGCTGAATGATCTGAAGGGAGGCTGTACCAGAATTACAGGAAAACTTGGATGTAACAGTGGCTTGTCTGTCCAGGAATTCTTTTCCTTCTGTTTTAAGCTGTGCCCTCCAGAAGTTGCTGCAGGGTGCTCGGGTCTCCTTCTTATTTATTAGAAATTATGAGAAAACGAAATAAAATACATTAATTTTGTCACAGGAGAAATTATTGAAGTAAATGCTGTGACAAACTAAAAATGGATAACCTGTAGAACCTGATGGGTTGTGATTGTTTAAACAGACTGTGGCCCAAGCCAGGCCAGCACAGCTGAGATCTAGGATGCAGGGATCGGTTCAGGCACACCTGAGTTATCTGGGACAGAGCTTGATTGATAACCCAAGGATTCAGCACCATTCACAAGCCCACATTCACACCTCAGCAGCTACACTGAACCAAATTTTCTGCCCAATTCCTCTACAATATCTGAACTGTATGATATTCCTCTCACCTTTTTCAGTTACTTCCTGAGTAGCAGCATAGAAACACCAAAATTTTGTTGAGAGAGATCACTTATGGCAAAACACACTGGCAGAATAAAGCAGTAGAACTGCCCGACCATCTTCTAGATAAAGCCTCTGCATGCTCATTTCTAACAGTTTCAAATTCAGCAAGAAAAACTGGTCTGATTAGCCTGATGTGGAGGTAAAGCTCTGTATGAGAAATACCCTCCAAATAACAAGCTTTGAGGCTTTTGATTAGCAAAAAGGTCATTGATGGTTTAATGCCCATTTCCCAGATGCCACATTAATGAGTATAAACTCATTTAAAAGATTTGTGATAAGTAATTAAGCTCCTGTAGGACTCCTTCAGCACATTCCCCATCACTCCAAGGGCAAGTAAGAATGAAAGGGATGTTTTCCTGTGTGAACAATAATGAGAGAGGAAGGAGACTCATTATTGTTTTCTGCCTGGGTGTGTTGGTGGGCTGGTTCCTTCCTCCACCATACCCATCCTGCTGTTTGCTAAAGCTGAGTGCACTTTAAATGAGAATAAACCTTTATGAATAACTCTTGCAGAGGCTTCCAGGGCCCCTTGTGCTGTGTTAGTGGAACGAGTCACTGGAAGCCACAGGAGCTGTGTGTCACCCATGTCTGCAGAGGAAGGGTTTGTGTATCCCAGAATGAATCCAGCAGGGGTGGGAACTCTTAAACAAATTAAATCAGAGTCACTGGAACAGCACTTTTAGCCAAAGGAAGCAACACAATGCCTCTATTTTTCCAACTACTACATGCTCTGAGAAACCAGGTACTTTTCTCTTTATAGCCCTTGGACTGATAATATACTGAATTTTTACTATATTCTTCCCTGTTGACATCCATCCTCCTGAGTCTTTCACATTTTATTAGTTTTCCATTTTATTCTGTTTAGAAGGCACAGACTTTTCTGACTTTTCCCTGCCCACCCTCCAGGAAAAAAAATGCAGAAACCAAAGACTGAAGTGAAAGAGGCAAACCCCACATACCCTACATTTTCTGTCTTCCTATTTTACATCAGAACTGGTTTAGCAAGTAATGAATTAAATAAGAAACCAGCTTAATTCAGACAACAATTTTGACTTTGAAATGTCATTTGAAATGACATAAATAAACCATTTAAATTGTTCAAAGTAATGTCTTCATAGATATTTTCAGTTGGAAGTTAAGTTTTCAACAAGATCACTTTTTTTTTCTAAGAGATTTTGAGTGATTGAAGGACAAGAAACTCTATTATTTGCACTCATAAAGCACCAGCATGACTTAACTTCACCATCCCTTGGCCTGAGGAGTTGTGGAATCAAAACAAGCAATGCTTTCCTAGAATCCCAGTCTGCATGATTGCTGGTTTCGCTCCATAAAAGCAATAATTTTCTCCACCAGCACTTTCTAAAGGCAGCTGAAAACTGTGTGGATTTCCCTTTTTGAAAGGAATAATCCTGTGAGAGACCTCAAGAACTGAGTGCTAACCCTCACACTCAGACCAAGTAAAGTGGGTCTGCAAATTGAACCCCTTTGGCCTCTGCTGTTGCTGAAAGGAGATGAAACTGTGCTGAATGTGGAGGACCAAACATAACAATGTTTTGTCTCAAACATTCGGACTATTGCAGCAGCAAAAATCATGGTTAGAAATAACTTTGGGTACCCTGTGGAAGTGTGTTGTAAAAGATTAAGGGCTTGTTAGCCAGAATTTTTTGGGAGGTTTGTAGTGAGGAGTGGGAAACTTGACGAAGTTCTTGTAAAATTAAGGTCTTGTTGGCGAACCTTCTTGAGACTAAATAGTGAGCTGGTTGCTGGAGTTAAGAAAACTTTATAATAAAAGCATAAGTGTCCCCTGGCACTGGGCTGGAGCCTTTGTTCAGTGTTAGGATAATTTATAATGAACATAGTTCCCCTTGTCCATGGGTCGTGACATCGAGTTACTGGGAATATCTGGGATAGATCTATTGGTTTGTCTTCACCTGCTTTGGTGGAATCCATGCAGAATAACTGTGGAGTCAAGTGAGTTTTGAGCCTCATTTGCATTTGTCTGGCTGGAGGCATCTGTGGTGCATTTGGGCAGTTGGACTTCAGCTGAAGTATTTACAGCTTGCAGAAAAATGGTGACATTTGGAAGTGATGTTCAGCATTTAAAGAGTGCTGATTTAATATGTTTTAAGAGATCCCCTAGGTGTGGATGCTTTTAAGTTAAGATCCTGGGAATTTTTAAGTCAATGGATTTGTTTAGCTACTGGAGTGATTTTTTGGGGGGGCTAGACATATGGGAACTTTTCAGCCTAATTGGTTTGCAGCTGTACATCACTTTCAGGCTGGAGAGAGGTCTGGTCTTTATTTTTTCTTCTTTCCCTAAAGCTCTATCTATAAAGGAAGAAATGTCCAGTGGTTAAGATGTTAGTTTGATACTGAGTTCTGATTTAATTAGTTCTTTGAAAGACTGGCTGGGTACCTCTCCAGGAAGCTATGTGGAAATATAATTTGCATCAGTCACAACTGAATCCACAAAATGTGCCTCTGACAGATTTTGGTCCCACTTTATTCTCAGGCTATGCTCATTAAATTAACATGCCTATTTATATAATTCTGGCACTTTAAACCCCAGTTCAGGAAATGCACTGGACTGTCTGTGTGGAATAATCCATGGAGTTTTCTAATATACTATTTTGTATGATGATATTTGATATGACCAAAGGTGTTGGAAACAATTTTCTGATCTACAGATACAGATTTAGATGTCTATGGAATTAATATTAGAAGGAGGAATGTGGTTTGTTCGTGATATCATCTCAATTATTTTAAAGTTGCTGATTTAGGATCTTTCTGGCCATAGGTTATATTAGGATCACTTTAATACTAAACTTACTCAACTTTCATTGTTTTCAATACTCAGTTCATGAACCCTGCTATATTTTTGGCCTCTATGATTAGAGGTGGGAGTGCTCTGAAGATGAAAAAAGCGGGCAAGAACAGTAATTAGATCTTTCTTTACTTTTATAATAGGTCTCCTGTTTTTGAGGTCTGATTGCTGTTCTTTATTCCTTACATACATTCTCAATTTCTTCCACAATTTGTATTTCTTATATGATACATTTTTTCCAGATTTTTTCTTAATATTTCAAATTCTTGTTCCTGCTTTCCTCCACTCTTTGTTTTTCCATTATCTACCACATACTCTGCTTTCCTCTACTTTTATTCTTTTTTATTCTTTTGTCCACAAGTTTTTTAACTTAGTGTTTGATGTTTTATTCTGTACGCAGTTGAATCAAGTATTCCCACATCTCCTTTATAAATAAACAACAAAACCCACATACCACGCAAAACAAAACACAACACACACCTTTCTTTTGGAGTAAATATTAAAGAAAATATGATTGCTGTCAATAGCAAAGAGCACGAGTGGCAGGAAATCCTGAGGGTTTTCAAAGACATTTTCCCATTCTGTACTTTTACAAATATACTAAATATGCTGGGATGTAGAAATAAACATTTGAAAAGTAGGAGTGCTTGTCCTGGTCAGTATATGCACTAAAAGAATGGTGGTGAGAACTAACTGGCTTTTTGAAAGCAAAATATTTGGCAATTCTTGTGAAAGAAATGACCACAGAGTTCAGAATTAATAAAACATCCACATTTGAAACTGGTAGANAGAATGGTGGTGAGAACTAACTGGGTAGAAAAAGCCAGCTTTTTGAAAGCAAAATATTCAGCAATTCTTGTGAAAGAAATGACTACAGAGTTCAGAATTACTAAAACATACACATTTGAAACTGGTAGGTGCTGGTGGTGTCATTATAAAGTTGTCAGACTATTTGATTTCATCGTAAAACCAAATTTAAAAGACAATAAGTGGGAAAAACAGGTAGAGGAATGCATTTAGAAGGCTGAAGTAGAAGGCTGTAGAATACAGAGAGCAGCACAGTTAAAGACCAAGGCAGGTGAAAAAGATGTGCACTGTACAATAAAACAGATTTGTTTAGCAAAATGTCTTCTTTTGTCCTTAAAGCCTGTGAATCTACTACCCTGCTCGTGGAAGGAACCAATAATATTGATCATGCATGCTGGATCAATGGCCTCTGAAGGGAAAACAGCATAGTTACTGTGGAAATCTGAATTAAGTCAGATCATCTGACAGAAGAAAAAAAGCTCTTACAAAAGTATGAAGCCTTAAGGAACAACTTTTGCTGATGGAACAAGCAAAATTAAATGGAGAAGTGATATTCGCTAGGAATGGAAGAGGCAGTAAGAAAGAGCATCAAGAAGGAACTAAATATTTAATTTAAATAATAATTAGAGTTGGGTGCTTTCATCTTCCCTTTTTTATAAAAATAACTGGGATATTACGAGAAAGATCAATTTTTATTTCAAGAGTTGTGTGACCAGTGCAAGTAATAATGCATTCCTGGTAGCTCACACCACCTTTAAGCACTTTTAAACAGGGGACTGTGGCAATAGCTGCAAAAATAAGATGGCTGAAAAGAGTTTATTTCTTTCAGAACATGACTTATGTGATGTTAGTTCTCGTTCAGAAATGTGTGAAGAGGTAGAGAAAGGGAATCCCCTGTTTAAATTGAGTTAACTGATTAGAAATCCCTTAGCATTTTAAAGAGCAATCATGTGAATAAATTGTTAGTTGTGAGCAGCACATGTAACTAAGTATATTTAATATGGATTTTTCTTTTTTTTTTTTTTAATTTGTGGTAATGTAGTGGTTCTGACACATTGCACCCAAATTCCAACCAGGTCAGAAGAGTACTGCAACAGATCAAAGATGAAACCCTGAACTTCAGTGAAATTGCTGTCAAAAGTGTTGCACTGTTCTAGGGCTACTTAGTGCTGAGTACAATTCTTTCTTCCTCCTGAAAAAGAGATGTGGATTGGAAGAAATAAGATTTGCAGGTTCTGTTTATTTATCTTTTATGTCACTCATCAGGCAAAACTGCTTTTGGCTGGTGATGAGCAGCTCTTGCAGAACAAGAAGCCTTCTGCTCTTCAGAAGAACTGATCAAGAAATGCCCTTGATCAGTATTCTGGGCAGCAGATTAATATTTTGAATACACCTGCTGTGTAAAACTAACTGTGTCTGACATGTATTTAATATTAATTTTTACCTCTGTGGCAGATAAAGATACAACATGGTACATAGCAAAAACTTTACACTGAGGGATAATTTCAACATTATCAAGAGTGTAGTTCAGAAGGCATCTGCTTCTCTAAGTGTCTTTCCTAGATTAGTGCCAATGAAACTTATTTTTCTCTCACTAGTTTTTGCTAAATCTTCTCTTCTGTCAGCAGTGAACAAGGTTATTTCAGAGGTGGCACAGAGTTATTGTGTGCTTCTCACACTGTGTATTTGTTCTATTATCACTTCCTCCAAAGATTTTCCTTATTTAAACTGCAGAAACATTTTGAGGGTCTGTTTTTTGGAGAGTCAATAGCAACAGAGTTTTCATGACATTCAAAGTTATTTTATCTAAAGCAGTATTAAATGTGAACTCTCTGAGTTTCTTTGATGAGGGAATTAGGTATCAGGGGGAGCTCTTTGCTGTGAGGGTGGTGAGGCCCTGGCACAGGTTGCCCAGAGAAGCTGTGGCTGCCTCATCCCTGGAAGTGTCTGAGGACAGGGCTCTGAGAAACCATGGCAAGGAGGTGGAACTTGATGGTCTTTAAGGTCCCTTCCAACCTAAACAACTCCATGATTCTATGCTATGATTTTTATTCTACACTGCAATCCATAAAAAACCTCCTAAATCTTCTCCTGAAGGAACACAACAAAAAGATCAAGCAGAGCTTTCTCTTTGCCTGTGCAATCAAATCCAACAATGAACATTTTGGGAACAGCACTTTGTTCACTGACTTCATCTCCGTGCCCCCTAGTTTATCTCATCACATTAAGCCTCTTTTCGTTTAATTTAAATGCTTACATTAGATTTCCTGATTTTTTTTTATTAATCATTGTCACTTGCAGAGGGCATCTTAAAAGTCCCCCAGAGGACTGCTGGATCCAGCAGTGGACAGACATAGATAGAAACATCCAGGCTGGTCCAGGGCTGCCAAACAAAGCCCAGAGGAGCAGCCACCTGTGAGAAACCTCACAGTGAGCACAGTGTGCATTTGAGCTGCTGCAGCTGAGATTAGGATCGACAGCAGCTCGTGCTGGAGCTAACTGCAAGTGAAGCAGCAGAGCTGCTCGACAGCCAAACACCCTGCAGCTGTCAGGAACACCCAACCTACCACGTGCAGTTCCTGGCCACCCTGCAGGGCCAACATGCTGGGAGATGGCTTTGCAAACTACCCCACACCTCAGCTCTTCATGCAGGGCACAGCACACAATATTTAAATTTTTCTGCTTTTCAGCTGACTGCTGCAGTTGTTTAACTTGTTCCACCCATTCACAAACAAGCTGACCTTGTTCCAGCCCCCTGCCAGGGACGCTTTCCACAACACCAGGCTGATCCAAGCCCCATCCAAGCTGGCCTTGGACACTTCCAGGGATGGAGCAGTGACAGCTTCCCTGGGCAACATGTGCCAGGGCCTCACCTCCCTCACAGGGAAGAATTTCTCCCTAACACCTCGTCAAAATCTCACCTCTTTTACTCCAGTCTCTTTCCAGTTGTTTTTACACTTTTTCAATTTATAGATGGATCCACTCTTCATGCAGAAGTACAGTTATGGTGATCAACATTTTTGCAAAAGGACTTTAATGACAGTAAGAACTTTTCTGTTGACATGATGGGAGAGAATAAAACTTTTCTAACAAACCCTGCCTGTCTGGAAAAGAGCTGGAGTGGAATTTGAGTTATCCTTGTAATCTCAGAAGTTTTTAAATTGCTGATGAACATTCCCCTCATGGGTTTGTTTAGCATCAGAGTGGTGCACGTTGGGCATTCAGCTTTAGACAAGATCCTACTGCCCATTCATCCATTTTCTTTTTGCTGATGGATGGAGAAACAGGCACTTCCAGGATTCAGAAGTTTAAGATAGGTGATCTAAATGGTTTCCAAGAAAGACCTGTTTCTGTCTGCTGATTAGAAAGGGAGTTCAGAGACCAAGCTCAGCTGCAGATGTTTATCCTCAGATTTCTATGCTAATGATGCCTTAAATGGCTACCTAGAAACAGAGACTAGACAGCAATAAAGGAATAAAGGAGGGATTTATTTGAAAGGCCTTCAGATGTACACTTTGGACTCTAGTGTGTCCCAAAATGGACAATGACAGCTCACGAGTTCTTCACACTTTGATATCAGCATCAATTGCCCAAGCAGAACCCAGGCAAGGATGGAATTTGCCCAAGCTTGCCCCCCTCTCCCCAAGATGAAGGTTTGCAGTTGTTGGGCCCAGGAGGGTCTGGGTGTCCTTGGAGAGCGAGCTGGAGAGGCTTTGTTATGTCAGTGTGAGCATGAGAGAACAGCACCGAACGAGCTCCAGGGAACTGCAGTTATACTAGCAGTCCAGGATTTGAAAAATATAAAAGTTAAAACCCAAGGCATCCCTAAGAGAGAATCTCAGTCCAGTCTGTGAGTTCCATGAGAACCCCTGACACTCACAGCTGAATCAGCACACAAGGCAAACTCAAGTGGATCAAATATTTTCTCCCTCATATGTAGGCTTTTTGTCTTAATTGCTTTCCCTGCATCTTGCCCTTACACAGATGTTGCGAGTGCTCTTTTTCAAGGTATGTTTCAAAGTTTTTTAAAGTCTAAGGTTTTCCATCATCCTCTAGCAAGGTCTGGAATCTTCTTTTAAAATAATGTACTGTTCATTTACATAAAAATCGTTTGTGTTGAAGGTGATGATGTTGGCAGGGAGCAGAGAGGTATCATTAAACATCCAGGATGAGGTTGCCTTGTCAAGTTTAACTTTGTTTCTTGTATACCCTGCTGAGTTTTTAAATGCAGCCAATGCCTTAAGGAGGGGAGGAAGAGGGAGTGAATCAAAATGAATTGCAGCTAATGGTTTCTCATGTGTTTGGACAGTTGTCTGTTACATATCTAATGAAGACCAAGGCTTAGACACATCAATTGCAGTGGGAAGCATCCTGAAAGACATAAAAAGTTAGTGGGGTTGAGCTCTAAAGGTTGAAGAAACTTAGGAACATCTTGAGAACTCTGTAGTGACTCCAGCAAAGTCATGTACTGAATAAAGATTAGCTCTGAAGTGTGGATGTTTCCCTTTGGTAATTACCATCTTCAGCTCCAGCTTTTTAATATGAAATTAGCCTCTTTCCATATTTTAGAAAAGTCAGTGTAGGAAATGGGAAGTTTATAAATCACAACAAAACTCCAACCTGGTCTGTGAGAATCAAAAAATCATCAGAAGGAAAGAATTAAATACTCCAAAATATGTTTGAAATTACCAGGGTATTCCACATTCTTATGGTGCACCCTAGCACAATCTATTCTGTTCCAAATGCTTTCTGAGAAGAGTATAAGAAGCAGCTGGGATGTTCTACCTATTTCTATTGGATTATAAAAGTAAAACACCCAGAATTAACATTCTTGCTCTATATAACCAGAATTTCATTATCATTAACACTGGTTATAATTCTAAAAATATATTAGACCTACTAATTCTCATGTCACCTTTATATGCCTCCTTCTGAAATTGCTGCCATACTGTGGGCTTGGAAAACTTTGGAAATGGGGTCACTTTATAAAACCTGTGACATAAACCACATCATGGTTGTCATCCACACTTCTGCTGCGTCTTGGCATTTTAGGAGCAGCAAAATGAAAGACCAAACTCTGTCCCACCAACAGCTCCCCTATTCTGTGGGGTTCTGCAGTTCAATTATGAATATAAAACATGCATATAAACATGCAGTTCAACATGTTCTGTTGTTTTTTGACCTAGGAAGGTTTCCTTTTTCCTGTCTTTGGCAGCTGAAATTCCTCTGGTACTTGGCACACATAGTTTTATAGACCAGCAGCCCATTCTACAGGGGGACACTCCATCCCCACCCTCTGATTGATTAAAAGCCATCTGCACCCCCTTGCCAAGCTCCAGACACAATAAATCAAGAGCAGTCCAGGAGCAGAGGCCAGCAGGGAAGGAGCATTGATCTTGCCCAGTGTCATGGGTTTGACAGGAGGATAATGCTGATCACTGAGAGATGCTAAACTGCAGTGATTAAAGAGGTCCATCCACCAGCAGTGGCCACTGCCAAGATGTCCAGTGCCAGAGGCGTCCTGGCAGAAAGTCTTTAAAACAGTAAAGAAAACAAGCAGTCGAAATCGCTCACATTAATTGAATATAATGAAAACTTTTTGAGGTGATGAGGAATTGAAAGGGAAGAAGTGGATTGAAGCTGATCATAGCTGATGATATTATAGTGAAGACAAAATTCTTAGTGTTAAAGAGGCAAAGGTTTTAATTTATATTATCATTATATTTGTATGTATCCATCATATCTATTATGTGTATTTCTTTCACATTATAATTATTATCTACTACCTTTTTTCCCCCTATAATAAGGAAGCACACATATTATGAAAATTGAGAGCTTTCCCTCCATGTTGAGTACTCAGATCCAAGGGAGGACATCCAAGTGTCAGGGCTGGTTCATAGTGACACGCTGTTTCCAATTACTTGTCAGAGTTCTAAAGCTGGAGAGTTCCTAGTGCCTAGACATATTATTTATATAT